>JAYESA010000013.1:22375214-22727714 GCA_036927795.1 Iris macrosiphon
ATATATATATATATATATATAAGAGGTCGTGGATTAATTAATATCTAATTCTTGTTATGTTAATATATTAATTATTTTAAACTATTAGAATAATTATTAATAGTAGACGATAAATATTGCTTATTTAGTGTTTATCAATTAAAATAGTAAATTATTATTACATAATAAGATAACTAATAATCAGAAGGTACTCAACAATTATTTAATATTTAATTATAAATTGTTTTATGGATTATTTTCTAAGTTAGTTTTAACTTGTAAGGATAAATAAATAACTTAAAATTATTATTATTTAGTTCAATATAATATCAATAATTAATCATTAAATTAATATATAATTAGTTATTATTTTATTATATAATTATGATAATTAATTACTTAATAAAATAATTTATTATATATTTTATTTTTATTTTTATTTTTATTTTCGACATAACGTTCGGAACCCGACGTAACACTCAGGACTTTGTGCACACTGCATTACATGTCTTTGGACCCACTGTCTTTCGACTCCTACATTTTATAAATAGAAGAAATAATACGTCCCCATGACTTGATCCACTGATCTTCTGTCACCCAGCCAGAGTCTTATACCTCCTATAAGAGTAAATAATTAACTTAAGGTAATAACTACTTGGTTAAATATAATGTCAATAATTAATTATTAAATTGATATATAATTAGTTGGTATTATTATACATTTATGATAATTAATTAGTTAATTAAAATAATTAATTAATTAATTAATTATAATTACTAATTATTGTTATACTGATTATTTAATTTTTATTATTACTATAGTATACTCTCTAACTTTTTACTTTTCAACTTTTACATAACAACCCCTCGCCTCTCCTCGCGTCGCGTACATATGTCACCTTGTGTAGCAAAGGAGACCTTGTCCGATACTTACTCGTAATTCGAGTCACAATAGTTATGGACATATTTAACTTCGTAATTTTTCATATTCAAACATTAAAAAACCCTTGTGGTTATCGAAAAGAGACATAATTTTTTTGTTGGATGACGGAAGATCAATTGATCGAACCACGGAGACGTATTATATTCTCTACATTTATAAATGACGAAAGTTGAAAAGAAAGGGAGAGAACAGTGTCCAAAAGATATACAATGCAATGTATATAAAATTTCGAATGTTTCGTCGTGCATCTAAAAAAAAACATTAAAGACCCCCAATTAATTTATCTATAAATTGTATTCATATCAGAATTCACAAATATCATTTTGATTAATCGAGTAAGCACTAGGAAATGGACAACAATTGACCGAGTAGAGATTATAAGGTCGGGTTGGGTAGACCCAGTTTTAAAACATTTCAGACTAAGAAAACTGGTTCGATCCTATCCGGAACCAGTCCTTGGTTCGGAACTTAGGCCCTAATCCAGTCCTTGGAGCTTTTGGGTCAACCTACGTTCCTTTCGAGCCCACCTAATTAACTTCAAAAAAAATTCTTTTATGCTCGTAATTTTCATATATCATTCGATTCAACCTATACAAATCTTATATAACACAAGAAATTTTCTAGACTTTAACAAAGAACTTTCATAGCATCATTTTCTAAACTTTTATATATATATATATATATATATATATATATATATATATGGTCATGACGCACATATTTAACCGTCTTGTAATTAATTTTTGTTTTTTACTTGGAAAGAACAAAGCAAATTATACTTGTCTTAATTTTTTTTCTATGCATAATTATCTAGCTGCCATGCTTAATTTTAATAAGCAATTTTAATTAGTAAATTTATGTAAGAATATATTTGGAAGAAAAATATTTATGGTGAAGCCAGCTTTTCTCATTATATAGTAGTATAGATTAACTAGGTATAAAATATGTAAATTATATACCTTCTTACTAACATAATTACTAATCACTAATAATTACACGCTTTCAACTACAATAAATATTTACCAATCTCAAAAAAAAAAAAAATTTACTTTAAAATATTTTATTTTAAAATAGATTTTTTATACAAATTTATATTAAAAAAGTGAGAAAAATAAATACAGACGAAAAGATACTTGATCGCACTTGCACGACTTCTAAATTCCATAAGATGCAATAAGTAATTCTATGGATATGATAATAAAGTATGTCCATCCATCTCATTGTAGACTCACTTTGGTATTTGCTACTTGTTTTCTCACATTTTTTCAAAGACGAACCATCGTCTTTTGAGATGTCCGACACAACGTTCGAAATTTTGTACACGCAGCGTTGCATGTCTTATGGGCTCATTGTTTCGAAATTTTATCAAATAAATGGAAGAAATAATAGGTCCCCGTGATTCGATCCACCGATCTTCCGCTACCCAGTCAGAATTTTATACCTCTTTCCTGTAATCGCGAGGGTCACTGAAGTTCGGTAGGTTGGATTCGGTCCGGTCGGAAAATATCCACACCTGGCCCAAAATAATTTCAGACGAAAAGATTTGAGCCCGATTCAACTCGTTTTAAAATTGGATTAGGGCAGAGACGGGCTTTCTTTTTGGGCCATCTCGTGCTCACTGTTATTTGTAAAATTGGGACAACTTATTCCGGAAGAAATAGAGGGACAATCAAGACATGTTAAATGCTTTTACAAAGTTTCTAAATATTGTACTTATGAGGGAGAATAAACTATAGTCTCTCAATTTTTATTATTGGAAAAGAGCAAACAACATATCTTTAACTTTTACTATCTGAAAAGATCAAACAACAAATTCTCTATTTTTATTAAGTAACTACCTAACTATTTATGTTAAATAATTTAATTAGTAAACATTGGTAAGTACAATTTTGTAAGAAAATTTTTTACGGTGAACACTCAAATTTTTTATTATATAGTAGTTAGATAGTAGGGGTGGGACACTAATATTGCCTCTTTTTTTTAAACTAAGTAGAGTATATAGACAGTAGGGATGCAACTCGGACAGATTGGATTGGACTTGAACTCGATCCGAGTCAAATCCGTTGAATCATAAGTCTAGTCCGAGCCCAAGCCCGACCAGACCTCGGGTTCAAAATATGTAGTCCAAGACCAAGTCCAGAGGATCGGGTTGGACTCGGGTTGGATCGGATACATCGGGTTTATCGGGATCTAATATGATATTTGAAATAATTTTAAATAAGAGTAATATTAAACACATAATCAAATAACAATCATGATTCAATTATTACAAAATACAAATTGAAATGAGATTTATGATAAGGAGTTAAAGAGTTTTGGTGAAAAAATTTAGGATTTAAACTTTATATATACTAGAAGTCGCGCACATGCTTTGCACGTGTCTTTTGTGTGTGTCTATTTTCCTCTCTTTTAAAAATATATACTTACATAACAAATCTATTTTGAAATAATATAAAATATTTTGAAGTAAATTTATTTTTGATATGTTCAAGTGTATTAATTATAGAGAGTTTCACGGTTAAACTTAGTAAGTTTCGTATGTGTGTGTGTATATATATATATATATATATATATATATATATATATATATATATCGGGTTTCGGGTTCTTCGGGTAACCCGACACATGAACTCGGCTCGAATCCGATTTTTGATCGAGTTCAAATATTTTAATCCGAATTCGAGTCCGAATTCGAGTATCTTCAACTCTAATCCAACCCATTAACGGATATACTCGATCGGACTCGAATTTAGTCCATCCGAGTTGCATCCCCAGTAGACTTAGTGAACTTCTTCTTTTTTTATTTTGTGCATATATATATATATATATATATATATATATATATATATATATATATATATATAAAAGGCATCATTATTGAGTAGTAAACAAAAGACATAAACGTAATGACTTGATATGCCTGACAAAAAATAAAGTAGGCAGTGGTTATCATCGGTAAAAGTTGAGACCAGTAAATTTCATGTAAAAAAAATTGTGTTGCAAGTAAATTATTTATTTATTTATTAAACAATTATATAAAATTTTAATTATATTAGAATTTTTAAATATCAACTGAATATAAGAAGAGAACAATAGTTAAATTTTTTTGTTTTATTAATAGTTGATGATATACATAATGCTTAGACAACTTATTTTTTGAACCGTTTCTAAGCTGTATTGTAATAGTAGAGATATATTGTTAATTAAAATGGATTTAGAAGACTTCTCTAAATTTCAGCGTTAGTCAATTATAATATAAACAAAATCTCATAAGATGTTGGTATTTTTTTCATTGGACTAGTAAAGATAGTCCCACATTGACTACACCACCAAGTGAGTATCTCAATATAATACTTTGTATGTGTTGAGATGTGCACATGGGGTATGGTGGGGCACATGGGTGCCATGTGAGAGTATTTTATTAGGAGAAAAAAAATTAACTTCTCCATGAAAGCTTTTAAGCTTTTTATCATGCTCTTAGATATTATTCCATAGGAGCTACTCGGACTTGGGCTCAAGGGCACAAAATGCCACTTTGTTGGCGCACTTTGCATATCAATTTTGTATATTAGTTTTTTAGTCCCACATCAAAAATAAGAGGAGGATGAGCTTCCATCATTTCCTATATAAAAAATCCTCTAGCCTCCTTTTGAGACACACCAAAAAATGAGAAAAATGAGTCCAAATGAGTCAGTTCGAGTCACAAAAAGAGGTGACTATGAGTGTTCCAGAAGTTCTCTTGTGAACTTGCTGGCTCCAGGGAGCAGATCGTCGATAGAGGACGAATCTTGCCTTGAGCAACAGTGATATTCACCACCCCAGTAAGAATAGTTTTTATTCTATATTTCGCTCCTCTTCTTCTAGTTGTAAACATTCTGTTCCAATTGCAACTGCGTTTGCAAGAAAGAACGTATTTTTTGTTCTTAAATTCTGTGATGAAGAAGGATTTATAATCAACAACTATATTCTATATTATATAGTTCTTCGTTAGATCGAGGTATATCAGAGAAAAAAATTTAGTGTGAATTCTTGATCTCAGACTTCAACTTCTTGTTCTACTGTCACGCCCCGCTTCCCAAGATGCAGTGAGCCGGGTACGTAACTACATCTCCAGGCTACGTCCCATACGAATACTACCATACCCGTATCAGCGATTGCCAGCTGTATAATTTTAGGATCAAATGCAAGTCATGCTAAAATACTTAGTTAATACAACTGAAGTTATACAACACAAAATGAAGTACAAGTGAGTAAGTCTTTACAACAATATCTCCTTAATATACATAGCTTCAGTTACAAAATGTTGTGTGTTGTACTTTCTGGAATCACTTGAAAATTATTCCTCGACTTCGTCTACGTCATAAAGAGGTAATATTTTTTCATATACTTCGTCTTCCCCTAGTGAACAATACTAGGTCGTCAGAACGACAGCAAGTCCTCGGTCAAGAACGGTAAAAAAATAAAAATATGATAATAAGGCATGGAAGAAATAATATTTGTACAGGGAGTAGGAGAGTGAATCATATACAGGGAGTAGGAGAGTGAATCATATAATAGTGCCTACTCCTCGATTAACTCCTAAACTAGTATTCTTATAGTGTCTAACAATTCAAGCAATACAAATCCCTATGTTACTACCACAATACACAAACAATTTTCCTAAATAATGATACAATTTGGAGAACAACCTTTAAATAACCATTTTAACTAATTTTTTGCTAACAATCCCGTATACCAGGGATTAGGCTGTGACTTTGTGGCACGGTGCTTAGAATCCGGCCCTGCCTCTCATGGGCTTAATAATTAATTATTTAATCCACCCCATTCGATGGTTTGAATCGAAGTAGGTGTGTTTATATTCAGGTACAAATGACTTGAACAGGATGGCACAGGGTTATGATCCGGCCCTGCCTCTCTCGGGCTTGAACAGGAAAGTGAGCTAAGCCTCACACACTCAATTCGTACGGCCTTACGAAAGAGCTTAACTGCTGATTAGCTATGTATTGTTATTATGTTGCGGGATTTCGTAGGTGGTATTTAAGTTGTTCTCTCCTGCCCCAATGCTTTCTAGCCTGAATCTACAACCAATTTTTATTCTATTATCTTGCATTAAATTTTTGCTCTATATGTCATGTTTACTGTCAATATACAAAAATATATTTTCAGGATAAAACAAGATACATGCCTTTCGTCTCATTCATAATCCAGGATGCATGTTTCAAGTTATCAGAGCGCAAATTCCAGAAAACATTATTTATCCAGAGCAGATTATCAGGAATCTAGGTTTTAGATTTTGTTGAGTGACTTGTGTCCGTGTCCGTGTCCTACGCATCCTAAACTCTTGCTAATCGTCCCCTAATTAAGTCTGTTGGAGTTGTTGGTGGTCTATCACTAAAATATATATATATATATATATATATATATATATATATATATATATATATATATATATATATATATATATATATATCAACTAAAGTTTAGGGTTAGGAATATCGGTAGTATTTTTGGATATTGAAATTTAGTTAACTCTCGAAATTCTTAGAAATTTCGGCAGAGTCTCCTTTGTATTTCGAGCTCCAAAAATTTAATAGTTTATATATACGACCCAGAGCTACCCTCCGTAGCATTTCCGGGTTCGCCGGCCCCTTGGGTGGAGCAACTCTCAACACCGGTACACACGCAGTTTATATTTTTAGACAAAATAACATTCTTAAGTAAGATAGTCTTCTTACCTTGGTAATTAGCTATATATATATATATATATATATATATATATATATATATATATATATATACATATACCTTGGCTTTGCAATTTGCTGGCAATTTGTAAGACAACACAATGTAATCATTAGAAACATAACAATTCTATTTTCAAGAAATGACAATATCATTCTTATGACGTTGCTTGTAAGGTATTGATCATTAAACTATATATATATATATATATATATATATATATATATATATATATATATATATATATATGATATTTTCTATGGTGATGATTCTTAGTGTCTGGAATCTCTATCTTAAAAGTAAAGCACAATATGTAGCTAAATCTACTTATGAAGCCTTGGAATGCAAATTCAATCGACCTTTTAAACAACTTCCATGACTTTATTTATATAATACAAACTAAATTCATTTTATGACCAAGTATTTAATATAAAGTATACAATCCAATTCTAGGGCCAAGTACATCTTGGGATGGGGTTTGCATTGGGAGAGGGGTTAGTATATATATATATATATATATATATATATATATATATATATATATATATATATAGGAGAGGGTGTTGTGTGGTGAGGATGACTCCATTTAAATGGAGGGTCAAGATTAAACATGAAGGGAGTGCACAAACCAAAGGGGAGAGAGTGGACCGGTCAATGAGGGAGGGGTTGTTTTCTTCATGGGTCATGACCAATAGGATGGTGACACATCATTACATTTTTGCATAAAAGTCCTCAACAATTGAAAAATTGCACAGAAAGTGAGTTTTTGGATTCAATGAGGGAAAATACCATGTTGGGTGTGATGTAGTGGCTAGAAAGGGTGTGTGGTGTTTATGATCCGGTTCTTCTTTGGTCTCCCCGTCTTGCGTCGTATATTTGGTACTCCAATGGGACCTCTAATCAATGTACTTTGAAGGTTGTAAGGGACTAGAATTGCCTCCAGGTGTGACTCATACACTCTTCTTAATGCTTCCTTAGAGAAAATACCTGGATAAAAACTCTCGATGCTAATATTTTTAGACTTACACGCATAACATGCATGTACACATGAAAGCAAAGTATGATACCACTTTAAACATGAACAAGATTTTTTATCTAAGTCTACAACATATGTTCTATTTGTTTTACAATATAATATTTCAAACAAATATCTAATTATATTCAACGTTTGCAGCCGGTGTTTTTCTTTTATGATAAGAGCCATAGTTTGTAACATCTTCGGACAGTAATCAGTTTGAAGATTTTTAGCTTGTTGCCTGTTCTTGTCCTGAAGTGTTATAATTTTTGCTTGAATCCCATCAAGTAGTGTCGTTATTGGTTTATCACGTAAATTTTTAACCAAGTTATTGAAGCATACAACAAGATTCTACATGTGAATACTTAGTCTGGGACAAGGAGAATAAGCTGTTATCCAGTGAAAAAAATACGAGTTTCATCATTTACTCCAACGAGCCAGTTGTAAACATCTGTTTCCAGCTTTAATTTTTTTTCAAACAATAGTTCGCATCTGTTTTATTATAACATATAGCAAGATAGTCTAAACTACGTTGAAAATGGAAAAATCTGCATACTTTTTCAAATTTTGTTTAAAATGTTGAATACAAAAAAATGAGGTGATTATGGAAAGTTATCACGCATAGCCCTTACCAATCCTTTCTGTTTATCTGATATAAAAAAAATATTTTCAAAAGATGTTCTCAAACCGTTTAAAAACCAAGTCCAATAATCAGTATTTTCACCCTCGGCAACGACATAAGCAATTTGATATAATTGATAATTTGGATCATGAGCACAAGCAATAAATAAAATACCTTGATATTTAGAGAAAAGAAAAGTAGCATCAGTACTAATCACAGGTAAATATTTCCTTAAAAATTCATCAATGCATGCCTTAAAACAAATAAAATTTCTTTGAAATCTATTGTCTTCTGTAGTTTGTATAAAATATTGGCTACCTGGATTTGTCTCAATAATTTTAAAACCATACTCTTCAAGACTATTATAAACATCAATATAACTACCGTTTATTTCGGATAGAGCAAGTTTCCTAGCTTTCCAAGCTTTACAATATTTAATATATTTTTCGTGTTCTCTATATATATCATTTACAACATGCGATGGACTATACGATTGATTATCTCTAATTTTATCAATAATCTTATTTTAACCCATACAGTAGTAGCTAATGGATGAGAACCTGTTGTAAGTCCACATAAACAAGAATGTACGTTTTTTTAGCGTAGCAATAACAAAACCTTCACCTTTATAAACGGCTTTAGCGTATACTCTCCAATTACAACTTGAATCGTTACATTTATATACAATTCCACTAACATTGTTTCTAGTAGCATGACAAGTAAAATTATTTTTAATTGCTATATCACTAATAAAATATCTAAATTCAGAACGATTATCAAATTTTTTTTCCAACGAATAGTCCAGAAATGCTAACAATATCAACATTTTCATCAAATTCATCATCTAAATTTTTAATTAAATTATCACTGTTTTCATCGTCGTTATTACCATCATCTACTATATGTTCTTGTTCAGTAAATGAAATAACTTGATGAGAAGAACTAGGAGCAGTATTAACTTGATTAGAAGCGTGTATACTATTTACAATATTAATTCTAGGTGGTGGTGAAGTTACATAAATATTAATGTACGGTTCTTGTACATTAACTTCGAGAATTTTTTATGCGTGTTCACTAACTAACTTTATGCAATTAGTTAAATAAATATGTACCAATATAAATTCATAATCAATAGAAAATTGTTCAACTATTTGATTACGTAAAGTATCAAACGAAATATTTTGATCAATTAAAAAAATTCAGTTAAACCTCCTTCATAAACTAACACATTTAGCACACCTCCAATCGAACATAGTATTGTTAGACTTTGATCCATGATAAGAGAGTGAGCTTCTAAATACAGTGAGTGAGCTTCTAAATACAATGAGTGAGCTGAACTTTAGTCACTGAGCGAGCTTCTGCTGAGTGAGAAATGATCTTCTGCTGAGTGAAATGAATAACAGGAGAGTGGGTTGAGTGAGAAACGAATAGCAGGAGAGTGACCTAAATTTATAGAGATGAGAAAGAAAGAACCGTTAAGTACGTACAATATGAGCGTTACAAAAAAGAACGTTACAAAAAGAATCGTTGGCAATTAAACCAAGTAATATATAAACCAATACCAACTATCAAAAAAAATCCAAAAGAAAAAACCAACACAAAAAAACCCAATTTCAAGAATCCCAAAAAAACTAACAACAAAAAGAACTAAAAACAAAAAAACAAAAAAAACCAACAAAAAAAAAAACCAGAAAGAAAAAAAATCCAAATAAAATCATACCAGACATATTTTCGCCAACGTGGTTGGCGAAATTTGGACAAAGCCAAATTTTTGCCAACCAAGCTAACAAAAATGTAAACAAAAAAAATAAAATAAAAATAATTTTCATATTATCGCCATCTCTGATGACGAAATCTTTCATAAATTCATTTTTTTTTAAAATAGTTTCTTTATAGTTAATTAATTTAAATATATTTTCTGTACATTAAATTTTTTGTAAAATATTGAGGATAGAAAAGTATAAAAATATTTATTTTGGTGTCCTCAAATTAAGGAAGATTTTGGGGATGGGCTGGAGATGGCCCAAGTGATTTTATCGCCAGCCAGCCTCGAGTTTGGGTTGTTAACCATGAATTCAGAAAGTAGACCGTTCGCTCAGATTTTAAACTTTCAAATTCTTCCCGTTATAGCAACGGTCACTTCCAGCTCACCGCCAGTTCAAATTTCAAAATTCAAACGGCTGAGAACCGAGTCTCTACACTCTATATATCCCCTCTTTCAATTCCTCATTTTATTACACCTTTATTCTCTCTCTGAATCTAAACCTAAATCTCTATTTCCGTTCATTCAATCAAAACCATGAGAGAGTGCATCTCCATCCACATCGGCCAGGCCGGAATCCAGGTCGGCAACGCCTGCTGGGAGCTCTACTGCCTCGAGCACGGCATCCAGGTGCGTTTCCTTCATTGTAGACTTCATCACAACTCAACATTTTGATTCAAAATAACAAGCTTAATTACTGGCTCTATCGCGACAGCCCGATGGCCAGATGCCGAGCGACAAGACCGTCGGCGGGGGCGACGACGCCTTCAACACATTCTTCAGCGAGACGGGCGCGGGCAAGCACGTCCCCCGCGCCGTCTTCCTCGACCTCGAGCCCACCGTCATCGACGAGGTCCGCACCGGCTCCTACCGCCAGCTCTTCCACCCCGAGCAGCTCATCAGCGGCAAGGAGGACGCCGCCAACAACTTCGCCCGCGGCCACTACACAAGTAACCAAATAGTTGGATTGTATTTTTTGACCATTCAGATTTGTATAAAAATATCTCACTAGAAATTAAGTAATTGTTATTTTTTGACCATTCAGATTTTTGACCATTCAGATAATAAATTCACTATTTTTATTTTAATTAGTGTTACCATCCATTCTTTCATAATAAGTTATTTGTAATTGTAATTAGAATTTGCATTAGAAAATAGAAGTATAAATACAAATAATTCTATTATTTTCGTTTGAACACAAGTAATTTTAATTATTTGATGTTTCCAGTCGGAAAGGAGATTGTGGACCTGTGCCTGGACCGGATCCGGAAGCTGGCCGACAACTGCACCGGGCTCCAGGGCTTCCTGGTCTTCCACGCGGTCGGCGGAGGCACGGGCTCCGGGCTCGGCTCGCTCCTGCTCGAGAGGCTCTCGGTCGACTACGGCAAGAAGTCGAAGCTCGGCTTCACCGTCTACCCGTCCCCCCAGGTCTCGACGTCCGTCGTCGAGCCTTACAACAGCGTGCTCTCCACGCACTCCCTTCTCGAGCACACCGACGTGTCGGTGCTCCTCGACAACGAGGCCATCTACGACATCTGCCGCCGCTCCCTCGACATCGAGAGGCCTACCTACACCAACCTCAACCGTCTCGTCTCACAAGTAATCAATAATTGACATAAAAATAATTTTGTAAAATTAGTTTTATCTTGCATTCAAATTGGTCCTAATTTTGTTTGTGTAATTTGATTTAATTTTGCAGGTGATCTCGTCGCTGACGGCGTCTCTGCGGTTCGACGGAGCGCTGAACGTGGACGTGACGGAGTTCCAGACGAACCTCGTCCCGTACCCGCGCATCCACTTCATGCTCTCCTCCTACGCCCCGGTGATCTCGGCGGAGAAGGCCTACCACGAGCAGCTGTCGGTGGCGGAGATCACGAACAGCGCGTTCGAGCCGTCGTCGATGATGGCGAAGTGCGACCCGCGGCACGGGAAGTACATGGCGTGCTGCCTGATGTACCGGGGGGACGTGGTCCCGAAGGACGTGAACGCTGCGGTGGCGACGATAAAGACGAAGCGGACGATCCAGTTCGTGGACTGGTGCCCGACGGGGTTCAAGTGCGGGATCAACTACCAGCCGCCGACGGTGGTGCCGGGCGGGGACCTGGCGAAGGTGCAGAGGGCGGTGTGCATGATATCGAACTCGACGAGCGTGGCGGAGGTGTTCTCGAGGATCGACCACAAGTTCGACCTGATGTACGCGAAGAGGGCGTTCGTGCATTGGTACGTCGGGGAGGGGATGGAGGAAGGGGAGTTCTCGGAGGCGAGGGAGGACCTCGCGGCGCTCGAGAAGGACTACGAGGAGGTCGGGGCGGAGTCGGCCGAGGGAGAGGAGGACGAAGGAGAAGAGTACTAAGTACCGCCGGAACTGTATGAACGGGGTAAAACCAATGAACTCATTGGTGTGGATTATTGGGAAGTTTTAAGGAGGAAGATTTAGGAACTTTTTATCAATATGTTTTTAGGAAGCTAGAAAAAATTAAGACTATCTCTGAAATGCTAAGAAAATGAAAATGGTTGTGATCTTATTTAGGAATGCTTTTGGTACCGCAGGTCCAGATTGCCGCCCCTGTCCCGGAATTCAAATCGCCTTTGAAGGCTTTGTCCGATTAAAAAATATATTAATTAGCCAACATTCCTAAGAATTAAAAATGATTAAAACGATTAATTAAGAAACTATTGTGAACGTTCGTTGAGAGCAGCAAAAAAGGCAACAAGTATCGAAAAAAGACAAGTCAAAATTTTTATGTAAATAATCTTATATTTTATTTCACTCCCTTTAGGCATCTTATATCTATATCGATGTCAAAAAGTAGACTTTACCGTGAAAATTTTTCGTTCAAAAATACCCTTCAACATATTTAGTAATTAAAAAGAATACCTACAATAAATTCTACTGACAACATTTAAGAGATACTATAATAATTAAAAGCAGAAATAAGAGATACAATAATGACAACCCTACTCATCAACATCATTCACTCATACTAATATGCCAAAATTAGGTTTCACCGTGAAAAAATTTTGTTCCAAAAATACCCTTCAACATCTATATTCTACTATATAATGTCAAAACTAGGCTTCACCGTGAAAAAAATTTGTTCCAAAAATACCCTTCAACATTAGTAATTAAAAAGCTCACCTACAATAAATTCCATTGACAACCCATTTAAGATGCAATAATGACAACCATTTACGGAAAATCAAAGTGCAATAATGACAACCTTTTAAATTGTTACCAAAGAATTCGAAGGGTTGAATTATTAACCTATATAATTAAAAGCAGTAGAAATAAACTAACTCAAATATACGTGCAAAGCACGTGCATATATACTAGTGTAAATAATCTCTCAAATCTGTTGGGAGAGGAAAAGAAAAGGGTTGCGGTTCAATTGTGATGCGATTTTTTCACTCCCTTTAGACATTTCATTATTTTTGGTGGAAATAAGTTTTAAATAGATTTGAGAGGAAATGAAAAATATTTTTTTTATGTGGTCCGATATAAGAATCATGACTTTTATGTGGTCCGACATTTCTTGGATACTTGTGGACCCACCAAATTTGTTTGCCAACTCGAAAAGGGTTCCGGTTCAATTGTGATGCGATTTTTTCCCTTTACTTTTCATTATTTTTGGTGGAAATAAGTTTAAAGAGAATGATTTGAGAGGAAATGAAAAATATTTTTTTTATGTGGTCCTATCGTACGAATCATAACATTTCATTATGTTGATTGAAGAGGAAAAGAAAAATATTATGGACAAGTCAATTTTTTTTATGTGATATCTCGTACGAAGCATGCATTGCACGTCTTGTGGACCCACCATATATAAATAGAATAAACTAATCGCATTACAATTGAACCGTAACCTTTTTCGAATTGGTGATGGCAATATTCATCTATATATATAAATGGTACCTAAATAGAATAAACTAATCACATCACAATTGATCCGCAACCCTTTTCGAATTGGTAATGACAATATTCATCTATTATTTGGAAACAAGTTGACATCATTTGTATCGTAGTTACTTTAGGTGTGTGTGTCAACAATTAGTGTTGATTAATTTTTTTGATTATATTTTAATTATAATTTATGTTATATTTTTTGTAGGCATAAATAAAAAATTATTACGATTATGGTTTTGGATTCGAATACTTTTGTGGTTAGTTAATGTTTGGAAGAATTGTCGCAGTAGCCGTAAAATTGGTTTGTACATTTAGGGTTGTGCATCGTTGGTGTTGTTCTTTTCTTGCTTTCAACATCAAGCCCGGCAAACGCCCATAAGACCAGCGCCATCAAGGGACATTTATCACATTTTTTTGTCTTTCCTTTTTGTTTGTTTGCTGATCTCGTCCGGATCGTGGTAGGTTACGATAAAAAAAGTAGAGATGGACACGGTTCTTAAAAAAGAACGTAAAAAAAATCAAAAAGAAAAGAAATGTACTGATCACAAAGGACATAAAAAAAATTATATAAAGAACATAAAATTAGAGGAAAAAAAATTATTTAACAATATTCGCATTTACATCCTTATAAAAATTTATCACTTTTGTAAAATTTGCCACTTGTCTGGATTTCTCAAAGTTCTTCTCTTGAATATTTCGAGAACAATAATGCATTCATGAAATTCAAACCTAAATAAGGAACTAACGAGATTTGAAATCACTGCTAGATTCTTCAATTATACTTAATATATATATAGAAATAAGATCAAATTATAATAATTTGATACCCTCAACTTTATACTCTAAAAAATAAAAATAAAATAAAATAAAATAAAATAAAATAAAATTACCCCTGCACCATGTCCTCCCCCCTCCACCGGCTGCACCCCTCGGCAGCTGAACCACACCGCCCACCTGTGCCCACAACCCCCCTCTTCGTCGCGTGCGGGCTGCTGCTGCCACTGCTGCGGACGGAGAGAGGGGGGACGGGGTTGGGGCTTTGTCGGGGAGGGGATACAACCGCAGGGTGATCATTTTTAAATTTTAGGATATCAAAGTTGAGAATATCAAAGTCTAAAAAAAATATAAAATTAGGACCAAGCAGCCCTATATAGTGTGATCAATGGAATCATTGAATCATGAATACATATGTTTCCTCTGCGTTTTGATACTCAATTTATAGGTAGTCCTCTTCTTCGGAGGAATGCCGTTAGCAATACAAACATATAATATTTCCTTTCCAACCACGAAATTCTGCAGTGATGCAGTAGCTCGGTAGTCGCGTCGTGCTTAAACAATTTCTTCAACCGAAAATAAAAGCGTGGCTGGATTCGTAAGTGTCAGTACTATGTTGTTGGGTTTGGTGATTAGTGATTCGTATCCACCATTAATTTTCAAACAAACTTTAAATACTGTGTATTTTAATATTTAAGCTATAATTTTCTGATTGTACATATATGTTAATTCAAGTGATTAGTAAGTACGATGTGAGATTTTTGCAGACATAGTTAAATTCCACTACAATCATTTTATTTTACTAGTGGCGGAGACGAATGACGTAAAGTAGCATTTTGATGACAACAAAGTAACATAGCGGTTTCTAAACTTATTGATTTCTAGGAATGATTTAACGGAGATGGTTGAATATCGCTTTAATCGACGATGATTTTTACCATCCTAGTATGAGATTTACAACAATTTTAATGCTTGCTTTTTAGCGAATTTCTTTTTTCTGCTGACAGTTTTGCTATATTTGTTTTAGCAATTTTAACTGTCTATATATATATATTCAAAATTTTCTTTCATTTCTTAATCGATGTCGAAATTCGATGTCCGATCCTACTCGATAATGGCCTAACCTTACTACTAGACTATATCCTAGAGGACAATCTTTTATATATATATATATATATATATATATATATATATATATATATTTGTTTTGTCGAAGTAAACTAAACACTAGAAATATGGCCAAGAGACCAAATTAATGTTGTTTGCCATTGTTTGCAAACAGAACGTGTGAAAAGGAGTAGATGCAAAACTTGGTACTCGGTCTCATGGTTAACTTGTCATCGTCACATTTTCATTTATACGGTACGAATTCAAAGTTGCGTCCCATTTATTTCGGCAGCATCCTTCCGCATTGGCGGCTAGTAAAGTGCCACAATATCAAGTCATTATAGTTCGATTGTTAGAGCAATTTTAATAGCAGTTCCAGCAACAATTCTTTGCGGAATTTGATTAGTTTGACTTAAGACATCGTTATCCTTCTTATCTATGTCGATGACATCGACCACTACATAAAGCGTAAGCAAGTACTTGACTTAGGAGAAAACTACCTTGATCCGCCATTCCTCCGTGTGCACCTTATTCTTTCAAAACTCATACTCCACCACCGCTTATTCTAATCACCGAAAAAAGGGTGGAAAGGCGGTTTTCCTCTGATGTCTACAAGTCGGTCATACATAATAAAGGCTCTTGATAAATGTACTACAAAAATGACTCGAGGCTAGTCCAATATTGGTGCTAGTCCAATATTGGTGCTAGTCCAATATTGGCCTCTCCTCCTCCCTGCTCTCGCGATTTTTCGCATCTCCGCGTCGTTGACCTCGCCATCGACCCGCATCGTCGCCGTCGAACCACAACTCAAGCACCTTCCCGTCGGCTCCGTCACGAAGGCGAGGAAGAAGAAAAAGCAGCGTGCGGGGGGCTGTGCGCGGCGAAGGCATGCGCTCTCGGGGGGCTGCGGTTACGCCTCGCGCCGACGACGGTGACAGCGGCAGCAACAGAAGCGGCAGCAACAACCACAACAGCGGAGGCGAACGCGTGCGCCTACGTCTCGCCGCCGACCCCGCGCCCGCGCCTTCGTCTCCTCCCCCGTCTCCCGCCGCCGCCTCCTCCCGCTCCTCCGCCTCATCCCCCCCCTCTTTTCCGGCCTCCACGCAGTCCCGCCCTCGTATCACCTCGCTTAGCCCTCCCCTCCGGACTGTCAAAATTTTGACAATTCTATCAATTGGAAGGACTGTCAAAATTTTGACAGTCCTAAAAAATTGACATATTTTTTTTAGGATTTGACAGTCCTTCCAATTATTAGGACTGTCAAAATTTTGACAGTCTTGATTATTAAAAAAATTAATCGAAAGTGGACAGCCCAATGAGTAATTTTTTAAAATGACAAATTTATAATTATTAATGATAAAAATTTGAATTGTTCTAAATTTTTTTTTTGTAGTACCTTAATCAAGAGCCATAATAAAATAGATAGACGAGGCGAAGGTCTTTGTGCAGAATGGAATGTTAAAAAGGAACATAGATTGACTAATGAAAAATAGGTAAAGTCAAAGGTGGAGAAGGGGAAATAGACTTTGGTTCTTGCCTAAGTATTGTTGGATTTTGATAGGAAAAAATATACATTCAATCTTTGTCACAATTCTTGGTGCAATGACATACATAGTTGGGCTGGTTTCCCTGGTAGCAATAATTTTTTTTACTAACATTATATACAAAATGTCAATTCATGTAATTTATCTCCAACATCCTGCTCGAATAAAATATGATTTATATAGATTCGAATCTAATCGATTTTGAAGACTGTCCCCTTTTGGGATTGTACAAGTACCTGCCCATTAGTACCGGATCGGATAACAGGGTCTGGTCCTGTGCCAAATCTGGCTCACCGCTACTTCTAAACAGCAGCTTTTCATGCCATAAGTACCGGTCAGAAATGTACTTTGCCAATTATGGAGTATATATTTGAGACAGATAAATTTAAGATTGTACTTCTTACTCAATTGAATTAGAAGAATTATATATATAACTTAAGATAGTACTTATACATCAATTATTTATGAAAAATACTATTTTTGAATCAATTTTTTTGGTTTATCATTATGTTTATTATCTCGATTTATTACTATTATTTAGCACAATGACATAGAATCTTCCATAATATAATGAGATTTCAAAATCGTTCAAAAAGTGAGCCGTTTAAGTCGTATGTATATCATCAATTAATTAAAAAAAAAACTAATATTACATAAATAAAAGAAATATTGAAAAAATATAAATTTGTTATAAGTAACACTATAGGAATTCAAACTCACCCAACCAGAGATGATACCTCCCATCTTAACCACATGAGTCAGAAGAGATACTTGTTTATAATTAGATAATATTACGTAGCTAACCATTTTCAAGACTCTTTATGAAAAGTAGAAATATATCCGTAACTAATTATAATCAAATATATAACAAATTCTAATTAAAATATATAAAAAAAATCTTAATATAAATATATTTAAATATTTAAATAATTTTAAATTAATTTCAGAAGGGAAAAAAAATTACTTTACTAGCAACACACGTTAATTTACTAGTAAATATAGATAATGATAAAACAAGGTTATATTGGATTTAATTGATTTGATCATTATTGTCCATGTCCCACCATTTCGTTTCGAGACAAAACTCATATGTGTGTTTCATCAAGCTTAGGGGTGTGTCACGCCCCAGTCCCAAAATGTCGAGGGACTGAGCACGTGAGCAATGGCCAGCAGCACGTACCGATGGACAACCCAATTTAATGGATCCATCAGGGCATGCTTAAGCTGTAGTCTAGCAGTACTAAGTACAAGTCTCAGGTATTTCTAATCTCAACCACAGAATAACACAGATTAATTGTCAGAAATAATGCAATGGAAATACTTAAGCAATATCAAATAAGATTATCTCGGGAAACAATCCGAGAATTAGTCTGTTACATTTAAGAAAAGACAGGAAATAAAATGCTGAAAAAATGGAAATACTGAGTAGTTGAAGCCGGTGCTCAGGAGAAATCTTCGGCCACTATCTCGTCCTCTGTTCCTGGTTCTGTTTCGAGAAGTGCTCCTGTACCGTACACCTCGGGGTAGTTCTCTTCAGCTGTACCTGAGGACATAATCCGGATCCAGGTCCTCAGGGGACAGCAAGGTACAAAAAATACAAGCCAAAATAAATGCAGTGCAGCAGATAATTAAATAAGAGGGTAGGCTATGTAACCAGCTAAGTGATATGCAATATGAGAGCAGCACTAGAACTTTAGGCTGAAGCCACTATAAGCTCTGTGTCGGGGAGCCGGTAGCGACAATAACTATGAATTATACTCTGAAATATACTATGTTTTATATATATAATATCAGCCTGTAGTCTGTGTGTCTCTCCCCACCCAATGTAATCCCACGTCTCATGTCCACGATGCCTCATGTCCATGTCACGCACGATTATAACTAATGCAGTAAGTCTGATAGCTATGAATCAAATGTCTAAGAATGTAAAGTCTAGGTCATAAAATATGCATCCTATACAGAATCACCTTGAATGTCTCAGGAAGACTCTATCTCATGAAATAGTATCAAGTGTCCTGGGTTCTGGTGTACTTGATAGGACAAGTACGAACATTATCGGGTCTCGATATCCATGTCTATGTGACGTTACACAACCCCGCGTACGGAGTTGGCACCCGACTATGATCGGACACTAAGCACGTCACCCGTTTCCTAGGTTAAGCAGTTAAAACAAGTTTACATTTAATTCCACAAGAAATCAAGTAAAATACTATGTCAATAATTACTGAGAATTGGCAAGCTTTACTTGTGTCACGCCCCGAGGCGTCCCCCGAATCGTGACCGTCGTGCGGGCCTGGAGTTGCGCCCGCACAAGGCTTTAATGATTTGCATAGCAAGCACATATTCAGAGTACGCAGATAAATAGAAACACAGATTTGAAACATAGAAAAGTTCTCTTTATTGATAATGAACATCTATTACAAACTCCTGAACGAGTCAGCTAATATGCCGAACGGCTTACAAAAGAGATGACTCAAAATGAGATAGCAGTCTTGTACATTACATCCCTTTATAAACTCAAAACGATAAAGACCTCCAGGCTGGAGGATAGCTTTGCCACGGAGCTGCATTTGTGTATGAAGAGTTGCAGCTTCGGACTTCAAAAGGCTTCGAGACGCGGTGAAGATGCGCCAACAGCTGGACTGGATCGGGAAGACGACTTCGGCTCCTCGCTCGGTTCGCCTTGGTGCGGAGAACCTGTTTCAACGAGGGTCAGCATATCGAAACATGCTGGTGAAGGCGAGCTAGCCTGACTATACCAATCAACACGTTGTTTAGTGAAGCATGCATATTTTGTGGGTTTCTATCTTGCCTTAGTTCATTTACAAGTAAGCAGCATATTGAATTTACTGAAATGAACGCGCCACCGTTCGGTGTATTTTACCTGACCGTCTGAATTACCTGCACAATACTTACCTTGCCTTCCCTGCCACGAAGACACAAGTTAGTATGCAACAGGTTTAAATATACACGTTGGGATCACTGGCTAGAAGCCATAATGGACCGTTTAGTCTTGAACGAGGATGGAATGCAGCAAAGATGCGTTGGTGGCTGCAGACTATCCTTGTCCAGAAGCGTGAGACTATCGTGAAGTTCCGCCCGGACCGGATCGGTGCCAGTGCCCCAGCGACCGTCCGCAGGAACCCGTTACCTTGTGCACAAGTTGTCCGTGATCAATCGTTCGTGATACGTTAACGTTGATGCGTTGAGGCAACGTGAACATGAGGCAAGCAACATTACATAATTCGTTTAGCATAGTCTTCCTGACAGTTTATTTCATAACAAGTGTATTTCATGCTTAGCATAATTTATGAAAGAAGATGCATTCTAACTAAATTGAAGCATGTATTGAACATTCCCAAACGAACAAGCAAGCATATGAGTAATCGTTCGTGCAGTTTAATGACAAGCATGTATACCAAGTCTATTCTCTTTTATCTTGGTTTCTTTTATTATTATTTGGTATCGTTTGATCGGGGCAAGGAGTGAAGCTGGAAGCAGGGCTAGCTAATCGGGTTGGTAGCCACTCACTTAGATTTTGGAAAGAAGAAGGAAAGAGACGCTTCACGACTCCGCTCGCAAGCCGCCTACTGCTCGTTCACCTGCACACGAACAGCTTGATTAATACTTCTTCCTCTCTTTCCATTCTCGGAATAGAAGTGCAAGTCAATGAACGAAAACAATGAAAACTATCGAAACCGTTCAAGGAAAACAAGCAAATCCCAAAACCAACTCAAAGTACGAAAGCAACAAGCGACATCGAAAACCGAGGCAATAAAAGATAGCAGCGGAGAGGTCCCTCCTGACTCTGCCGCTAAGCCGATCCTTGGGGCGCAGTCCACTGAATATGAGAATCGATTCCGAAGAAACAAATCCATAACGAGGACGAGTTCTTAATTCAATCTATCCCGATCGAACGATACCGTTTGTGTTTCTTAGCCGCGCTCTCCGCACCGGGAGAACGGGGCGCTATATCCTACCCAACCAATTGGAAGTTTCGTCCCGAAACTTAAGAACAATGCTTACCGTTAAGGGTGATGAACAGAATAGTTTGGGCAATCACGAATTCGGTGGGTGGAGTCACCGCAAATGAGACATTGCCCGAGTTTCTTGCGGCACGTTTCAACTGTGTGCCCTGGTTTCTTACAATAAGAACATGGTTGCCCTGGGTTTCCTCTTCGTAGGCCGCCGTGGTTAGGGCGCTTTGCAGCGGTATTTCCTCCATCGTTGCCTTGGCGTTTGTGATTGTAGGTATGCACAGCGCCGGTGGAAACGTGAGGATACAGTGGCTCGAGCGATAGGGCGTGATTCATGACTTCACGCATGGTTCCATACTGATTATTGGCCACGTGCGAATGGATGGCAGGACGGAGACCACCTTCAAACCTTCTAGCTCGACTCGCTGCATCAGGTAAATAGGCCCTAGCGAATTTGGAGAGTCGGTTGAATTCGGCGGAATACTCTTTAACTGTCATCCTGCCTTGCCTCAGTTGCACGAAGTCATTTTCCATCTTACGTTGCACTGGAGGGGGTATATACTCCTCTTCAAACGCGGCACGAAAGGTCGTCCACGAGATTGCCTCCTCTCCGTGATCAAATTGGAGAGATCGTCGATGCACGTCCCACCAATCGTGTGCGTTGAGGCGGAGCTGCAGTTGCGCGCAGGCGACGCGCTTATCTTCGGGGACCTCTAACAGAGTGAAGTGGTCTTCAATCTCGGCTAGCCAATCTAGAGCTACCACTGGGTCCTCAGTCCCGTTGAACGGGGTATTGCAGACTTTCTTGAAATGGCCCAAGTTGAAGGCAGTCACGTCCCTCGGCCTTGGGATTTGAGGCATCTCCACTTCAAGCACGGGCTGTCCCATCGGAGTCGTTGCTGTTGCGGCGGAATGGTTGGCAGCCAAAGTCTGAACGATCTGTTGCAGGGCATCTACCTGCTTTTGTTGGACTGAGAATCGGGTCTCTAGATTACTCTCGAGCTTGGCTTGGCGAGCATCGTCTCGTTGTCGTTACGATTCTAACATTTGCATTACCCGCTCAAGCGGGTCGACTTGAGACATGCCTCGTTGGCTCCGAGAGCTTCCCGAAGTACCCGAACTGCTTTCTTGTGTTTATTTCAGTGGTTGCGCTGCAGATTGCGCTGGATCCATTCCTTCAAAAGAAGGTAAATTATATTAGGATCATAATGTATTATGGACTTATTGCATGAACGTATCTCATTTTGGCCTAGCGAGTTCAAGAGTTCGCACAGGAATTTGATCGTTAAAGGAACTTTTCCAGCACGAAGTCTAAGGAACTTTGAATCTGTGCTCTGATACCACTATGTCACGCCCCGAGACGTCCCCCGAATCGTGACCGCCGTGCGGGCCTGGAGTTGCGCCCGCACAAGGCTTTAATGATTTGCATAGCAAGCACATATTCAGAGTACGCAGATAAATTGAAACACAGATTTGAAACATAGAAAAGTTCTCTTTATTGATAATAAACATCTATTACAAACTCCTGAACGAGTCAGCTAATATGCCGAACGGCTTACAAAAGAGATGACTCAAAATGAGATAGCAGTCCTGTACATTACATCCCTTTATAAACTCAAAACGATAAAGACCTCCAGGCTGGAGGATAGCTTTGCCACGGAGCTGCATTTGTGTATGAAGAGTTGCAGCTTCGGACTTCAAAAGGCTTCGAGGCGCGGTGAAGATGCGCCAACAGCTGGACTGGATCGAGAAGACGACTTCGGCTCCTCGCTCGGTTCGCCTTGGTGCGGAGAACCTGTTTCAACGAGGGTCAGCATATCGAAACATGCTGGTGAAGGCGAGCTAGCCTGACTATTCCAATCAACACGTTGTTTAGTGAAGCATGCATATTTTGTGGGTTTCTATCTTGCCTTAGTTCATTTACAAGTAAGCAGCATATTGAATTTACTGAAATGAACGTGCCACCGTTCGGTGGATTTTACCTGACCGTCTGAATTATCTGCACAATACTTACCTTGCCTTCCCTGCCACGAAGACACAAGTTAGTATGCAACAGGTTTAAATATACACGTTGGGATCACTGGCTAGAAGCCATAATGGACCGTTTAGTCTTGAACGAGGATGGAATGCAGCAAAGATGCGTTGGTGGCTGCAGACTATCCTTGTCCAGAAGCGTGAGACTATCGTGAAGTTCCGCCCGGACCGGATCGGTGCCAGTGCCCCAGCGACCGTCCGCAGGAACCCGTTACCTTGTGCACAAGTTGTCCGTGATCAATCGTTCGTGATACGTTAACGTTGATGCGTTGAGGCAACGTGAACATGAGGCAAGCAACATTACATAATTCGTTTAGCATAGTCTTTCTGACAGTTTATTTCATAACAAGTGTATTTCATGCTTAGCACAATTTATGAAAGAAGATGCATTCTAACTAAATTGAAGCATGTATTGAACATTCCCAAACGAACAAGCAAGCATATGAGTAATCGTTCGTGCAGTTTAATGACAAGCATGTATACCAAATCTATTCTCTTTTATCTTGGTTTCTTTTATTATTATTTGGTATCGTTTGATCGGGGCAAGGAGTGAAGCTGGAAGCAGGGCTAGCTAATCGGGTTGGTAGCCACTCACTTAGATTTTGGAAAGAAGAAGGAAAGAGGCACTTCACGACTCCGCTCGCAAGCCGCCTACTGCTCGTTCACCTGCACACGAACAGCTTGATTAATACTTCTTTCTCTCTTTCTATTCTCGGAATAGAAGTGCAAGTCAATGAACGAAAACAATGAAAACCATCAAAACCGTTCAAGAAAAACAAGCAAATCCCAAAACCAACTCAAAGCACGAAAGCAACAAGCGACATCGAAAACTGAGGCAATAAAAGATAGCAGCGGAGAGGTCCCTCCTGACTCTGCCGCTAAACCGATCCTTGGGGCGCAGTCCACTGAATATGGGAATCGATTCCGAAGAAACAAATCCATAACGAGGACGAGTTCTTAATTCAATCTATCCCGATCGAACGATACCGTTTGTGTTTCTTAGCCGCGCTCTCCGCACCGGGAGAACGGGGCGCTACAACTTGCCCACTAATGCATAATTAAGTCCAGAAAATAAGTAGCAAGCTGCAGGGTTTGGCAAGGTACACTTGCCTGTGGTTCCGGTTATGCTTGCGGCTTTGACTTCGGTTGGATTCGCAGGCGGTACTGTGGTTGCTGAAACAAACATCACCATCAGATCCAGAAAATATCAATCAGCTAGAAACGCCTGTTCTTGGGTCCAATTTGGAGACAAGGGCAAAAACGGCAGTTTCGGGTCAAAACGGGGTCCACATGTGGGCCCGCTTTGCACCGAAAAACTCGTCAGGGTCAACGGTCTCCAAATTCACCAAACTTAGTGTCAACAGGTCAGGAACGATGATACAAACCCAACGGAACTTCCAGAATTGGATTCCGATGAGCCGAACACAAAATCGTCCGTCGAGCGGGGCCTGTGGGGCCCACGACACGCGATTTCGTCAACGTTCTCAGAATCGAACCAAACTTGACCCACAGGACCGACGTATCGCTACGAGTCCGATGGCACAAGTTTTGTCTCGATTCGACATGTGTACACAAAGTTAGGGCAAATTGTAGAAAAGTCGGATACAGGGCGATGTCCACGGATACGCGTTGATCCCGGGGTGCACGCACCCCCGAATCGACTTCCGCGAATTCCTACACGTCCGTATCGACGACGCGCACGTATCTGTGAAGACCGCGCGTGACCAAGTCGTCCCGTTTGGTGGGACGTACTCAGTTCCGGGGTAAAACAGGGTCTGGTTTTTCCTTTTTTGGATCGCGGTGTGCGATCACCACAGGACGCGATGCCCCGAACAGTTTATCCGGGCACCGAGAGGGTCATACAGGCTTCGCAACACAATTTGCGGAATCGAAAATGGAGCTACGAACAAAAAGTTACACGCACCTGAAGGGGACCCGAAAACCGGGGTCGAACCGTGTCCGACACGTGTCGGACACAGGGCAGAATTAGGGTTAGGGCTTGCCGGCGAGGGGCGGCGCTGAGCGGCCGGCTGAGGTGGAGGGGCTGGGGGATCTGCGGCTGCCAGGGCTTGTAGGAGGCGGCGCGGCTGGGGCGCTGCTGCGGTGGCCTCGAGTGGCCGGAGAGGAGGAAGAGAGGAAGGAGGGAGGTGGGGCAGAGCTCTGGGCGGCTAGCGGCGCTGGCAGCGGCGCGGCGGGGAGGCGGCAGCGCGGCTCAGGACGGCGTGGAGGTCGGTGACGATGGCGGTGGGTGGCTGGCCGGCGGTGGCTGAGGGGGATCGGAGGAGGAGGGTGAGGGGGTTTATATAGGGGGAGGCTCCGGGGGTCGAGGCCGAGCAAGGCGGAGAGAGGGGGTGGCGTGGCGAGGCGAGGGGGCGTGGGTGGCTGACCGGGCGGCGCTGCGCCGGCGGCGGAGGCGGCACGAGACCCGGAGAGGGAGAGAGTCGTGGGGGGGGGGAGAGGGGCCGGGTACGGGCGCGGCGGGTCGGGTTCGGGCGGATCCGACCCGACCCGCTAAGGCTGGGTCTGGGCCGGGTGGGGCTGGGCCCGGTTTGGGCCCAATGGGCCGGGCCGGGCTCGGTTAAAAATAAAAATAAAAATAATATTAATAATAATATCCCTGTAAATTAATTAATTAATTAAATAATAAAATAATTAGATTTTAGGTATTTAAAAATAGGTCCGGGGCCCGATAAATTCCAGAAAAATTGCCCTAAGTCCAGTTTTTTATTTTACACCCAAAAATATTATTTTCATAATATTTTAATACTGTTTAATATCAATTAAAAATTATTTAATAATTAAAACCCTGTTTTTAAATTACAGAAAAATCCCAGAAAATTCCAGAAAATTGTAAAAAATCCATATTTTAAAATTTAAAAAATCAGGGGGTTTACAATCTACCCCCCTTAAGAGGATTGCGTCCTCGCAATCAAAGAGTAACCGGTCAACAGAGATGACGCGGTCGCAAGCATCGTTTGAAAATACATCACAAGATACTTAGGGAAATACCGTTTCCCTAACATTGAAAGTTGTACACTTTCCAGAGAAAATCTAGTTAAAGCAAAAGATCTACAACTTTTATGAAAACCAGGTTATTATTAACAAGTTACAATTTACTAGGTTGGGGATGAGGTCACGAACCAAGAGGCACGAACTAAACAACACTAAAAACGGATAACTACGAATCACTTACTCGCATCAACGTCCTGCACAGTCAGCGCATAAGCTTGTCCTCGTCCTTGAGGTAGATTCCTCTGCTGCTGTTGGGCTTGCTGGAAGAGTGTCGCCTGAGGTGCCAGAGGTGGCCTCGGTGCTGGTGAAGCGGGTTGGTTTGCCCTTGGTGCTCCATCTCGATGCTGGGGACAGTCCTTGGCTATGTGTTAATTGGTGCCGCAAATCAGGCACAATCCCAACTTGCGTCTACAGTCCTTCTCGACATGGCCTATCTTGCTGCAGTAGTGACAGGTAGGAAGGGTCTGCGAAGCTGTCCTCGGTGGCTGGTGCGTGTGAGATCTTTTTGCAGATTCTTCCGGTGACGTTCTGTCTGGTGCTGAGGTGATTGGCCGCTTATGGCGAGTCTCTCTCCTGGTGATGCGTTCCATGCGTCGGGCTGCAGCGAGAACGTCCGAGTAGGAGGTAGGTGCGACAGATCCGATGAGTCTCTGTAGCTCGAAGTTCAGTCCGTCGAAGAACTTCTCGGCCTTCTCTTCCTCTGTCGAGATCAGGGTTGGGGCGAAGCGGCTCAGACGAATGAATTCGACGTTGTACTCTTCCACCATCATAGAGTTCCGAGTGAGGCGATTGAATTTGTCTCCCAGTTCGGATCGTGCGATAGCCGGAATGTACATCTCTTGGAAGAGTCTGGAGAACTCCTCCCAAGTGACTCGGTCTGGTCCGAGTCGGGCCTCCTCAGACAACCACCAGTGGTGCGCGTTGTCTGTCAACTGCATTCGGACGGCAGTCATCCAGCGTTCCCGTGGAAGCTCAGCTGCTTCAAGTTGATGCCGAATGTTGGTGAGCCATTCATGAACTTTTGTGGGCTCTTTCTTGCCGAAGAAAGTACGGGGCTTCAGTTGGCGGAAGTCATTGATTGAGCCCGTCGATGGCCGTCGAGCTGGTAGGTTGGCATGCTCCAGTACAATTACGATGCTGTCCCTCCAGAAGTTAGCTTCACGATGCTGAGCCTCGTGTTGGACTTGTTGCTGAGCTTGCATCATCGCATAGATCATTTGGAATATCTGCTGTCCGTCAATTGGCTGTCCTTGTGGGAGTACATGCGTTAGTGGAACGAACTGCGGCGGAGGTGGAATGTCATCGCGTCGGAATCGGGAGGTAGGTTGACCTGCCTGCTGGCTTTGTTGAGTTGAGGGAACTCCTTCGACTGGTGTCACTTCGTCGTCATAGGTGACACCTGTAGCTTGTGGTGTTCCGGCGGGAGTCTCGGAGCATTCTTGTGGGTCCATTTCCCTGTATCAAAAATAACCAATAAGAGGCGCACAGGAATCAAGGCAAGATGCAAGTCAAAATTAGTTCGAATACGATACAGATATCAAAAATAATTCAAGCAAGTGGATGAGATCCTAAAAACCTATCCTATTCTATATTGCAGGCCTGTTCGGTCCCTAAGTTGAAACCGAACAATTTAGTCGTAGATGTCACGCCCCGATCTCCCGCAGGCTATTTCGGCCGTTCCCGCTAGGCGGGAATCACCCTCGCCAGCGCTCCCGCGGAACGATCGCTTGACCCATCCGGGCGTGATGCCGCACGAGCGTGAGCCACGCCCGTGCAAGGCCGTGATTCATTGGCTGGCGGTAAGAGTTCTAAGCCACAGACTCGCACAGATTGTCCGAGTGCAGCAGAGTCATGAACGCATAGGCGATCGATAACAAGTTCTCTGAGTTGAAAAATATAGCGGAAGCATTGAAACACAAGTTGGAGTAAAGCAAGCTCTTTTATTGATATAATCTTGTGTTACAGGCGGCGTATAGCCGAGATTACAAGTCGCTCAAGCCTCTCTCTGAAACAGTAAAAGCGTGCCAAGTGGCTACAACTGTGGAATGAATGTACAGGCGATGGTCAGGCGATGTTCACAACTTATGTCTTGTATATGTGCTTCAGTCCCGGACGCACCGTTGTAAGGCTTCAGAGGGAACTCCTGGCCTTAGCACGCACGAAGGAGGCGTCCGCACCGCACGAGGTTCTCCCGCACCCTGCATATCAAACTGGTGGATTATCAGTACATTGAATGCACTGGTGGGGAAGCTACTCGCCCGCTCGACAAATCCAAACACGTTATACAGGTTTCGTGCACAACTATTAAGTTGTCTTTCTAGTTGCCTTAGGATCAGTTTCATGCAAACATTGAATAGGTTAACGTGTCGGGCAGTGCGCCGTGCGATGTTTGAGGAAACACGACGAGACTTACCAACTTACCATCTCCTTCCCTGTCCAAGGCAAACATTGAGGCAAACAGTATAAATTCGAGCAGAGGCATGTATAAACATTCAGGAGGCAAGCATATGCAAACAGGAGGGTCGTTTTAACATGATCGTTCAGGTATTCAGTCGATGCGATGCAGTGACTCGCACGCGGATAGCCGCTAAGCGAGGATGACTTATCTATATGAACAGTTATCGCTGGCATAGCCATAAAGGACCAATTTTAGTCTCTAACGAGAATGGGGTGCAGCGAGAATACAGGATGCGCTCCACACCATTTCGTCTTTGCACAGGATGACTAAACAGGAGAGTTACCAATTTTAGTCACTAACGAGAATGGGGTGCAGCGAGAGTACAGGATGCGCTCCACACCATTCCGTCTTTGCACATGATGACTAAACAGGAGAGTTCCATCCGGATCGGGTCGGCCCCAGTACCCTGGTGACCGCCCGTGGAACGGTGCCTCGTTTCCGAGTTGTCCGCGACATGCAGGTCTGTATTCAGGTCTGGCTAGGCACAGGATCAAGTTCAGGATAGGACATATCATGTTCAATGTACAGGCATGATTGTTCACAGTCGTATATCGATTGCCAGGCCAGTTGATTCAGTAGTTTGCTCCTCGAGCTGTGATTCAGAGATTTATTCATTCAGGGTACAGATTCCCTGGTTCGGGAATTGCCTTGGTGACCTAACGGTCCCGAATACTTTCAGGTTCTTCCATGTGCGGAACGACTACTTAGTAGTCTCCCGAGGTTTGGATGAAAACATGGCAACATTCAAGCAGACAAGCATGCGTTTCTAAAGGAACATAAGCAGGCACGTTGCTCGGACCCGAAGGTAAGCCGAGAAGTAAAACCGTTAAAGGACTTAGCATGCGAGGGTCTGAATATAAGCAGTATTTCCATTTTCCATGTTCTAGCAAGCAATACAAGTTGGGATTATTCCCTTAGCTAGGTGCGTTGGATTTATTAGCATGCAGGGGTGATTCACCTAGCGACTAGCATAAATATTCCAAATTTTTATGTGTGCTGGCTAAGCAAAGACAAGTTCACCGTAGCCATCCACCTTAGCGATGATTCACCTCGGTAGAGCGATACGTCTGAGCGAGCCTCTGAAAGTCCAAGCCGGATTCCTGTAGGGACAAGTCTGGATATCCTTTGCTTCTTGATTGAGGCAAAGCGGGTCGGGACAGCTGCACGATTGCCGTTTGAGACGGCAGTCCGCTTGAGCGGAACAGGGTGTTACATCCTACCCAACTTAGAAAAAGTCTCGTCCTCGAGACTTACTAAGGACAAGCAGAAATCTAGGGTTGAGGCAATCCTAGACAAGTCGTTTGTACTTGTTTATTTGGATCTTCACTTGCACAAGCTTCAAAATCAGCATATCGCTTAGACTGGATCGTGCGCACTTTCGAAGTGCACTTCTAGCGTGAACACGTCAACCAGCTCAGTGATAGCGAAGTCTTAGCACTCGAGTTTCACCTTTTCCTAAGTCTTGGATGGTGCACTAGTTCAAGGCGTCCCTCGAATAGATACATTCAACCAAACTTAGAGTTAGTGAAAATCGGACAAGCTACTAGCGATACTCTCAAGGGTTCACACAGGTTGGCACAAAGGCCACTCGCAGCATACAACCAGACAAGCAAGCATAACATTCAAAACGTATTTTGAAAGTATTTAGACTTATTGTTGGAACATCCCATCGAGTCATTGAGAGAGAGCGTGCACATAACCCACGAACGAGCTTTCGAAACAGAGATATCGAATCGAAGTCCAAAGGCGTAGAAGCCAGGCTCTGATACCAACCTGTCACGCCCTGATCTCCCGCAGGCTATTTCGGCCGTTCCCGCTAGGCAGGAATCACCCTCGCCAGCGCTCCCGCGGAACGATCGCTTGACCCATCCGGGCGTGATGCCGCACGAGCGTGAGCCACGCCCGTGCAAGACCGTGATTCATTGGCTGGCGGTAAGAGTTCTAAGCCACAGACTCGCACAGATTGTCCGAGTGCAGCGGAGTCATGAACGCATAGGCGATCGATAACAAGTTCTCTGAGTTGACAAATATAGCGGAAGCATTGAAACACAAGTTGGAGTAAAGCAAGCTCTTTTATTGATATAATCTTGTGTTACAGGCGGCGTATAGCCGAGATTACAAGTCGCTCAAGCCTCTCTCTGAAACAGTAAAAGCGTGCCAAGTGGCTACAACTGTGGAATGAATGTACAGGCGATGGTCAGGCGATGTTCACAACTTATGTCTTGTATATGTGCTTCAGTCCCGGACGCACCGTTGCAAGGCTTCAGAGGGAACTCCTGGCCTTAGCACGCACGAAGGAGGCGTCCGCACCGCACGAGGTTCTCCCGCACCCTGCATATCAAACTGGTGGATTATCAGTACATTGAATGCACTGGTGGGGAAGCTACTCGCCCGCTCGACAAATCCAAACACGTTATACAGGTTTCGTGCACAACTATTAAGTTGTCTTTCTAGTTGCCTTAGGATCAGTTTCATGCAAACATTGAATAGCTTAACGTGTCGGGCAGTGCGCCGTGCGATATTTGAGGAAACACGGCGAGACTTACCAACTTACCATCTCCTTTCCTGTCCAAGGCAAACATTGAGGCAAACAGTATAAATTCGAGCAGAGGCATGTATAAACATTCAGGAGGCAAGCATATGCAAACAGGAGGGTCGTTTTAACATGATCGTTCAGGTGTTCAGTCGATGCGATGCAGTGACTCGCACGCGGATAGCCGCTAAGCGAGGATGACTTATCTATATGAACATTTATCGCTGGCATAGCCATAAAGGACCAATTTTAGTCTCTAACGAGAATGGGGTACAGCGAGAATACAGGATGCGCTCCACACCATTTCGTCTTTGCACAGGATGACTAAACAGGAGAGTTACCAATTTTAGTCACTAACGAGAATGGGGTACAGCGAGAGTACAGGATGCGCTCCACACCATTCCGTCTTTGCACAGGATGACTAAACAGGAGAGTTCCATCCGGATCGGGTCGGCCCCAGTGCCCCGGTGACCGCCCGTGGAACGGTGCCTCGTTTCCGAGTTGTCCGCGACATGCAGGTCTGTATTCAGGTCTGGCTAGGCACAGGATCAAGTTCAGGATAGGACATATCATGTTCAATGTGCATGCATGATTGTTCACATTCGTATATCGATTGCCAGGCCAGTTGATTCAGTAGTTTGCTCCTCGAGCTGTGATTCAGAGATTTATTCATTCAGGGTGCAGATTCCCTGGTTCGGGAATTGCCTTGGTGACCTAACGGTCCCAAATACTTTCAGGTTCTTCCATGTACGGAACGACTACTTAGTAGTCTCCCGGGATTTGGATGAAAACATGGCAACATTCAAGCAGACAAGCATGTATTTCTAAAGGAACATAAGCAGGCACGTTGCTCGGACCCGAAGGTAAGCCGAGAAGTGAAACCGTTAAAGGACTTAGCATGCGAGGGTCTGAATATAAGCAGTATTTCCATTTTCCATGTTCTAGCAAGCAATACAAGTTGGGATTATTCCCTTAGCTAGGTGTGTTGGATTTATTAGCATGCAGGGGTGATTCACCTAGCGACTAGCATAAATATTCCAGATTTTTATGTGTGCTGGCTAAGCAAAGACAAGTTCACCGTAGCCACCCACCTTAGCGATGATTCGCCTCGGTAGAGCGATACGTCTGAGCGAGCCTCTGAAAGTCCAAGCCGGATTCCTGTAGGGACAAGTCTGGATATCCTTTGCTTCTTGATTGAGGCAAAGCGGGTCGGGACAGCTGCACGATTGCCGTTTGAGACGGCAGTCCGCTTGAGCGGAACAGGATGTTACAGTAGACCTGCATGGGCCACCACAAAAACCATGTCACGCCCCAGTCTCAAAATATCGAGGGACTGAGCACGTGAGCAATGGCCAGCAGCACGCACCGATGGACAACCCAATTTAATGGATCCATCAGGGCATGCTTAAGATGTAGTCTAGCAGTACTAAGTACAAGTCTCAGGTATTTCTAATCTCAACCACAGAATAACACAGATTAATTGCCAGAAATAATGCAATGGAAATACTTAAGCAATATCAAATAAGATTATCTCGGGAAATAATCCGAGAATTAGTCTGTTACATTTAAGAAAAGACAGAAAATAAAATGCTGAAAAAATAGAAATACTGAGTAGTTGAAGCCGGTGCTCAGGAGAAATCTTCGGCCACTATCTCGTCCTATGTTCCTGGTTCTGTTTCGAGAAGTGCTCCTGTACCGTACACCTCGGGGTAGTTCTCTTCAGCTGTACCTGGGGACATAATCCGGATCCAGGTCCTCAGGGGACAACAAGGTACAGAAAATACAAGCCAAAATAAAAGCAGTACAACAGATAATTAAACAAGAGGGTAGGCTATGTAACCAGCTAAGTGATATACAATATGAGAGCAGCACTAGAACTTTAGGCTGAAGCCACTACAAGCTCTGTGTCGGGGAGCCGGTAGCGACAATAACTATGAATTATACTCTGAAATATACTATGTTTTATATATATAATATCAGCCTGTAGTCTGTGTGTCTCTCCCCACCCAATGTAATCCCACGTCTCATGTCCACGATGCCTCATGTCCATGTCACGCACGATTATAACTAATGCAGTAAGTCTGATAGCTATGAATCAAATGTCTAAGAATGTAAAGTCTAGGTCATAAAACATGCATCCTATACAGAATCACCTTGAATGTCTCAGGAAGACTCTGTCTCATGAAATAGTATCAAGTGTCCTGGGTTCTGGTGTACTTGATAGGAGAAGTATGAACATTATCGGGTCTCGATATCCATGTCTATGTGACGTTACACAACCCCGCGTACGGAGTTGGCACCCGACTATGATCGGACACTAAGCACGTCACCCGTTTCCTAGGTTAAGCAGTTAAAACAAGTTTACATTTAATTCTACAAGAAATCAAATAAAATACTATGTCAATAATTACTGAGAATTTGCAAGCTTTACTTGCCCACTAATGCATAATTAAGTCCAGAAAATAAGTAGCAAGCTGCAGGGTTTGGCAAGGTACACTTGCCTGTGGTTCCGGCTATGCTTGCGGCTCTGACTTCGGTTGGATTCGCAGGCGGTACTCCGGTTGCTGAAACAAATATCACCATCAGATCCATAAAATATCAATCAGCTAGAAATGCCTGTCCTTGGGTCCAATTTGAAGACAAGGGCAAAAATGGCAGTTTCGGGTCAAAACGGTGTCCACATGTGGGCCCGCTTTGCACCGAAAAATGCGTCAGGGTCAACGGTCTCCAAATTCACCAAACTTAGTGTCAATAGGTCAGGACCGATGATACGAACCCAACGGAACTTTCAGAATTGGATTCCGATGAGCCGAACACAAAATCGCCCGTCGAGCGGGGCTTGTGGGGCCCACGACACGCGATTTCGTCAACATTCTCAGAATCAAACCAAACTTGACCCACAGGACCAACGTATCGCTACGAGTCCGATGGCGCAAGTTTCGTCTCGATCCGACGTGTGTACACAAAGTTAGGGCAAATTGCAGAAAAGTCGGATACGGGACGATGTCCGCGGATACGCGTTGATCCCGGGGTGCACGCACCCCCGAATCGACTTCCGCGAATTCCTACACGTCCGTATCGACGACGCGTACGTATCTGTGAAGACCGCGCACGTCCAAGTCGTCCCGTTTGGTGGGGCGTACTCAGTTTTGGGGTAAAACATGGTCTGGTTTTTCCTGTTTTTGGATCGCGGTGTGCGATCACCACAGGACGCGATGCCCCGAACAGTTTGTCCGGGCACCGAGAGGGTCATACAGGCTTCGCAACGCAATTTACGGAATCGAAAACGGAGCTACGAACAAAAAGTTACACGTACCTGAAGGAGACCCGAAAACCGGGGTCGAACCGTGTCCGACACGTGTCGGACACAGGGCAGAATTAGGGTTAGGGTTAGGGCTTGCCGGCGAGGGGCGGCGCTGGGCGGCCGGCTGAGGCGGAGGGGCTGGGGGATCTGCGGCGGCCGGGGCTTGTCGGAGGCGGCGCGACTGGGGCGCTGCTGTGGTGGCCTCGAGTGGCCGGAGAGGAGGAAGAGAGGAAGGAGGGAGGTGGGGCGGAGCTCTGCGGCGGCTAGCGGCGCTGGCAGCGGCGCGGCGGGGAGGCGGCTGAGGGGGATCGGAGTAGGAGGGTGAGGGGGTTTATATAGGGGGAGGCTCCGGGGGTCGAGGCCGAGCAAGGCGGAGAGAGGGGGTGGCGTGGCGAGGCGAGGGGGCGTGGGTGGCTGGCCGGGCTGCGCTGTGCCGGCGGCGGAGGCGGCGCGAGACCCGGAGAGAGGGAGAGAGTCGTGGGGGGGGGGAAGAGAGGGGCCGGGTACTGGCGCGGCGGGTCGGGTTCGGGCGGATCCGACCCGACCCGCAAAGGCTGGGTCTGGGCCGGGTGGGGCTGGGCCCGGTTTGGGCCCAATGGGCCGGGCCGGGTTCGGTTAAAAATAAAAATAAAAATAATATTAATAATAATATCCCTGTAAATTAATTAATTAATTAAATAATAAAATAATTAGATTTTAGGTATTTAAAAATAGGTCCGGGGCCCGATAAATTCCAGAAAAATTGTCCTAAGTCCAGTTTTTCATTTTACACCAAAAATTATTATTTTCATAATATTTTAATACTGTTTAATATCTATTAAAAATTATTTAATAATTAAAACCCTGTTTTTAAATTACAGAAAATTTCCAGAAAATTCCAGAAAATTGTGAAAATTCCAGATTTTAAAATTTTGAAAAATCAGGGGGTTTACAGGGTGAGCAACAGTTCAGTTCGGTTCAAACCGAATCGAATATCTAAAAACCGATTGAGCCAAAAAGATAAATTTTGCAAAACCGAAAACCTAATCGTATTCATAAAAACCTAAAAAAAATCGAGCCGAATTAAAACGGTTCGATTTTCAGTTGGTTCGATTTTATGGACCCAAGTGGTGAAATGTATACCAAATTCATAAAAACAAAAAAAAACCAAACAGAACCGAAGCAACCCAAATTCATATAAACCGAAAGAAATCGAACCAAAAAACTAGAATTGTATACAAAAAAATAACAGTAAACAAAGTGTATACCAAAAAAATCAAAAACAAAGTTTTACAAAAACTGCAGCATGTCCCAACTTCCATTGTACAAATAATTTGTACATTTTAATACAAAAAACGAAACAATTCTAATATCCAAATTCCAAGCAACGTATCCTACGTAACAATTCCAAAGAAATGAATAATAAGCAAAAGAGCATAAAAAATTCTTTTAAAATCTCAGAGTGAAGGAAACAACCATACATATTTAGAATCAGCACTAAAACAACAAGTAGTTTTATCGATATCATGAAATGATGCAATAGTATACAAATTATTCATCATTCTTACTCAAACAAGTTAAATTAAAAATCAAACCTTTTAAGCCAACACACAAAGAAGGAGAGACTTAAACTGTGCCATCAAACCACCTAAGGGTCCATAATCCGTCGGCTTTTCGACTGGTCCTGTGAGCCTCCGAGTCTCCGACCGGTTCACCAGAGCTACAAGCGTGTCCTTCAAGATCTCGTCGCCTTTTCGACAGGTCCTGCATTTCTGGAAACAGGTTGTTCCCTTTGTCTGCTTCGGGATGAAATAGGGAGGTAGAGCGGCATGCAGCCTTTAGAGAGACTCGTGAAAGGGATAGGTTGGAGAGGCTCATGAGAGGGGGAACAAAGAAAATTGTGTTTAGATTTGGATTTTTTGAGATCTGAAAAGTGGAGAGAGGAGCTAGGAGGGAGTGTGAAAAGAGAGCGGCCGAGAAATGAAGAGAGAACTTTTTTTTATTTTATTTATATGTATATGTCAGGGAGGGGTAAAACTGTAAAATCATGTTTCGATTTCGGTTCTGATCGGAAACTGACTTCCAATCCCGCAATTCGAACCGAATAACCTGTTTTTCCTCTTCTTAGAACCGAATCTCGCCCCCTTAGTTCGGGTCGGTTCGAATCGATTTTGGTTTTCAAACCGATTTTGCTCACCTCTATTTGAGCTATCACTTATTGAATTGTACGCATAAGATGTGTTAGTTCAAGTGGTTTACATGGTGAAGAATTTTATTAGTGGGTAATGTTCAAATTTCACAATAAGTAATTGTTTTTGTCATCAATTTTTAAAATAAATATTTTTGCAGCTACATCTCAAATAAGTCATAAGACAAAGAATGCAAAGTGACGTTTTTATGACACGTATCGTACGTTCGCGTTGTACGCATAGATGACACGTTCTTCTACCAGGAGTTGTGGTTCCACGGAGCTACGATGCAATGGTTTCCCGATGTTACAATTACGTGTCGCTATTGTCCAGTTTAGTAACTGCTCATTCAGAGTTACTCCTGGTTTTGCAGCCCAAGGTTATTAGTGGGCTAAATGGTCAGCGTATGTACCCTATTTAAAGAGACCAACAACAATTAAGTGCAGTTTAGAGAATTAGAAGATCTAAGAGAGGAATGTTAGAGAGACAGTTTCCTCAATAACATCTGAAATTTTTGCATCAGCTCTAGTTTGAGAGTCTAATAGCATGTCAGTGTTTGTTCATGAAAGGAGGTGACAAAAAACGTTTTTGAAGTTCTTCTGAACTTGTTGGTTCCTGAAAGCGAACCGATGGAAATGAATGAATCTTGTCTACAACAACGGGTGATCTTCATCACCATAGCATGCAAATTTACTAACTTTGTTATCCTTTCAACAAATTATTCTTCTAGCAGCTAAACATAAATATGTTTTAGACAATTATAAATTCTAATTAATGTAAAATAGAAAATTAAAGTAAGAATTAAAAAGGGGAAAAAGAATATTTCACTTGTGGGGCTTGTCCTAAAGATAAACTTTCGATGGAGAACCAATTAGTTATTTTGGTTATTTTAGATAGATAACAAAGATAAAAATAATATCAAGTTATCTTAACGATAATCCTTTACGAATTTATTTTATCTTTTTTTTTAATTTCCTGATAGTCTATAAATAATTTGTAAGTTCTTAAATTATTAATGGAAGAATTGAAGAATGAATTAAAATTTTAACTTTTGAGTTTATATTTGCGATTCAAAATCCTAAATCTTTTTTTTTTCTTCTCCACCTCATTTTCCTCCTCCGACACTGAATTGGATTTCAAATAAAGAAGTCTCATTTTCGAGATCCAACGTAACACAAACATTCCAAACTCGGATACTTTTATTAATTACATGTTGATTTTTATATTTTTGTATATATTATAATTGTAAACCCCCTCGACCAGATTTCAGCATTTTAGGATTATTTTTTAACAATTTAGGATTTATGGCAATATTTTAATTTATTTTGCTTACATATCCTATTGATTTGTGCACCTGTCCATCACCTAATTATTTGGAGCTTTACCTTGACTGTTATCCCCGAACAAAGTTCACATACCTATCCTAGACATGTTAGTCTATTTTTCTGCACCTTATGCAACTCCCAGATACTCTGCTTTGAGCCTCGTTTGAGACGCACAAATATCGTTACCAACGTACGTATTTAAATTCCTAGATCTGTACCCATCCCTGTTCCAATAGAGATTTGAGGCCCAACATACCCCTGTTTTGCCCAAACAAAAATACGTTATTTTTCTACACTGAGTATACTACATTTAGTGTATTGACACCGTATTAAAATTATGACCCTAACTGCCTCTAAATAATTAGTGAACACCGTGCGCAGTATTTATTAATTAATAAATACGATGGCCCGAATCACCCAAGAAAACCAGGCCCAGTCCCTGCCCAGACTCTCCCCCACCCCTTCAGGACCCTCACACAACTTTTTCCTTCAATTCTGTGAATTTTAGTATTTTTAGGAATCAGGTGTTTTCCCAGACAATTTCGTAAATTGTGCAAATTCCCAAAATAGGACCATTATGCAATTTACGAAATTGCAGGGACTTTTCTGCAAATTTTCCTGCGAGGTGTCATCTCCTCATTGGCCGGTGAACCTGCAACGTCCATTTGGAGGCGGGATCCACCCGAAAATATCCCGAAAATATCCTGTAAATATCCTGTAAAATATCTCAAGATATTTTACTTAAAATATTATTATTATTTCTATAAAAAGAAATAAAAGAAAATAAAAGAAAACAAAAATAAAAACAAAATCTATCCCTACCCAGGCAGCAGCCGACCCCCCCGCCGGAGCAGCAACCCCCCCCCTCGCCGGAGCGGCGAGCCGACCCCCTCCCCGCGGCGAGCCACCCCCCCCCCCCCGCCGCCGCTGAGCTCCGCCGCAGCCCGACTCCAGCTCCTCCTCCCCCCGAGCCCTTTCCCCTCTTCCCCGGTCGGAGCCCCGACCACCGCCACCCCATCTCAGCCCCCGACCCGACGCCTCCTCCTTCTCCTCTCCTCCTCTCCTCCCCCGAGCCCTCCTCCTTCACCACCGCCGACCCCTCGACCTCCCTTCTCCTCCGGCTCCCACCTCCACCGCCACCCCCATCACAGCTCGCCACCACCCTCTCTCCCGACCTCCACCTCCCCCGGCGAGTCAAACCCACCCCCCGCCGGCCTCGACACCAGCCACTCTCGACCCACTCCTCCTCCTCATCCAATCTGCCCTAGCCACCCTCCTCCCTGCTCACCTCCCCTCGCCGTCCCCCGCTCGAGCTTCCCCAAGCGACCGGAACAGCAGCAGCCTCTCCCCTACGCCTGCCTTCCTCCTCGATGAGCCACCCCGCTGTACCTCGCCACACCAGTGTCCCCTCTTCCTCGTCGACTTCTCCTTCTCCTCCTCCCTGTCCAGCGTTCCCCCGCCCGACCTACACTCTGTCCACCATCCAACACCACCACTTGTGCTCCTCCGGCGATGCCCTGAGCCGCCACGGCGAAGCCCCGACGATCCTCAGCCTGAATAATGACCAGGGCACAGCACAACAGCTGGACACAGCCCGGACACAGGCAGATTCAAACCAGGACTCAACACAGTGACCGGACACGAAAAATTTAGTTTCCACGGAGCCCTGTTCAGGTAACCCGTTCTATCTCCTCGTAGTTTCGTTTTTAATTCCGTCAGTTTTGACACGTAGGCTATGTGACCCTCTCGATGCCCGTACGACCCGCTCGGTGCATCGCGTCCTGTGGCGATCGCGAACCGCGATCCAAAAACAGGAAAAATAACGCCCCGATTCACCCCGGAACTGAGTATGCCCCGCTAAACGGGACGACTTGGTCGCACGCGGTCTTTACCGAAACGTGCGCGTCGTTGATACGGACGTGCAGAATTTTGCAGAAGTTGATTCGGATGTGTGTGCACACCGGAATCAACGCGTATCCGCCGACACCGTCCCGTATCCGTCTGTTCTAGAACACGCTACAATTTTGTGTACACATGTCGGATCGAAACAAAACTTACGCCATCAGACTCGTAGCAATACGCTGGTCCTATGATCCAAGTTTGGTTCGATTCTGAGAACGTTAACAAAATCCCGTATTGTGGGCCCCACAGGCTCCACTTGACGGACGATTTTATGATCGGCACATCGAAATCCAGTTCTGGACATATTTTGGGTTCGTAACGATGTTCTGGACTTGTTGACACTAAGTTTGGCGAATTTGGAGACCTTTGACCCTGACACATTTTTCGATGCAAAGCGGCCCACATGTGGACCCCGCTTTGACCGAAAACTGTCATTTTTGCCCCTGTGTCCAAATTGGACTTAAGGACATGCATTTCTAGCTATTTGATATTTTCTGAGACTGTTAGTGATGTTTATTTCAGCATCCGGAGACTTTTCTTCTGATGCCATAGTTTCTGGCTTTTGGCATTTGACATCTGGACATTATATTTTGCAGCTCTCTTGCCAGGCAAGTATACCTTGTCTTGTTGTACTGTTTAAATTCAGTTATTGTTAGTTACATGTTTATCTATTTTAAATATAAATGTGCGCGTCCGAGAAAACTCGGGTGCAGTCAACGAAGGCGTTGACGTTAGGACTTGTGTCTGACCTAGTGTCTAGTAGACCCACCTAAAAGTTGTGAAGTTATTGATATAACTTCCCAGGCCTTGACACGTATCATTACACGTCACAAAGAGTTCATGTAGGGAGGCGTGCCTCATGCGCGACTGACCATCAGTGTGAGCAGCACGTGTAACGGTATTTAGCTTTGTTAATTATTTTACTGAGACTTGCATCATAGTAGGAGGTGTCCAAGTCGTTTTCACGACTTGTACATCTATATTGGGCGGAAAAGACATCTAGTAGGCGTATGGGACACCCCCCTCCTTGAGTTTTTATCCTTCGTTCCATGCTCCTCGGAGATGGACGATTGCAGAGTGCCCATGCGTCTGGGGGCATATGACACATATACTAGCCAGTCATGACGATTGGTGAATTACGTCAGCATATGTCTAGCCTACACATTCCCATGCGTACTACCAGGTCTTTAAATTGCATTCACTTAGATGGTTAGCACACCCTGTATTTATTTATTTATTTATTTATTCAGTATTTACATACATGGCATATTATTTTTCTGTATCTTGTTATGTCCCTCTGAGGACCTGGTCCCCTTCCAGGTGTAGATGTTCCTGAGTATTCGTGGGAGCGCAGATTCGGACAGGCTACTTATATTCCGAGTAGGTCTTCTCTTCGAGCCTCGTGATTGTCAGATGTTGTTCTTAGATGGTGTGTATCTGGTTCCTTTTTATATTCTATTTCGACAGTAGATTTGTTTCCATCCGACTGTCATTCTTTAGATACTTTTTATTGAGATCTATTTACCTGGTTATTGGTTATTCATGTTTATTTGATTTCTGTGGATGAGATTTAGATATTACCCTGTGACTTGTAATTAGATTTACCACTTATGAATTATTATTCATTATACAGCGTACGCTCGTATATATGGTTTCCATATATTGGAGTTGCCATATATACAGGCGGCTGGCATGCTTACGTGTCCTAGTCCTACGTATTTTGGGACTGGGGCGTGACATGTTTTTAGTGGTGGCCCATGCAGATCAGAGCATATTGTCTCGGTTACGTTACTGTACCGAGCAAGCCTGCACCTAGGATTAGAGGATAGGATCTCATCCATAATTGACTATGACTTATCTTCCATCCAGTCTGTCCTACTTACATAATTGCATCCTGTTTGATTCATGTGCTTCCCTGATAATTCCTCGAGTATAGCCCCTGCTAGAATATATGAATCCCTGTTGGTAGAATGATACTTAGGATAATATTCCTACTTAGAATACAACTAGGGCTTTAACACATCCCTAAGTTTAGGATACCAAATGAACCCTAGACTTCCATATTACCTAATGAACCCTAGCATCACTACCTATATATTAACTTACCATTATCCCTTGGCGTATTTATGTATGACTTGAGAGTAGTAAAAACACTACTAGGATTAGTTTAAAATTTGACCATAGTGTTGACCCTAGTATTAAGAAACCAATAGAAATCCAAGGTTGAATACTAAGACTGAAACCTCATCCTATGTTTGGATAAACCCAGTTTTACGCCAAAGACCCTTTACCCTTGTTGGCGTAAAAGCCAAACGACTGCCTAGTTGGCGTAAAAGCCAAATGACTTTCTTGACTGGCGTAAAAGCCAAACTATGCAGAAGATTGTCTCCTTTACGCCGCAGTTATGACAACTGCTACCCACGATCCCTTAGTCTTCCTTATCCTGCGTCATGCAAGCCACATAGGTAACTGCCCTGCGTAAACCTGATTCATGAATTATAGATAACCAGCATAGAGTAACCTGATTAGGCGTAATATAATGATAGGATGTGAGCGTATTTATTACCGCCTTAGCTTTCCCCAGCCATGACCAAATCTTGTGCATTAAAGGCAGAGATACGCCTCGAGCCCTGTGCAAAAAGAAACAGCTTTTGACAGGACAACTGGTTTTGTCCCACCTCGAGCGTATATGACTTGTATCCAATAAAGTCACTAAACGACAACCTGGGTCCCCGTGCAAATTTATCATCACAACCGCCCACTCGATCGTTGTGCAAGTACTGTTGTCAGATGTCAGGATTCACTAATTTTGACTGACAAACTCATAAGTTTCTCGTACAACTTTACGCTGCAACGAATGCTAGACTTTACGCATGTGATATTTACGCGAAGATTTCTACGCACAGACTTTTTACGCGGACAGCTCTGAAGCTCTACCTTATGCTTCTCTGTTTTACGCGGATAGCTCTGAAGCCATGCGTTATGCCAAATTATTTTTATCTCCGCTTTACGCAGACAACCTCGAATCCCTACTTTACGCGGACTTTCTTGAAATCTCTGTTTTAGGCAGATAACCTATAGTGTATACTAAGATTGTAGAACTTAGAAGGCCATACCTCTTTTTGGTCAACTAGCAACTTAGACAAGGAGTTAGAATAACAACTGTAGAGATTGTAGAGTCTTGTCTTTTGTGAATTTAAATTATTTTGTAAATTCTCATATCATAATCTAGCGTACTTATATTTACTATACTACCTTGACTTATACTGCTATTATAGCCTAGTTTTGCAAGCTTATTCTTTATCAAGCTTGTTCATGATATATATATTATTGAAGTACTACACTAATATATTTCAGAATCAGTGTATTACGGTCTGATCAACCATAGTGCACTTGGTTCGCCCTTCGCATAACTACTTTACGTGGATTGAGATATATAGTGATTAGTAGACAAATGTACTTACCCTCTAGATATGTCTGAGCATATCGTATCAGCTACATAACTGTGCTAATACGAATATGTGAATAGGGATTACCAGAATAGGATTTCAATCCACAACTGCCTTGACAATTTCCATTTGAATTCTTTAAACGCCTTGAATCCCCCTACTTCTAATCTATTACCTCCCCCTTGAACTCTTGATTATGGTTTTCCATCTTCCCTTATTTCGGAAAGGCGAAACCTCGTGCTTAGTATAAGTACGATAAGTGTATTATTTCTGTAACCATTTCTGTTTATTCCTTGGAAAATTTCCAAACCCTATTATTAGACTTGATTTAAGTATATAAATTGTGCTACCTTTAGGATGACCCTTCACTACCTACCTACTTTCCTGGTACGTGCATCACTATGGCAGCATAAATTTTTTGCCTCGCAACTTGGGCAAGTTCAGAACTCAAGGGTTTCAATGAAGAATATATCATTTTGCTATCAGAAGTCTAAAATGATTTTACCTGAATGAGCAATTGACTGACTCCTGAATGTATAACAGCACCTATGACTATGTTGACTTATAAGGATTAAGAATTCCTATGGACCGACTCACCAAATCAGCATATTTCTTACCTTTAGAGTTGGCCAGTCTGCAGAAGCTTTAGCTAACTTATATATGAGACAAATCGTAAGATTGTATGGCATACCAGTCAGCATTATACCAGACAAGGATTCGCCTGACCAGAGTTGGTGGTCAACACCGTAGAGACAGTTAAGTAAATGCAAGGACACTTGCAAGCAGTGCAAGACAGACAGAAGCAGTAGGCAGACCGTCATCATCGTCCCTTGGAATTCAAAGAGGACGATCATGTCATCTTGAAGATCTCACCTACTAGAGGCACCATTCGATTCGGAGGACGCAGCAAGATTGAGTCCAAGGTATGTTGGACCATTGACGTGGAGTAGTTGCATATCAACTTGCGCTACCACCTTCACTTGAGGGAGTACTTGTTGTATTCCACGTGTCGCAACTCAGGCGATATGTGACAGACAGCAGTCATGTTCTCAACCATTCGGAGAACACCATTAGGCCAAGCTTGTCATATCAAGAGCAACCCGTGGGAATCCTTGATCATCGAGAAAAGGTACTGAGGAATCAGTCTATTTCCTTGGTCCGCATGGCATGGAAGCATGGCGCGCCAGGAAAATCTACTTGAAAGCGTGTGGACGACATGCGTAAACGTTTTTTGAACCTATTCGTAAACCAAGATATAAATTACTTTGTTAAATTATATCTTATGCCGTCTTTGACTTCTACCGTGGCTTAGTTTTAATTTCGAGGACGAAATTTTTATAAGTTGGGTAGATTCTAAACCCCCTCGACCAGATTTCAACATTTTAGGATTATTTTTTAATAATTTAGGATTTATGGCAATATTTTAATTTATTTTGCTTACATATCCTATTGATTTGTGCACCTGTCTATCACCTAATTATTTGGAGCTTTACCTTGACTGTTATCCCTGAACAAAGTTCACATACCTGTCCTAGACATGTTAGTCTATTTTCCTGCACCTTGTGCAACTCCCAGATACTCTGCTTTGAGCCTCGTTTGAGACGCACAAATATCGTTACCAACGTACGTATTTAAATGCCTAGATCTGTACCCATCCCTGTTCCAATAGAGATTTGAGGCCCAACATGCCCCTGTTTTGCCCAAACAAAAATACATTATTTTTCTACACTGAGTATACTACATTTAGTGTATTGACACCGTATTAAAATTATGACCCTAACTGCCTCTAAATAATTAGTGAACACCGTGCGCAGTATTTATTAATTAATAAATACGATGGCCCGAATCACCCAAGAAAACCAGGACCAGTCCCTGTCCAGACTCACCCCCACCCCTTCAGGACCCTCACACAGCTTTTTCTTTCAATTCTGTGAATTTTAGTATTTTTAGGAATCGGGTGTTTTTCCAGACAATTTTGTAAATTGCACAAATTCTCAAAATAGGACCATTATGCAATTTATGAAATTGTAGGGACTTTTTTGCAAATTTTCCTGCGAGGTGTCACCCCCTCATTGGCCGGTGAACCTGCAACGTCCATTTGGAGGCAGGATCCACCCAAAAATATCCCGAAAATATCCTGTAAATATCCTGTAAAATATCTCAAGATATTTTACTTAAAATATTATTACTATTTCTATAAAAAGAAATAAAAGAAAATAAAAGAAAATAAAAATAAAAACAAAACCTATCCCTACCCAGGCCGTAGCCGACCCCCCCGCCGGAGCGGCACCTCCCCCCTCGCCGGAGCGGCGAGCCGACCCCCTCCCCGCGGCGAGCCACCCCCCCCGCCACCGCTGAGCTCCGCCGCAGCCCGACTCCAGCTCCTCCTCCCCCCGAGCCCTTTCCCCTCTTCCCCGGTCGGAGCCCCGACCACCGCCACCCTATCTCAGCCCCCGACCCGACGCCTCCTCCTCCTCCTCCTCTCCTCCCCCGAGCCCTCCTCCTTCACCACCGCCGACCCCTCAACCTCCCTTCTCCTCCGGCTCCCACCTCCACCGCCACCCCCATCACAGCCCGCCACCACCCTCTTTCCCGACCTCCACCTCCCCCGGCGAGTCAAACCCACCCCCCGCCGGCCTCGACAGCAGCCACTCTCGACCCACTCCTCCTCCTCCTCCAATCTGCCCTAGCCACCCTCCTCCCTGCTCACCTCCCCTCGCCGTCCCCCGCTCGAGCTTCCCCAAGCGACCGGAACAGCAACAGCCTCTCCCCTACGCCTGCCTTCCTCCTCGATGAGCCACCCCGCTGCACCTCGCCACACTCGTGTCCCCTCTTCCTCGTCGACTTCTCCTTCTCCTCCTCCCTGTCCAGCGTTCTCCCGCCCGACCTACACTCTGTCCACCATCCAACACCACCACTTGTGCTCCTCCGGCGATGCCCTGAGCCGCCACGGCGAAGCCCCGATGATCCTCAGCCTGAATAGTGACCAGGGCACAGCACAACAGCTGGACACAGCCCGGACACAGCCCGGACACAGGCAGATTCAAACCAGGACTCAACACAGTGATCGGACACGGGAAATTCAGTTTCCACGGAGCCCTGTTCAGGTAACCCATTCTATCTCCTCGTAGTTCTATTTTTAATTCTGTCAGTTTTGATACTAGGCTATGTGACCCTCTCGATGCCCGTGCGACCCGCTCGGTGCATCGCGTCCTGTGGCGATCGCGAACCGCGATCCAAAAACAGGAAAAACAACGCCCCTATTCACCCCGGAACTGAGTACGCCCCGCTAAACGGGACGACTTGGTCGCACGCGGTCTTTACCGAAATGTGCGCGTCGTTGATACGGACGTGCGGGATTTCGCAGAAGTTGATTCGGATGTGCGTGCACACCGGAATCAACGCGTATCCGCCGACACCGTCTCGTATCCGTCTGTTCTGGAACACGTTGCAACTTTGTGTACACACGTCGGATCGAAACGAAACTTGCACCATCGGACTCGTAGCAATACGCTGGTCCTATGATCCAAGTTTGGTTCGATTCTGAGAACGTTAACAAAATCCCGTATCGTGGGCCCCACAGGCTCTACTTGACGGGCGATTTTATGATCGGCACATCGGAATCCAGTTCTGGATATTCCGTTGGGTTCATAACGACGTTCTGGACTTGTTGACACTAAGTTTGGCGATTTTGGAGACCTTTGACCCTGACACATTTTTCGGTGCAAAGCGGCCCACATGTGGACCCCGCTTTGACCGAAAACTGTCATATTCGCCCCTGTGTCCAAATTGGACTTAAGGATAGGCATTTCTAGCTATTTGATATTTTCTGAGACTGTTAGTGATGTTTATTTCAGCATCCGGAGACTTTCCTTCTGATGCCATATTTTCTGGCTTTTGGTATTTGACATCTGGACATTATATTTTGCAGCTCTCTTGCCAGGCAAGTATACCTTGCCTTGTTGTACTGTTTAAATTCAGTTATTGTTAGTTACATGTTTATCTATTTTAAATATAAATGTGCGCGTCCGAGAAAACTCGGGTGCAGTCAACGAAGGCGTTGACGTTAGGACTTGTGTCTGACCTAGTGTCTAGTAGACCCACCTAAAAGTTGTGAAGTTATTGATATAACTTCCCAGGCCTTGACACGTATCATTACATGTCATAGAGAGTTCATGTAGGGACGCGTGCCTCATGCACGACTGACCATCAGTGTGAGCAGTACGTGTAACGGTATTTAGCTTTGTTAATTATTTTACTGAGACTTGCATCATAGTAGGAGGTGTCCAAGTCGTTTTCACGACTTGTACATCTATATTGGGCGGGAAAGACATCTAGTAGGCGTATGGGACACCCCCCTCCTTGAGTTTTTATCCTTCGTTCCATGCTCCTCGGAGATGGACGATTGCAGAGTGCCCATGCGTCTGGGGGCATATGACACATATACTAGCCAGTCATGACGATTGGTGAATTACGTCAGCATATGTCTAGCCTACACATTCCCATGCGTACTACCAGGTCTTTAAATTGCATTCACTTAGATGGTTAGCACACCCTGTATTTATTTATTTATTTATTCAGTATTTACATACATGGCATGTTGTTTTTCTGTATCTTGTTATGTCCCTCTGAGGACCTGGTCCCCTTCCAGGTGTAGATGTTCCTGAGTATTCGTGGGAGCGCAGATCTGGACAGGCTACTTATATTCCGAGGAGGTCTTCTCTTCGAGCCTCGTGATTGTCAGATGTTGTTCTTAGATGGTGTGTATCTGGTTCCTTTTTATATTTTATTTCGGCAGTAGATTTGTTTCCATCCGACTGTCATTCTTTAGATACTTTTTATTGAGATCTAATTACCTGGTTATTGGTTATTCATGTTTATTTAATTTCTGTGGATGAGATTTAGATATTACCCTGTGACTTGTAATTAGTTTTACCACTTATGAATTATTGTTCATTATACAGCGTACGCTCGTATATATGGTTTCCATATATTAGAGTTTCCATATATACAGGCGGCTGGCATGCTTACGTGTCCTAGTCCTACGTATTTTAGGACTGGGACGTGACATATTTTTAGTTCCCATAAACCCACTACAAAATATAATAATAGTGCAGAAAACAAGATAGACTAAGTATCGTCTATCTAGCAAAACATCTCCATCTCCAAGAGCAAGCTTCTAGAATCAGATAGATTCTGATGGTGTCTCCTCTAGTTCTTCCTCGGTAGCACATCTGGTCTCCTGTCCTGGACCATATACCGTGGGATAGAAGGCCTCGTCTAAATCTGGAAGGGAACCAGGTCCTCAGTGGGACATAACAAGATACAGAGAAATAACATGCCATGTATGTAAATACTGAATAAATAAAATACAGGGTGCTAACCATCTAAGTGAATGCAAATAAAGACCTTGTAGTACGCATGGAAATGTGTAGGTTAGACATATGCTGACTTAATTCACCAATCGTGGTGACTGGCTAGTATATGTGTCATATGCCCCCTGACTCAAGGGCACTCTGCAATCGTCCATCTCCGAGGAGCATGGTACGAAGGTATAAAAACATACAAGGAGGGGGGTGTCCCATACGTCTACTAGTTATCTTTCCTGCCCAATGTAACTAAATGTCAAGTCGTACTTTTCCTGATTTTATGCTAAGTTGTGATGCAGGTCACACGTACTGGTAGCTAACCAAATACGCAGCTCGTATCCCAATATGTATTGCAACCTTGTTGCGTGTTCCCGTGACAGGGTCTAGGAGGATATTAGGATACCCTCACATTTGTTGGTAAGTCTGTAAAGCCTAAGTTAATTACACTAAGTGTCAACGTATCTGTTGACTGTACCCAAGGCAATCTCAGGTACTCATAGTCATATGAAATTCAGGAACAATAACATATAACAATATTTGAATTTAAACAGTAAACTTGGCAAGGTATACTTGCCTACTCCCTGATAGTGTTGAAAACCTGATCTCTCAGTCAAGTTTGAGGGTGCTTGTGACAGGGGGTCACTGACTGCTCTGAAAATATTTTCTGTTAAAACATACAGGGTTCGTGAATATCATGGGTATAATATAAAAGTATATATATACTTATGTACATATATGACAATATATATATATATATTATAGGATACACACATATATATATAGAGTATATATACATATAGATATAGTATATATAGTAGTATATATATATTTATATAGCATATATATATAGTAAAGAAAAGAAAATGCAGGAATTGTAAATATATATATACTGTATACCCAGTATTATATTGGAAATATAATATAATTATATGTATATATAATACATATATAGATAATGCATATGTATATACAATATGTATATATATATATAATTAAAAGGAAAGACAAGTGCTGAATGTAAATATATATATATACTGTATTATCCAGTATTATAGTATATATATATGACATTATAGATTATATATATATATATATATATATATATATATATATATATATATATATATATATATATATATATATATATATATATATATATATATATATATATATAAAAGACAGTGCAGAATATAAATACATATATATACTGTATTATCCAGTATTATATTATATAGTATATATGACATTATATATATAGATAATATATATATATATATATATATATATATATATATATATATATATATATATATATATATATATATATATATATATATATATATATATATATATATACACATATACATATATATATAATAAAAAGAAAGACAGTGCAGAAAATATAAATACATGTATAAATACTGTATTATCCAGTATTATATTATATAATATAAATAAATGAAATAAATGCATAGTATGTATACATATAATAATTATATATATACTGCATATATATTGACTGTAAATATAATAAATATAATACAATACATAATATACATATAGATATATACATAATATACATAAATATATATATATTAAATATATAATAATATACATATACAGTATACATATACTGTATATATACAGTATATAATAATATAATATATAGTATATACATATATATATATATATATATATAAATATACATATATATACATATATATACATATGTATACATATATACATACATATACATAAATATACATATATACGTATAGAGAGGGTGGGGGGGGGGGTATACCTAACTGACAGGGGGACCCACGCGTCTTCGCCGGCGGAAGGACAGCGGCGGAGCTGGCGGTGGTCGGCCGGAGAGGCAGCAGCAGCAACTGTTGTTGTCAGCAACAGCAGCAGCAGCTTGCAGCAGTTGCTGCGGCGGCGGAGGCGGCGGTGCAGGGTGGGGGTTCGACGGAGGGGGTCGAGGCGGAGAGGTTGGTGGTGTTGGCGGGGGTCTATGGTGGCGGTGGTGGTGGCTGGAGGTGATCGGAGTGGAGGGGGTGGCTGTTAGGGTTAGGGGGTTGGGGGTGCTGCGGGGGTGAGGGCGGCCGGAGGGATGGTCGTGGGGCGGTGGGAAGGTGGTGGTCCGGTAGAGGGGGTCGGGACGAGGCGAGTGGGGGTGGTGGTGGTGGTGCACGGTGGCCAGAGGCGGTGCTAGGGGAGGTCGGGTGGTGGGGGTAGCTGCTGTGTGCAGGGTCGGGGTGGGGTCTGTGGCAGCTGCCCACGGCGGAGCAGGCGGCCGGAGGTGGTGGGGTTTGGTCGGAGGGAAGGTGGGGTAGGGGTGAGGGTTCGCCGGAGTTGGGTGGTCGGAGGTGGACTGAGGGTGGTGGTGTAGGGTTTGCAAGGGGAGGGGTTGGGTATATATAGGGTTAGGGGGAATGGCATGCTTTGTAAATAAGTCAAAGTGTAGGGGCATTTTGGGGTTTTTGGGTTTTTAGGATATTTAGGCTGATATTAAGAGGATATTTAGTGCCACATGTAGGGTTTATATTAACTAGCCAGAGGTGATGACACCTCACATGAAATTTGGATAAAAACCCTTGAATTTTTATAAATTGCATAAAAGTCCTAAAAATTGGTATTTTGCGTAATTACGCAATTTGTCTGAAAAATCACCTGGTTCCTAAAAATACTAAAATTCACAGAATTTAGGGGGAAAGCTGGGGGAGTGCCTTGGGGAGTGTGGGGGTGAACCTGGGCAGGGGCAGGGCCTGGTTCTTTGGGTGATACGGGTCACCGTATTTATTATTTAATAAATACTGCGCACGGTGTTCTTTAATTATTTAGAGGCAGGTAGGGCCATAATTTTAATACGGTGTCAATACACTAATTGTAGTATATTCCAAGTAGAATATTATCGTATTTTTGTTTGGGTAGAACTGGTGCAGGTTGGGCCTCAAATCTCTAGGGGTACAGAAATGGGTAAAGAGCAGAAAATTAAATAGGAAATAAATACGGACGTTTTTAACGATATTTGTGCGTCTCAAACGAGGCTCAAAATAAAGCATCTGGAAGTTGCACAAAATTCAGAAAAATAGTCTAACATGTCTAGGGCAGGTATGTGAATTTCCTTTGGGAAATACAGCTAGTGTAATACTCTAATTAATTGTGTGAGGTACAGGTTCACAATCAATAGGATATGTAAACAAAAATAAATTTTAAAAAGTTTCAATAATTCTAATTAGCTAAAAATAATCCTAAATTACTGAAATCTGGTCGAGGGAGTTTACAATCTACCCTCCTTAGAATATTTCGTCCTCGAAATAAAAACAGACATATATGAGAATGAAAGATTTATTTGAAATATTAGGACATACCCTGGTTTGGAAATAGATGGGAGAAACGTTGTCGAATATCCTCTTCTCGTTCCCAGGTTGATTCACCTGGTGCATGATGTCTCCATGCAACACGAACTAGAGGGATAGTCTGGCCTCGCAACACCTTCTCGCTACGATCTAAGATCTCTACAGGTTCCTCCTGGTACGATAGGCTTGGGCCGACGGTGATCTCTGAAGAGGTTGGCATAGAAGCCAATGTCTGTCACCATGGCATAGAAGCCAAATAGTTATCAAACCGGCATAGAAGCCGAATAGGCGTAGAAGCCGAGTGGTCATAAAGGCCGAGTAGGCGTAGAAGCCGAGTGTTCATAAAGGCCGAGTAGGCACAGAAGGCCGAGCAGGCACCGAAGCTGAATGGGCGTAGAAGCCGAGCAGGCACCGAAGCTGAAGGGGCGTAGAAGCCGAGCGTAATGTGCCAGAGTGATGATGTGGACGTTTTAGCCGGAATTACGGCTCTTGAAGATAATCAGATCTCTTGCATTAAATACAGAGATCTGCCCCCATCCTGTGCATTAAATGCAGATGCTTGTCTTTAAGATTTGCCATCATTCTGCGTATTAAATACAGATACGCACCTTGAACCTTGTGCGAAGAGTAACTGCTGCCGTGGCAGTCTGTTCGTCTTCTGCGGAGCGTAAGGAGCTCATGTTTGCCTGTGTAAAACTAGGCAGTTTTGTAAAAAAATTCAAAATAGTTGACCGTTCGCTCATCTTTTAAAGCTTTCGTGTCAAATTTGTATATATATCTACAATTTCAAACAATTTTTTTCTTGAGTCCTCGTACCGTGTCAATATTGCTCATTCATCGTAAGAACAACTTGTGCTTTAAACTAGTCTGCCCAAAGAGTAACTTGTGCTTTAAACTAAGTCACTCTAAGGACGTCGATACCAATGTTAAAGATTGGAGACTCCCATTTATAGACTTCACAGTCTATGGGATCCTTCCAGATGATCCGAAGGAGGCCACTGTCGTCAGAAGATGCTTCCTCCGATTCTATTATGATACAACCACTAAAATATTGTACCATTATTCCTATGATAGAATTCTACTATGATGCCTATCAGACGCAAAATCGAAACAAGCTCTCCATGAATCTCATGACGGTGTTTGTCGTGCTAACCAAATGGGCCCTAAGCTTCAAGACCGTCTCCGATGTATGTATTATTAATAGACAACAATGGTGGAAGATGCTGTCGAATACACAAGAAAGTGTCGAATGTGCCAAATTTAGGCGAATTTCATCCACCAACCCTCGGAGTTACTACGTCCTATCATTGCGTCCTAGCCATTCGAAGCTTGGGGGATAGATATCATAGGACCGATTAGTCCTCCCTAGTCTAAGGGGCATCGGTTCATCCTAGCTATTACAGACTATTTCTCCAAATGGGCAGAAGTAGTTCCACTCGCAGAATTAAAGACATCCAACGTGATCAGTTTCCTTAAACATCACGTCATCTACCGCTTCGGCTTACCCCGCATGATCATTTATGAGAACGGTCCACAGTTTGTAAGCCACGCTTTCTTCTGTTTTGCGATAAAAACCGAATCCAAAATATAACTTCAACCGCCTATAATCCAGCTGCGAATGGATTAGTCGAAGCATTCAACAAGATGATCATCAAGCTACTCAAGTTTGTTTTAACTAACAAACGTGACTGGAATGAGAAGTTGGGTAAATGTCTATGGGCCTATCGCACGATGGTCCGAACTCCGACTGGAAGTACGCCATTCTCCTTGATCTATGGAAGCGAAGCTATACTTCCTTTGGATACCCAAATTCTTTCCCTGTGGGTGGCACTTTCCAATCAGCTGAAGACAACCACCGGAGACACCAACAGGAATTAGAGGCACTCGACAAAAAATGTCTCATGGCTCAACCTGGTAGAGACGGTCTACTCCAGTGGCGCATACATGCTAGCTAAGCTTAACGGTGACTTGCTTATGATGTTAATCAATGGCAAGTTCCTTAAGAAATACTATGCCTAAAGCTTGGCATAAAAAAACCTCTAGCAAAGGGACATAAAAGTGTAATAGTTACAACCAATCTGTAGCATACAGATAAATCTATTACCATACCTGTCACGTCCCAGTCCCAAAATACGTAGGACTAGGAATATGTAACACGCCCAGCCGTACGTATACGAACTCCAATATATGGAAACCATATACACATGTACGCTGTATATGAATGTTCAATCAATCAGTGGTAATATACTGTCACAACAAGTCATACACAATCTATATCTCATCCACAACACAAATAATAAGTAAGAATAAAGAGCTGAATAATATCTGAATATCAAGATGAGTATCAAGTCTGATAGTCGGGTGGAAACAAATATACTACAAAACGACTATACTGAAGTAGCAAAAAGATCTCTAAACAGCGGTAATAAAATCACAGATACTCCGAGGGTAAGACCTCCTCAGTCTGGTAAGTAGCATCCGGTCCAGGATCGTACTCCTGCGGATACTCCTGCTCATCCATATCTGGAAAGGGACCAGGTCCTCAGAGGGACGTAACAAGATACATAATATCATGCCAATAAGTACTGAAATATAAACATCAAATGGGTCGCCTAACCGTCTAAGTGAATGCAGTTTAAGAACAACTTTCCACCAAGTGGTCTATCTGGCTAAAATGATGGGATTGGCGTGACTCTCTCGGAGAATCAGGGGCCTCAAAGCATGTCGTCTTTTGAACGGCAGAGGCCGCCAATTGTATAGGGGTCATCACTGTTTGATAATAAACGAAAGAAATTGAAACTAGGTTTATACGAAACCCTTTCTTTGGTTTACAAACAAGAAAAATAAGTACAATTAATCCTATACGAGGACGTTGAGTACAAAAATTTGATTCTGGAGAAATATTGCTATAGGAGTCTGATCTGCGGTCGATCACTTTGTCCCTTGGACCATACGATGACGAAGAAGTGCTGTAGAAGACGAAAAAGAAGCTTCAAAGACTGCATGAGGGCTTGAACTCTCGTTGCCAAAGTAGTCAATCAACACTCTCTGGATATACTCTATTTTCTTGAAAAATCTTCGACCTTGGACCTCCGTGGCCGGAGGTCTCCATTTATAGAGTTCAGCTACAGTCGGCGTAGAAACCGAACAGCGGAGAAAACTGCATATTTTATGCGGCGATTATAATAACCGCTACCCACGTATGAATGATCTCTTGAATTGGCGTGTGACGCGTGTTCCATTATGAGATAATGCGTATAATCTCTCATCGAAGATCACGGCATGCAAGCCACGTAGATAACTGCTCCTCGCGTAGAGATGGTTGGCATAAAAGCCAAATAACTGTCCCGTTGGCGTAAAAGCCAAATAGCTGTTCTGATGGCGTAGAAGTCAAATAGGTGTCAAGTTGGCGTAGAAGCCAAGTAGCTGTCATATTGGCGTAGAAGCCAAATATCTGTCATGTTGGCGTAGAAGCCAAATAGCTGTCATATTGGCGAAGAAGCCAAGTAGTTGTCATGCTGGCGTAGAAGCCAAGTAGCTGTCATGCTGGCGTAGAAGCCAAGTAGCTGTCATGCTGGCGTAGAAGTCCTCCAGTAATTCCCTCTGTGTCGTCAAGAAATAAGCTGCTGGCTTCCGGCTTAACGCATCTTCTACAACGTTATCCTTGCCTGGATGATAATGTAGCTCTATCTTGAAATCTTTTATCAACTCGAGCCATCGATGTTGCCTCATATTTAACTCCTTCTGCGTGAAGACATACTTGAGGCTTTTTTGGTCTGTATAGATTTCTACTCGTTCCCCATATAAGTAATGTCACCATAGTTTTAGATCAAATACAACGGCTGCAAGTTCCAAGTCATGAGTTGGATAATTCTTCTCATGTACTCGTAACTATCTAGATGCATATGCAATCACCTTGCCATGCTGCATCAATATGCATCTCAAACCTTTCCTTGATGCGTCACTGTAGATTACATAGCCTCCTGATCTTGAGGGAATAGTCAATATTGGTGCTGTGGTCAGTCGCTTCTTCAACTCTTCAAAAGCGACTTGACACTCGTTGGTCCATATGAACTCTTGATCTTTGTAAGTCAAACGAGTCATAGGTGTTGCTATCCTTGAGAAGTTCTCCACAAACCGTCGGTAATATCCCGCAAGTCCAAGAAAACTTCTCACCTCTGCTGCTGATTTAGGAACAGGCCATGCTTCGACTGCCGAGATCTTTTCTGGATTAACAGAAATACCATCTCCTGTAACGACATGCCCAAGAAATGAAACTCTGTCCAAGAAAAACTTATATTTACTGAGCTTCGCATATGGCTGCTCTCTCCTCAAGGTCTCTAGAATAATCCGCAGGTGCTTCTCGTGCTCCTCGTGGCTCTTTGAATAGACAAGTATATCATCTATGAAGATGACCACGAACTGGTCCAAATACTGATGGAAGACTCGATTCATTAAGTCCATAAAGATGACTAGAGCATTGGTCAATCCAAACGGCATGACCAGAAACTCATAGTGCCCATATCTTGTCCGAAATGCGGTCTTCGGGATGTCCTCCTTCCGTACTTTCACCTGGTGACATCCTGATCTCAAATCTATCTTTGAGAACATCTTGGCTCCACTAAGCTGATCAAATAAGTTATCAATGCGTGGCAATGGATATTTATTCTTTACTGTTACTGCATTCAAGGCTCTATAGTTAATGCACATATGCACTGACCCATCCTTCTTTGGTACAAACAACACTGGTGCTCCCTAGGGTGATGCACTTGGTCGGATGAAACCTTTCTCTTCTAGTTCTTTCAACTGTGTCTTCAGTTCATCCATCTTCTTCTTCGCTAGTCTATAAATATGTGATGCTATGGGTGCTGCTCCTGGTGCTAATTCAATTGAGAATTCTATATCTCTATCTGGGGGTAGGCCTGTCAATTCTTCTGGAAAGATGTCTTAGAATTCTGAAATAATGGGATGATAAACAATATCGTCCATTGCGAGCTGCATACCATGAAGGATTTCTGTGGATCCTCGTGCAAACTCAAGTTCAGGCTAGCCTGGTACTTTGAAAAGAATGCTTCCTCCAAAATAATCGAAGAAAGCGTGGTACTTGCTTAGCCAGTCCATTCCAAGCATAATATTAAAAGTTGGCATAGGAAGGATTAAGAGTCGGACATTCATCTCTCTGCCACGTATTACTATAGGACATGATCTACAAATTCTACTAACAGGTACAACTCCTCCTCCGGTAAGAATTCTAACATAACTAGATAAAGGTGTAGAGGCAATGTTGTGTTTGGCAATAAAACTAGATGATATGAATGAGTGGATGGCTCCCGTATCAAACAATGTCACAGCAGGAAAAGTAAAAGCAAGAGTGATACCTGCTATGACATCAATCTCCTGATTCATGTCATCCATTTCCAATGCAAAAGCTTGCCCATTCCTCTGTGGCTGTCCATGTCCTGCCCTCATATACTGATCCTCCTGGGTAGGTAGCAGTGGTCCTTACTGAAATCCTGCTGCTGCTGGAGGTCGAGGTGCTCCTGGTCTAGCTATCTGTTGAGCTGGCTTCGGTACTGGAAGCGCTAGTATCTGTGCTGGCGGTGGTAGTGTCAATGTATGTTGCCTTGGACAATCTCTTGCCAAATGTTGTCCGGAACCGCATCGTAAACATTGTCCCAAGCGATTCCGATAATCTCTCAAAATGTGTCCAATTTTCCCACAATAATTACATTGGGGTTTCTCCGAAATCTGGTATGGTCCGGCTCTGTGTTGCTGATGCTGCTGTGCCAAGGGACGTCTAATAGGTCCCCCTTGTTGTGCTCTTTCTGGTCCTTGTTGTATCCTTGCGGGTCCTTGTTGCGTCCTCAGCTGACCTCCTTTTCTTCTGCTGATGGTTTCTTGTAATCTGGCTTCTGTCAGTAACTCGGCATAAGAGATCCGGGACTGGGAGCTTATGTAATGTTGGAGCTCCTGAGTTAGTCCGCGATAAAACCTCTTAGCCTTGGTCAAGTCATCTGGTATCAGGGCAGCGCCATATTTACTAAGGCGACTAAACTCGACATCGTACTCGTCAATTGTTCTGTTCTCCTGCTCCATGTGGAGAAACTGGTCGTATAATGCATCTTTAATGGTGTCTGGGAAGTACTTCCTTTCAAAGCACTCCAATAATTGCTCCCAAGTCTAGTACGTACCCAATTGGCACTCCATGGATTCCCACCAGTGATAAGCATTACCATCTAGAAGCGTCCTTACACCCGTCATCCACAGCTCTGTAGGTAGCTGCGATGCTTCTAATAACTTTCGAGTGTGAGTAATCCAGTTGGTAGTCTCTTCTGGACTCTCAATGCCTTTGTATGGCCTCAGACCCGTTTGTACAAAGTCCTTTACTGATCCAACTCTAGCTCGAGGTTCTGGAGCTAGTGCTTGAGCTGGTACAGTAGTTTGTGCAGCCATTCTCTCAAGTGTTGCCAGAAATTCTTGCCTCTGCTCGGCTGCCTGCTGCCTCTGTTCTTGCATCAACATCTGGAAGAATTAGAACAGTTGTGCCTGGCCATCCTACGGTGTCGATGAGACTGGAAGGGTCCCATTAGGTGGAACGGGAAGATCAGATGGAACTGGATTGTGAATCTGTCCATCTGGTCCTGGAAGTCTAGGAATTGTTGAGGTCCCTCCTTGAGTCTGACCATTGACTCCAGAAGTTGTGTCCCCATCGGTGATAGTACATCCTTTCTGTATATCCATCTCTCTGCAGGTGATGTACACAACGATTAGACGAAGTACATGAATCAAACAGAATGCAAGCATTAAATAGAATGTAGAAACGTGAAATAGGCTGGAAATTGTCCGCGTAAAATATGGCTTCAGGGCTAGCCGCGTAAGCGTAAGGTAGAGATTCAAAGTCGTCGGTATAAAATAGAGATTCAAAGAAGTTGGCGTAAAGTAAGACTTCAGAGTTGTCCGCGTAGAACAGGGATTCAAAGTAGTTTGGCGTAAAGTAGAGATTCAGAACTGTCTGCGTAAAAGTTTTCGCGCGTAAAAATTGCGCACATAAAATTTGTATAAAAAGTCTGTGCATAAAAGATTTGCTGCGTAAGTTTGTGCGTAAAATCTGCTACGTAAATCTGCGCGTAAAAAGTCTGAGCGTAAAAAGATATGCGAGTAAAAATCTGCCGCATAAAATCTGCGCATAAAAGATTTGCTGCATAAAGTCTAGCATACTGTGCAGCGTAAAGTTGTACGAGGAACTCTTTATATTTCCTCGAATGAATTTGTCAAAAAAATCAGTGAACCTGACATCTGACAAAAGTACAGCACGATGATCGAGAGAACGGTTGTGATGATGATTTATACAGAGACCCAGGTTGTCGTTTAGTGACATATTTGATACAAGTCATTTTTTACGCATCCAAAATGAAGAAAATGGAGTCTTCTGGATAGGCTGCCTACAGAAATGAGTTTTTACGCTCCAAATAAGACAAAATCAGATGCCACGTCAAATATCTATTTTTGCACAGGGCTCGAGGCATATCTCTGTATTTAATGCACAAGATTTGCTCACGACTGGGAAACTAAGGCTGTGACAAATACGCTCACATCACCATCCTTATATTTTACGCCTAATCACGCTACTCTACGCTGGTTATCTATTATTCATGAATCACCAAGTTTACGCAGGGCAGTTACCTACGTGGCTTGCATTCCGTGATCTTACAAAGGGATACGTGTCAGTTGTCATAACCGCAGTGTAAAGTAGACAGTCTTCTGCATAGTTTGGCTTTTACGCCAACAAGATAGTCAATTGGTTTTTACGCCAACAACAGTTATTTGGCTTTTATGCCAACAAGGATAAAGGGTCTTTGGCGTAAAACTTTGTTTATCCAAACAGAGGATAGTTGGAAGGAAAAATGAGGTTTTTAGTCAAGTGTAGATGAGATCCTTATACTCTATTTCTATACGCAGGCTTGTTTGGTACAGTTACGTAACCGAGATAATATATTCTGACCTACATGGGCCACCACAAAAAACATGTCACTCCCCAGTCCCAAAATACGTAGGACTAGGAATACGTAATACGCCCAGTCGTATGTATACGAACTCCAATATTTGAAAACCATATACACACGTACGCTGTACATGAATGTTCAATCAATCAGTGGTAATATACTGTCACAATAAGTCATACACAATCTATATCTCATCCACAGCACAAATAATAAGTAGGAATAAAGTGTTGAATAATATCTGAATATCAAGATGAGTATCAAGTCTGATAGTCGGGTGGAAACAAATCCACTACAAAACGACTATACTGAAGTAGCAAAAAGATCTCTAAACAGCGGTAATAAAATCACAGATACTCCGAGGGTAAGACCTCCTCAGTCTGGTAAGTAGCATCCAGTCCAGGACCGTACTCCTGCGGATACTCCTGCTCGTCCATATCTGGAAAGGGACCAGGTCCTCAGAGGGACGTAACAAGATACATAATATCATGCCAATAAGTACTGAAATATAAACATCAAATGGGTCGCCTAACCGTCTATGTGAATGCAGTTTGAGAACAACTTTCCACCAAGTGGTCTATCTGGCTAAAATGATGGGATTGGCATGACTCTCTCGGAGAATCAGGGCCCTCAAAGCATGTCATCTTTTGAACGGCAGAGGCCGCCAATTGTATAGGGGTCATCACCGCCCGTATCTCCAGCGGAGCTTCCGGGTTACAGAAAAAGTGCAAATGAGCCCAAATGTCTTACTTATTGTTCTTCCCACCCTATGCTCTAAGCATGCCACATCCATGACACGATAAAACCTCTAAATAACTGCCAGGTCTACTAGCATACAAAATTTCTATCGGCAGTTATCCCTATCCATCGCACGACCTGTACGTACTAGTGGCCAGCCGAGTACGCAAGTCCGTGTCCTACATGTGACTCACACTCGTGTAAGAATAGTGTCATGGCCAATGAAACATAAAATGCCTCAAAATAATGGGGTGGTCTCATAAAGTAGGTCCAATGCATATACATAAATAAAATATGATACGACGACATCGTCGTTGCACCCAAGTTTTCTTGGACGTACAATTTATATAGCAGTTTAAAATAAATGAACTAAATCAGCAGAAATAAATTATGCATGCATCACATGGACTGTAAATATTAGTACAATGGCAAGGTATACTTGCCAAACAAAAGTTCTGTATAGTGCACGTCCAAAACAGTGTTAAGTTTGTTGTAAGAAGAAGTGGGTTAGGGTTTGGAAGAGTTGTAATATATATAGGGATAAGAGGCGGTAGAGGCTGTTGCTGTTTCTTTCTTTCATTGGTTTTGGTTTCGGTTGAGGAGAGTTTAGTAATAACATAGAGATAAGAAGCGGTGGGGTTGTTTTACGCGCGGGTAAAAAAAATTAAGCTGTGGGGGTTGTTTTACGTGCGGGTGAAAGAAAAGTTGGTTTTTGCTGCTGTTGATATTTTTTTCTCCTAACGGGTCCAGGTAGGGGTTAAACGGGTAGTGGGTTTAGGATAGAGGGTTTGGGTTGAGATCCAATAAAAATTTCTTTTCTATTTAATTATATATATATACACATAGAAAATTCTAAAAATTATATTGGTGCATACAATTAAGCTAGCAACTGTCCAAAGGGTCTCCTACATGGAATAAATTAGAAATTTTTATAATGGCCCCATAAATCCTCTAATTGCACAAACACCTCAAATAAAAATTAATTAAAATCTATTCCCTCTATTTAGCACATAATTACTAAATAAATTAAATAATACAGTTTTCAGAATTAGGGGTTTTACAATACCTGGGATTCCCGAGTGCGCAATAGATAATGGATACACGAAACTCCTCCAAAGCTAAATGGTTCACGTCCACATCATCTTAGAACTGTAAGCCATTCTTTCCGTCAAAGAAGATAGTCACGTCCATATTACCTCGTACTCATCCCTTTGGATTGATATCTCTACCAAATCTCGGCAAAGCAAGTAGTTCACCTCTGAACTATATGCTGTGCGTGTTCCCCAAGAAAAGAAGGCAGCTAGAACCCAACTTGTCTGAGCTATTGGTCCTACACTACAGTATCCCTACCATCGCAGATGGTGTCCCCACCAAACTTCTTTAAACGAGCTAATCTAACCTATCACGTCCTTACTACCTCTGATAGGGCTTGGCATTTTCGACGTTATGACATCATACTACGTCCATATTACCTCTGGTACAATACTCATAAACCGCGATATCCATGGCAACAAGAAAAGTTCTAAACAGGAAGGGAGGCAATTTTTTTATTAATATTCAAGATCATGAGTACATTTGTAAACCCCCATTATTTTTTTATCTATATATACATAAATTTTATTAGTATTATTAACTTTAGGAAATTTGAGACTTATATATATATATATATATATATATATATATATATATATATATATATATATATATATATATATATATATATATATATATATATATATTATGATAATAGTTAAGTCATTAAAGCTTGTTTATGTTTGTGTATTTTCTTGTTTCAAATCCTTGCATGCTACACATAAGAGCGACCCATCCTTAATTCATATGCTCCCAGATGAGGGTTTCCACCTAACCGGATGAGGGTGGCCAACCATTTTCCCCTTCATTGAAACCCACAACCTTACCTATACCCGAAACCGTTAAGGCTTGGGTGAGTTACAGCTCTTTCCTGTTGGTCTGCATGGTACGATTCGTACGAACGCGATAGCTCACCAACCCTTTCCCAATCAACCGTCCATTATCGATCTCTGTCATCCTCACTTTTTCAATTAGGGGTAATTTAGTAATTTGACATAATTTTTTTTATAGATAATAATATTAATTAGAGTGTAATAAATAATTATTTGTGATTTTTATTATTTATTATAGTGGGCTAGCCTATTAGTTAGACTTGACACATATGAATCCAATTAGACTTGTCATGACAAGCGTTTGAGTCCAACATGAACCAAGCCCAATGGACCCATTCCCACTAATTAATTAGGAGGATTAGACTAATTTGCATTAGTGTAAAACTTTTTTAAAATAGCCATCCTTAATTATTAATCATAATTAATCATGTAGGGGATAAATTGGATATTTGACGGTGACTTGGAAGGAGGGAATGGGTCAGCTACTTATGAAGGGTCTTCTCTCTATCTCCTCTTTATTTGCATTTATTTTAGATCCACAAATCCATAGATCCCCAATTCTCTCATTCCTCCATCAATTCACCATCAATTCATTTGTATTCTTCCTCTTTTTCATCCCCCAACGAGCTTTGGAGCTTGGAGTAGCAAAGAGCACAAGAAGAAGGATATTTGGTGGAGAGATCGTATCTGGATCATTTCTATTATACTTTTCATTGAGAATCCATCTCCTAATTGGTAAATTATTAATTTCTCTTCATTCTAGATTCCAAATCATGCATTTGACTCTTAGAAACACCCCAATGGCATAGGGATACATATAGGAACAAGTTATAGGCTAATTGATTGTGTATTGTGTCTTCTACATAGGTTTTTATGTATATTTTAGGAGAATTACATGATTGACACATCAAGTGTGTGTCATAAGACTAATTTAATCTAATTAGACTTAGATCTGTGTTGTGGGACTAGATACGTGTCCATAAATGGATACGTGTAGGCCGTATCATGGTATTTTATGATATGGAGTGATACAGAGCCCATTTGGGGTATTTTGCATAATTTCTCTTCAATACATGTTGTAATTAGTTTTAATAGCTATTATTATGTGTAATATACACGTGGGAATGTTTATTTGTAGAGAATTAGGTTTTTGGCACTCCAATTGAATAGTTATCACAGTGTATTTTATACATATAACTTATCAAGTGTTTGATCTAATGATTTATAGTGTATATATATATCTATATATATATCTATATATATATATATATATATATATATAACTAAACTTATGTATATATATATTTATGTGTGTGAGGTGTGCTTTGGGGTCTTAACAATGAGGTGAGGAAGCTCACTATGATTGAGATTTTGAGATGGCAGTTGTGTGCCAACTTTGAGGGTGATTTGGAGGGTGACTGTGGTTATATATGTGTTCAATTATTGTGGGAAAGTGTTTCAGTTACTGTGTGTATCTTATTTGTTCATTCATGTGTGTGTGTGTGTGTGTTGGTTTTAGTATCTGTGTCGTGTGTTATGTGACAGTGGGGTATCAGTTCAGACTGAACGACATGTGTGTGTGTGTGTGTGTGTGTGTGTGTGTGTGTTTAGGTGTTGCAGTGAATGGAGCAAGTGCAATGCAGTTCCTACACTTACAGTGATGAGTGGTTAGATGTGTATAGTGTGGGGATTATTAGGAGATGTTGCAGAAACAGCAGCAGATCTGAGATTGTAATCACCCTAAAATTTTTAAAATTTGTTAAAAATAATTTTCGGGATTTTTCTGCAATTTTCAAGAATTAAAATAGGTATATTTGTGATTAAATGATTTTTTATTTGCTAATAACTAATATTAAAAAATGATGAAAATAAGATTTTATGGTGTAAAATGAAAAACTGGACTTAGAGTAATTTTCTGGAATTTTATTGGGCCCCGGACCTATTTTATATCCCCTAAAAACTATTATTTATTATTTATTTATTTATTTATTTATTTAACTATTTTTTAACCTAACCCAAACCCAGCCCACCGGTCCCAAACCAAACCGAGCCCGGCCCATCCCTTGGCCTAGCGGTCGGGCGGGTCGGCCAGACCCGAACCCGCCGCCCGACCCGACCCGGGAACCCCATCTCCCCCACGCACAGCCCCCGCGAATTCCGGCCGCGTTCTCCGGCCATGTCGCCCGCCCCACTCACCCCACGACCTTCCCTCGGCCCCGCCTTCTCCGCCACGTCCCCGGCCAGCCCCCTCCTCGGCCACCCTATAAAACCCTCCTCCTCCTTCTCCCTCTTTCTTCCCCAAACCCAAAACCTAACTCCGGTCACCCTTCCCCCCCCAGCTCCGGCAGCCACCACCTCGAACCCCTCCTCCTCTCCTCCGGACGATGCCGCTCCACCCGCCGCCCTCCTCCCCCAGCCGCCAGCGCCAGCTCCCCTCCTCCTTCCCAGAGCCCGAGCCCTTTCCTCCTCCTCCCTCTTCTTCCAGCAGCCGGCCCCGACTCCAGGCCGATCGCCTCCGCCTCCGGCGACCCACTGCCGGCACCGCCCGTGCCCCGAGCCCCCGGCGACGCCACCCGCAGCCACCCAGCCTCCCTCCGGCCATCGCAGTTCCAGCGAAGCCCAGAAACCCTAGCTTGGACACGGACACAGTCAGGACAGTTCGTGTCGAGATACGCGGACACGAGAAAACTTAATTTCCTGGAGCCCTGTTCAGGTACTCGTATCTTTCTCCTCGCTGCCCCGTTTTCAATTTCGTCTGTTGCATCGCGAACCCTGCATGACCCTCTAGGTGCCCGTGCAAACCGCTCGGTGCATCGCGTCCTGTGACGATCGCGAACCGCGATCCAAAAACGGAAAACTAACACCCTGTTTTACCCCGGAACTGAGTACGCCCCGCCAAATGGGATGATTTGGTCGCGTGCGGTCTTCACAGATACCTGCGCGTCGTCGATACGGACGTGTGGGATTTCACAGAAGTCGATTCGGGTGTGCGTGCACACCGGAATCAACGCGTATCCGCGGACCCCGCCCCGTATCTGCCCTTTCTGGAACGTGTCATAACTTTATGCACACACGTCGGATCGAGACGAAACTTGCGCCATCAGACTCATAGAGATACGCTGGTCCTGTGACCCAAGTTTGGTTCGATTCTGAGAACGTTGACGAAATCGCGTGTCGTGGGCCCCACAGGCCCCACTCGACGGGCGATTTTGTGATCGGCTCATCGGAATCCAAATCTGGAAGTTCCGTTGAGTTTGTATCAGCGTTCCTGACTTGTTAACACTAAGTTGGACGAATTTGGAGACCTTTGACCCTGACACGTTTTTCGGTGCAAAGCGGGCCCACGTGCGGACCCCGTTTTGACCCGAAATGGTCAATTTTGCCCCTGTGTCCAAATTGAACTCAAGGACAGGCGTTTCTAGCTGATTGATATCTTCTGAGCATGATGGTAATATTTGTTTCAGCTTCCGGAGACGTTTCTGGAAATTTCTCGAGTAACAGAACAGTAGTTGAAATTCAAACATCAGGCAAGTGTACCTTGCCAAATCCTGCAGCTTGCTACTTATTTTCTTAACTTATTTATACATCAGTGGAAAATTATACCGTGCCAACTTGCAATGATTTCTGTTTTAATACTTGCTGGAGTACTTGTGTAAACATACATAAACTTGATTTAACTGTTCAACCCAGGACCGAGTGATTTTACTTAGCGTCCGATTACTAGTCGGGTGCCAACCCCGTACGCGGAGTTGTGTAACATCACATAGACATAGATAACGAGACCCTATATATTCTCGTACTTGTCTTATCAAGTACATCATAACCCAGGACACTTGACACTATTCATGAGACAAGATTTTTCCGAGATATTCGTGGTGATTCTGTATAGGATATATGACTTGACAGAGATATTTTATTTATAGACAATATAACTTGTTGCATTAGCTATAATCCCGCTGACATGGACATGAGACGTTATGGTCATGATATGCGTGATTACATTGGGTGGGGAGAGACACACAGGCTACAGGCTGTTTCATATATATATCCACTACTATTGTGAGGTTGTAGACTCTCCAGCAGAGCTAGACCCTTTACCTGTTATTACTGCTACCGGCTCCCCGACACAGAGCTTGTAGCGGTCTCAGCCTGAGTTCTAGTGCTGCTCTCATATTGCATATCACATAGCTGGTTACATAGCTTACCCAATTATTTACTTATTGCTGCACTGCTTAGTTATTTGGCTTGTATTTTCTGTACCTTGCTATGTTCCCTGAGGACCTGGAATGGATTATGTCCCCAGGTTTAGCTGAGGAGCAGTACCCCGAGATATACGGGACAGGAGCTGAAGCTATTACTGGACTTGATACTGGAGCAGAACCAATCCCTGAGCACGAGGTGACTGCTGAAGACTTTTCCTGAGTACCTGATTTCGTACTCAGTATTTACTTTGTGTTTGACTCTTTTGTTCCTGGCCTATTGAGCCAGTGTATTCAGACTTATGTAGGATTGTTTCTCCGACCTACTTGTAAAGACTTGTTGCTACTTATTTCCATTTCATTATGCAGTTGATTATATTTATCTTTTATGGATGAGATTTAGTTGTGGCATGTTGTAGTAGACCTTATTTTACAGCTTAAGTGCGCCCTGATGGTTCCATTAAATTGGGTTGTCCATCGGTGCGTACTGCTGGCCATCGCCACGTGTCCAGTCCCTCGATATTTTGGGACTGGGGCATGACAGAGATAGAACTTGAGAAGCCATTAGGGGCACCTGAAGGGTATTATGGATGCACTACTGTGCAGTGCAGAGTTGGAGAGCATTTCAGTTAGCATTACCTGAATGCATACATGTTAAGGGGAAGTGTGACTGCAGTATGGAATCATCTTGAACTAAACAGCAGTATGGGAGCTGATTATTGTGGGTGGGAGGGGGGAGATTTACTACTCTCTAGTATACTTGGTGAGCTATTGAGGATGGGGCACAATCGAGGAATCAGTCCAAGGAGGGAATGAACTGATGCTCTAGTTTCAGTTAGAGGAAAAGAAAGGAGAGTTGTTGATATTGCTCTGAATCGTTGTTGTTGTTGTTATTGTTGTTGTTGTGTTAGTAAAGGAGAAAGAAAATATTACAACAACAAGTAGGAGTTGTGGGAAGGACTGAAACCATTGTGTGTGTAGGAGTGTTAAGGTATGATCCAAAGCCAAGTGATAAGAATGTTAAGTATCAGTTACAAGTATCAGGGGGTTCAACCCAGGCCTCTATGCACACAGTCATGAACTCAGGTATGTATCAGCTCGCTGATACTTGGACTTAGCAACATATAAAGGGAAACCTTGATCTAACATGTGAATTAGATCTTGAATGCAGTCATGAAGGCTGATACTAGTATCAACATTAATGTCAGGCTAGGGTGGACCGTTTTGGGGTCCAGGGTTATGTGTGAAGGTATGTATTGGAGAGAGGTCAGGATCAGATAGGTGTTTGTGGATGGAATATGCAGGTAAGTGAAGGAAGGAAGGAAAAAAGGTTTACCTACATGGAATGCAACAATAGTAGAAATCAGACTTAGGGAATACCTGTGTGATCAGGCTAACTTACTGATGTATGAGTATTAATTAGCTATAACTTATATTAATTAGTTTTTGTTACCAATTAAGTTATCTGTTAGTAGTATTATTGATGATGTTGGTTGGTATAGGTTAGTGTCAGTCAATTCTTAGTTTAGAACTTAGTGTAAATCAAGTGCCAGTTTATTTAGTTAGTAAGTGTTAATTAGTTGTGTATTAGTTAGTTATTTAATTATATACTAGTTAGTATAAAAATACATAGAGTAATTCATAGTATATTATTAGTGTTATTAGCTATTAAAGCCAGTATTGACTTACAGTAGCTAGTTAATAGCTCGTAGGAGTCTAAAATCTTAGAGTGGACCTAGAACCTTGTTCAAATCTTAGATATGACCTAGAATCATATTAGTGCATCATTTTACTCATTTATCACCCACTAGACCATTTAACATGATATTTCCTAAATAGGATTGTGTGACACCAGCTTGGGCATCGAGAGACACCTTTGCTCAGGACTAGAGGCAAGTACATCTCTCTGTTAGTTTTCAGTTATGATAGTGTATATATCACTTGTTCTAAAATTGTTTACTTAATTTTGACACAATGGCTACACGGACTTGTACTAAATGGATCCTATCATAAGAAGTTATCCCTTACCATATTTAGCGGGTACTCCTTCACATGTATTTCATCGTGTGTATTGGGTATTGATTATCGTGTACTTCATGTTCACACACTGCTCATGTTCAGTGTGCTTATATTCGTGTTCATACCGTGTCGTGATTGGATCCTTGAGTATTGGTTGGGGACGGGGGAGTAGGAGTTGGTTATGTGATCATGCCCAAGTGTATTTGTGTACATGTCGATTACATATCACACGTGTAATCGAGTTACCATATTGTATTCGTGTTCAACACAAACCGATCACATAACGAACTTGTACTCTATAGCACATTAGCTAGTTTATTTATTTCTATTACTTACAGTTGTTCCATATTGCATGTTCTTTCATTCCAGTGTTTTACATGTTCACTCTAGTTCATTTTTATTTCCTATTGCTAGTTATCTTATATTTTTTTCTATTATTTGTCATATATACTCTACCATGTATTAGGAACTGCTTCCAGAGGTATGTAATTCGCTCCAATCCTGATTGGATATATTTTTCGAATGATTGGCTTGTGGATCAATGTCCCACTTATTACGGGCCGCAGGACGGCGAGCCATTAGAGGATTCTCTCCTAGAGCAAGAGAACCTAGTGCCAGTGACCGAGGAGGCCTAGTTTTATATTGTTGGATATTTTATTAGTCTCATTTTTAGACTCATGGCATGTATATATTATTTTTGGAGTGGCTATGTCTAGACTTATGGATTTGGACTTGTGGATGTATTGTGACTCTTATTTTTCTCTCTTTTGTTTTATATCGTGCTTTCATCTTCCTTTAGTTTTATATTGTGATTGAGTATTGTTTATCATTATCATATACCATATTGTTCCTCCGTTTGGAGTTGAGTTGACGTTGACATGTACCATATATATATTGTATGAGAAGTTTAGATAGTATAGATGACCCATACAACATTCTACCACCGATGCTGCGGTGTAGGCTGGGCGTTGATCACAACTCGTACCCTTATTCCGGGTGCGGGCCGTGACATTCTCCTTCTTATCCTTCACAATCCCTCCATCTATTTATACCATCACTTCCAAACAAACCCTAGAAGCAAAACCAAGCCGCTGGCTATAATTGTTCCCCACGTAGCCTAGTTCTTCTCCATCAACTAATAGAGGCCGAGTTGGAGCACGCGACATACCATTGTCGGCTCAAGTTAGGACAGTCGAGTTGTACCACCGTGGACCGAGTACCCCGCATCAATGGAGAGTTGTGCTCTTTCTCCTCCGTAGGATTCCTCTCGAACCGCGACATTTTATTCAGCTGCAGCCTCCTCCTTCATTGGTTGATATCAACTTTGTCTGTATATATGATTATGTTCCTGTTCAGAGAAAAATTTACAGATCCCTCCATTAGGTTAGTGAGCCCGTTCACTTGTCTAACCCACTTCTATCTGCGTCGGCGATGACTTCAAGGCACAGCAAGTCGTTTTGACTTCCTCCACCGCACAAAAATGACGTGGTTCGTGTAGTTCCTTCATCGCAAGTAACCATTACTTCCTCCATAACTTTACAATGCTGCCATCCTTTTTAACAAGGGCCTAACAACTAGTGCTTGTGATCTCTCTTTATATATAGCATGGGAACAAAATTGTTGTGAACTAATGCATATCATGGTAGAGGTATGGATACACGTTGTGTGTCCCTTGTAGAGTGGGTGTTGAACTAGAGTGTGAAGTGAAGAAGAGAGAAAAATTAGTTATGTATTTATATAAAGTCTGGAAGTAGCTAAATGAGAGGAGTAACTACATGTGTTTAGTAAAGGATGAGTAGCATGAACATGAACATAATTGTGGGTTGATTTGGGAAGAAGGGCTTAAGGAGAAGTATTAATGTTGTGGGTGGGAGTATTGGATGCATTGTGAAAAGTAAGGCATAGGAGCCCAGCCGTTTATATGATGGCATTTTTATCTGTATGTGTGTATGCATCACTTAATTTAGTATGTGAGCCATACTCTGATTCAGTGTACATGTGAGCAATGGTGACTACGAAATACCTAGCTATAGCTTTTGACTGTGTACCCAATATGCACATTTATAGGTGTAGTAATAGGCATGGCTTTAATCAAGGATAAAATACTTAATACAAATATATGATTGTGGTTATCTAGGACAGGAGTTTCATATATGTCTAAATAAACTAATTAAAGCCAATTAATTAATTAATTAATTAATTTCTAATTCATTCTCTAGGTTACTTTGGTTCTTTGGACTCGTACACTTTTCCTGCTTCCTCTTACCAGCTTTCGGACCTAGGCAACTATACCTTGCCACTATTGTTTATAATTTTTAAATACTGCAACTGTATTTATTTTATTTTATTATTCTGATTGAACGATATTGTGCGTCCAAGAATAACTTGGGTACAAGTTGGTATTGTCATGTCCCGGTCCCATAAGGGACAATCGTCCTTGCTTGGACGCGATGACTTGCAAGCCTAAGTTGCACTTGTACCTGGCATAGTACCTGTACAAGACACAAGTTAGACAAAAATATACATATATAGAGGCACATGATTCAAAATACAGAGAATCAAAGTTGAACACACTTGATAGGAACATAAAATATTTTCTTTATTGAATACTTGAAGATTGGATTACAATCTACTTGCTTGGATGATTACAAAATATGCCATAGATGGCTACATCCCTTTTTACAAAACTCAAAACTAGCCACAACGTCCATACATCATGTCCTTATAGTAGGACCCAAAAATCAAAGCAACAAGCAGAAGAAGAGTTTGCACACAGGAGAGGAAAGCTAAGAAAGCAGCACGAGCACGGTTCCGCTGGATTGATGCGCTAACACTGGTTCAAAATGCTCGCCAAGATCTTGCTACCAGAACCTGGAGATTTTTTCACAAACGTAGGTCAGTACTACAATATGTACTGGTAAAAGATCGTGGCTAAACTCACCTAGAAATCCACATTAAGTAAACATGTGAAGCTAACATTATTAGGTGATCTTTCTGGTTGTCTAGTTTTTTTTAATAATTCATGCAAGAAAACATAAACGATAAATTGAACCATGAATATGATAATTCTTACCCACGGCTGAACAGTTATCCCTGCAGCAGATACACAAGTTAGCCATAATTTGCATATATGACTTAACTCATGTGTCTATCTGTATTGGTAACAAGTGTTAGGTATGTAAGAAGGTAAACCTAGCATACGACCTAACTATATGATGGTCCATGTGAAAACCCATGAATAGTAGCTGGAACTACAAGCCCAGGCTAACTATTAGAAATAACACCCCCCTAATCGCGAGGACTACAAGCCTCAGAGTATTTTGATTATCTTCCCCAGGCCAAATGATTTTCAGTGCCCAGGAACCGTTCGAGAGACGGTACCTTGTGCACAAGTTGTCCAAGACCGATGCGATGAATGTGTTCTATCAGAAAATAATATTTCTATTGCAACAGTTGAACAAAATGCATCAATAGGGACTATCTCTTTTCGATAGAGCCTTAGCTCTTCAATTTGTCATATCGATCATTTCAAATGATAAGGAGTCTTCTATAAGTTATCTATGTACAACATTCGATAAGGGTCAAGCATCAGTTCTCTTAAACGAGTTCAAGACCCATTCTATATTTCAAACAGTATAGTTCTTTTAACAAGAAACAATGAAATAGCAGTTCTATAAAATCTAGCATACAATTTCTATCTTTTTAGCATGTCTTGTTAATGAGTTAACCTTTATCATAGGGATATGTAATTCAAGTGAACTAGAGATCATTTTGTTAAGTCATGCAGATAAAGGATTCATCGAAGGGCTGAAGCCACTCACCGAATGAATCAACGAGAGGATGGGAAAGCCTTATGCATCGATCACTCCTTGGTTATGCGTACTGAAATTACGACAAAACTTGGGTAGCATCGTTCGATCTCTTTCTCTTACGATTCGAAATAAATGCGCAAGCGGGAAAGCGAATTATAAAAAACTAAGTCATCGAAAGTAAGACAAAACACAAGCAACACAAAATCAAGTAGCAAAACAACCAACGAAAACTCTTGGACTTATTTTGATAGAAGTCGTTCCCTCAATTTGTAGGGTTCATTGCATTTCGTCCGTGTTGATTTGGCGGTAAGGTTTCCCCGAGACTCGATTCTCAACCGAGTTAAAGTAACAAGTGTTCCATAAGTAACCCGCTAGGAGCGGGATATTACAGGTGTTGGACTGATTACTCGTGACATAGTACTTAGAAGTCAAATCCCTTATTTGAGAGGTGCCCCAATCTCTCTATGACCTTGACACATTTATGGCACAGAGTGGTTTATGTGTGGACGCAGACTCTTGTACCAGCCACACACTAGTACAATCAAGATGCGTGACAGCAACATTTATATACTTGATCTTAAATCAAGAGTAGGAGCCGAACATGTCGTGGTGCATGACAGATACAACAACATTGGGTGGGGAGGACACTCACTAGGCATATGGGCTGACTATACTCTTTTTTTTGTAACCCGTTGCCTCCCCTAGAGTACCGAGTGAGATAACTATGGATATATTAGTATTGGGTTCGGCCTCTGGCGTCCACGATGCTACGTTATAGTAGACCTCTGTTTCCCCCAGGGAATTACGCAGATCATATTTTGGCCAGCAGCTCATTCATCAAACGTGGTTCTCATTGTATTTATACTTAGATTGGTACACCCTTAATTTATTGTTGTACTTTCACATCACTAGTGGCATGTTTATATGTATCTTGTTATCCTCTGAGGACCTGGTTCCTTTTCAGGTTTATTTAAGCCGGAGTACGAGCAGATTTACGGACCGGGTCCTGACCCTATATACGAGTTAGATAAGGTGTACCCCGGTGAGTATATTTGATCTTGGTATGATACCAACCCAGTTGCGGACTTCTATTTGAGCTCGTCGCTACCTATCTTAATTTTAGCACTTTATTTCAGCATATTTATGTAGTGGATTTGTCTCCACTAACTCTAGACTTATTTGGTTCTATATTGGCATATTCTGATTATATGACTATTTCGTATTCAGACTAGTTCATTATTTCTGTGGATGGAATTTAGTATGCATGTGACTATATTATTCTTTAGCTACAATAAAGTACATAGTTGAGGATTTCATTAAATTGGGCAAGTCCTTGATTACGTATTAGCTGGTCATTGCCACGTGGCCTTGTCCCGTGTATTTTGGGATTGGAGCGTGACAATATTTGAAAAGAAGGAGACCCCCGATGTGTTGTTTCTGGTACCAAAGCATGTAACGACGGAAGCTCAACACATTCTGGGTCATTACTTCAGAAAACTCCTCAGTGCAAGAAAATAATTCATACCGATGGATAGAAATAGAGCTTGCAACTCAGAGCTGAGCCTCTGTAGACCCAACTCTGTCATGTGAAAGGATGCCACTAGAAATCCCTGTTGGGATAACTAGCCGTGCCGTTGCCACTCAAATAGGCCGTCAGGACTCGACCTGAGATCCAGCCAACACATCCCGGCCCTATACGGAGAGAAGCTACAGTGAGCTAGGTTAGAAGATCGTGGATAATCCTCCGGATAATGTGCATGTTCACCACGAATAATGGTGACTATGATATCCTTCCATGATCTATCACATTCAAAGCAATCCGAGATAGTTCCTGCATAAACGAAAACACCAAAGTCAGAATGATTGCAAGACCGTACAAAAGCGCGCACCAATGTCATGCGCCAAGCAACATATCAGCCAGGGAAGCTGTGCACAAGCGTCATCAATGTCACGTGCATCAGTGTTAAAGCGCACTATCGACACAGTGCCAAGGTGGCTGTCGCAATGTAGAGGCCAATATGCCCTGCTGCGGGATCGTACATCAACTTTTGGCGCATGCTTCAGGTGCGTGTCCAAGGACAACTTCACCCATGCTGCCAAGAAATAATCCTCACCATCAACGCAACCTCAAGACGAAGCACTTTGTCTACGACCATGTGCGTCAAGCCGAGAGATTCATACAGTGCCCGAGTAACCCAGAAAAGAGTGCTCTATACCTTCGCCTATGAACAACAGATAATCGACAATCATAGGGAGAGGGTCGACAAACTGCTCGATGGGTCTCCCTGCTTTCAATTGCAATAGAGACATCAGGAGAAGAGAGAAACACACTATTCTCTTCGTCCCTAAAGTCCTCTATTTATAGCAGGTAAGTCATTAATGACTAGGCACTAAAACCGTGGAATGAACCTAAGGGTCAAAGAATGAATCTTCTCCCCAGTCCGCTATGCCCAACTGTCCAATGCGTCTAAAAGTATGCTGCACTTAGCCAGGCTACTCCATGCGTCCAACAACCAGATGCGCCAAACAAATACGTTGCGCTGAAGGAAAAATACTCCGCAGATGCGCCAAATATAAGGAGGCTTGTACATGTGTGTCAACGTAATTCCTGTGCCTATATCGTCCTTGCTTTATTCAAAGTATTCTGAACTTTAAACTTACAAAGTTTAAAAAGTTTAAAACTTTAAAGGAGGTCTTGTAGAAGCATAGAAAATCTGCCTCATGTGCCCTAGAGACCTTTCTCCATGCACCATAATAATGTTCCTCGGTAGTCTAACTCCTTGTACCTCAAGGATTCTGGCCAATGCGCCAACAATCTAAGTGGTGTCTCATGCGCCCGCAATGCCATGCGCCCACCTACATCTAGGTGTCTCGTGTTCCCGCAGTGCCATGCACCCCTATGTATCTAAGTGTGTCATACGCCCGTAGTGCCATGTGCCATTATGATCCTGTCAACTCTCATGTGCCTGCAGTGTTATGTGCCATATAATTCTCGTACAAAAGAAAAATACTTATATATATATATATATATATATATATATATATTTTTGCGATGTCAACCTGTATGAGGTGGAATGCCAAGTGCAGTAGGGTGTAACTCCCAGGTAGTGGGGTATAAGGAATCTGTGAGTATGTTTTGTCAAGGTGAGAACTAATAGCTAAGGTATTGGTCAGGTGGGTTAGGTACTAGTATTATAGCTAACATAATATACGTTAAGATACTAAGTTATTACTAAAATAGTTATAACTTATAATTACTAACTAGTATAGGTGGATACCTTAGTACCAATGACTAGTGTAGCTTATACTCAAGGTATTGACTAGATAAACTAGTTTTGGTCTAGAAATATAGGTATGACTTAGTTTTGACCAATATTGACTAGTTTGACCCTAAAAGTCAATATTTAACCTAGTTTGGTCTAGTTTGACTAGTATGACCTATGAATGACTTAGAAAAGCACATTTAGAGCACTTTAGCTCATTTCTCACTTTATTACACTCTCTTGACATGATATTTCATATATAGGTTTGTGTGACACCTGATCGGACATCGAGTCGTACCATTTGCTTAGGACCAAATGCGAGCACATTCTCTGATAGTTTTCTTATTTGATAGTCTTTATGTTACATGTATTTAGTATTGAGATATTTGATTCCTAACACGATGGTTACACAGATTGGTATACGTGGATCCTTGTCATGATATGGTATTATTGTGATTACTCCGTGATTACCGTGATATCTTCGTGATTATATAGACCGTGATCATAGTGCATGATATTATAGACCGTGCATTATGATACACGTATTATAATGTATAATAATTTGGATCCGTGTATTAGTCGGGGGTGTGAAAAGTATTAGTGGATATGTGATCATACCTTATAGTCCCTGATTTAGTGTAGCCCGTAATAGCTACCAGATCATGCAACTCACATATGGTGACGCTAGCTCTCCTTTTATATATAGTCCGTGTTAGGCCCAAGCCGATCATATATTTTACTAATATTTTAAGACATATTTTATTATTATATTCCTTTATTCATGTTCATTACATTGATGTTCCTCACCATATTGTTCTCAGTTTATTTCTATTATTTATTATGATACTCCTTCTTATGATATTTACTAGTTCAGTTACTTCCATCATTTATGTCACACCCACGTTTCTAGATAAGGGTATTTTAGTCTTTTGCCTATATTTTATTTTAGTGATCAATATTTATTTGTTGTTCTAATAATTAATATTTGTTCTTGAGCTATTTATTTATTTTAGTTAGTGGGCTAGCCTAGTATTTAGGACTTGTCACTAGTGGACCCATTAGTTAGTCATGACAATAGTTTAAGCCAACATGAATCCAAGCCCATTAGACCCTCTTCATTAGTTAATTAAGGAGGATTATAACTAATTTTCATTAGTTTAAAAGGTTCCTAATATATCCCTCCTTAAAATAAACCTTATAACATTAGTATGGGTATACTTGGCATTGAATGTTGCTTGGAGAAGGGGTTACTAGGGCCGGCCACATAAGTAGAGGAGTTTCTCTCTCTTCTTTATTTTATTCCACTTATTTTAGATCCCTAATTTAGTAGATCCCCCAATTCACTTCATCCCTCTACTAAATTCAACCTAATTTTTCTCTCATTCTCTCTCATTTCTATCAATTAAGAAGCATTGGAGCTTGGATTTGCAAGGAGCATTTGGAGAAGGAGGAATTAACAAGAAGTTCGTGTCCAGATCGTGTCTATTGAACAATTCATTGGAAATCCATCTCCTAATAGGTACAATTCTAATATTTTCCCTTTATATTAGACTCAAATTCATGCATTGGACCATTAGGAACCATCTCATGGCTTAGGGCTACATATAGGAAGAAGTCCTAGGCCAAATGGAACCTTATTGTGACTTCCACATAGGTTTTATTTCTATTTTAGAGGAATTACGAGATTGACACATCAAGTATGATTCATGAGACTAATTTAGTCTAATTAGACTTAGATCGGGATTGAGGGACTAGCTACATTTTTACAATTGGATACAAGTAGGCCGTATCACGATACGGTGTGATACGGAGTTTATTTTGGGTGATTTTGTGTGATTTCCTTTAATTTATTTTGTAACAAGTTGCATTAGTCAATTATAAGTGTATTTGGGACATCGAATAATTAATAAGGTGTATTTGGGGATTTTGGCAATCTATGGGGTGAGTATCATGAATACTTTAGTTCTATACTCTAGGTGTTTGCTTAAATATTTCCATAGATATATGTATAGGGTTATATATGTATATATATATTTATTCATTCATTTTTATTGTCATATATATTAGTGTGTGTGGTAGTATATTGATGTGGTATATTGTGTTGTGTAGTAAAGAGGGAGAAAACTAGGAACTGTATCCTTAGTGTGTGAGTGTATGTTGTTGTGTGTGTATCTGTGTGAGATGTATGTGGTGTTTAGTCTACACTTGACAGTACATTTGACAGTGAAGAGAGGAGCAATAGCAACTGTGTGAGGTGCATTGTTGGTTTGGTTTGTGTTCAGTTAACAGTGAAGAGCAGTGACTTGTGTCTGTGTGTGGGTAAGTATATCTTGGTATCCTAGAAATGTGGTTTCTTTGTGTATCCATGAGGTGAGGATTAGTTATAATTCAATGAGTTAGATATGTGCGATGGTGTGTCAGTGTGAAATAAATAGAGTATCAGTAACAGCAGTAGAGGAGGATATAAGCTTGTATTTGTGAGGGGTGTATTAGAATGTATATATGGCATAGTGTGTGTATATATAGATGTGCTAAGTATTACTTCTTGCATTCTCATACATTGTGATATATGTGGATCTTGTTGGTAAGGGGATCAACTGTGCACACAGTCAAGAGGAGCAACATCAGGAGTAGCAGTACACATCTGTGCATTGCCATTTCTTTACAATAACTGCAGCAATCAGTTAACTTCAAGGTCGGGAAGTGTCATGACCCACACTCGGTGTAGGGAAGCAAGTCGGGAATAACGTCCAGCCTACGCTGCAGCATCGGCGGTAGAACGCAGTCTTAGTCAACTATAGTATCTAAACATCTCACAATAATATAAAATCTGCCAACAATATCTCAACACAAAACTCAATCACAATTCTAAAAGTACGAGAAGATATGAAGGAAGTCTAATTATACATTCAAAATATATGTTAACAACAATTGAAACAATATCCAATCTCATATTATATGCCAAAAATAAATCCGTACCAAAAAAAATAACTATAAAAAACTAGTGATCCGGATAAACCTTCCGGCAGTCACTCCAGAGCTAGTGGGTCCAGGTCTGCATCATCTATAGGTCGAAGTCCATAGTATGTCAGACACCAATCTCTCGGATCCTCTGAAAAATATTTTCCAGTCAGGAATGGAGCGAAGTACATCTCTAATAGTAGTTCTAATCAATGATATAAACTATATAACAGTAAAGAGATGTGAATATACAAGATGCAAGAATAGATACAAGAGATATACAATGAAGTAAATACTAAAAATAAATACAAGAATAAGCAGTATGGAATGAACAAAAAATACTAATGACTAAGTGAGTGAGTACCAGCTTTAACATATGATTGGCTTGGAAACTTGCACAGGAATAAGGGCCTGGCTAGTCATACGTGCGGTGTATAACCAACACTCACAGGAAACAAGACATGCACAAGAAGGGTATGATCACATATCTACACTACATACTTCCCGCCCCAGACTGGTATAGTGGATCCAACCATGGTACGTCATGACACAGGTTTCCACAAGAAGGGCGCTATTCTTCTCATGAACCAATGTATGTACATGCACAAGAAGAACAATGAACAAGGCTTGCACAAGATACACCATACATACCAAGGAATAATATCTCATGAAGAGATCCGGATATACCAATCCGTGTAACCCTCATGTCAAGAAAACAAGAATATCTACACTAAACATAATGAACATAGAGGATATCATAAATGAGAAACTATCAGAGAATGTACCCACCTTTGGTCCAGAGCAATTAATGTCAAACTGTATCCGAACTGGTGTCATACAGACCTATATATGGAATATTGTATTAATACAAGGTTCTGTAATAAAAATAAGTTAAACTAGTTCAAATCTAGGTCATAAAACTATTTCTAAGTCAAAACAGTCAAACTAGATCAACTCTATGCCAAACTAGTCAAACTACATATTTCTAGGTTGTATGAGTCTATCTCTAGGATGGTAGGTCAATACGCTATGAAACTAAGCTACACTAGCTATTCTAAGACACAAAGAAACCAACAAGATACCGTATCCTAAGATACGCAAGCAAAAATATGAAATAGTCATATATGCATATCCAAACAATATTAGATATATTAATCCTTACTACAAATGCTAAATGAATATCTTGGCTTTGAACCAATGCGGTATTTCACTACTAAACCCCCGTCTTGATACCCAAATCCAATACCTTGAGTATCCTAAATACCTTGGCATTTACCTTGGTATCTCAAGGTAATGCAAACCTCACTCATAGCTCACTACCCAACATTAACTATATACTAATAGGTAATATCAGTCCAATATAAGGAACCAATATGTACTAACATAACTAAAGCATATGCTAACTTATTCTAACTATTAAATACTACAACTACTAACATATAATACATATCAATACAATACCTACATAATAACTTACTACCAATACCCAAATACATAGATACAAATAGTTAATATTCTAACTACTAGGTACATCAATCTAACTATTTAGATAACAAGTATATATATAACTAACTATCTAGCTATACTAACTACTAGTAGCTAAACTAACCTTAACACTAAACTAACTGAACACACTAACTATCTATTAGCTAAGCACCTTAACCTATACCTGAGTATTCACCTAGGCACACCTTCAAGTATCTATGTATCATATTGGTACTAATAAACTAATACCATAACACTAACATACTCTTATATTTACTCTTACTAACCAATACTTAACATATATTAACTATAATACTAACATACACTAACTACACTAACTCAAACCAACTCACCTTGCTGCAGATACCCTGCGTTGCTGTTGCTACTGGAGCTCTAAAGGCTGCTGCTACTGCTGGTACTCGCTGCAGCGCTTGCTGCAGCTGCTGCTCGCTGCTGCGCTCGCTGCAGGTGCTGCTCGTTGTTGCTCGCTGCGGCGCTCGCTGCGGCTGTTTCTCGATGCGGCACTCGCTGCAGCTGTTGCGCTGACCCCCTCCCCTCTCTCACATACTCAAACACTCAAACACTAAGACACATCACACACACACACAAATGAAAAAATATATATACATATCACTAATATAACATATCTATCTATATATGTATCACTAACCAACACATACACACAACCATACTATAGATACATAGAGATATCAATATATATATATATATATATATATATATATATATATATATATATATATGTAAGTGTATATATATATATATATGTTGATTCATATATAGGTAAGTATATGTATATATGTTTGTGAGTGTGTGTGTATATATATATATATATATATATATATATATATATATATATACACACACACACTCACAAACATATATACATATACTTACCTATATATGAATCAACATATATATATATATATATATATATATATATATATATATATATATATATATATATATAAACACACTACATATATACCCCTCTCTAAGTATATATATACAAACACCACCAACACACATCTATACATATCTAATACATATTTACATATGAATACAACACATATACATATAGATAATTATCCATGTATATATAAATATATTACACTTCATATATATATATATATATATATATATATATATATATAAACACTAAATATATACCCATCTCTAAGTATATATATACAAACACCACCAACACACATCTATACATATCTAATACATATTTACATATGAATACAACACATATACATATAGATAATTATCCATGTATATATAAATATATTACACTTCACACACACACACACACACACACACACACACACACACACACACACACATATATATATATATATATATATATATATATATATATATATATATATATAGAACTATGCATACACATTTACATATAGATGCACATAGATATCATTATACATATATAAACACACAATCACATAGCTATATATACATAACTATATGATATAATATAAATACATACACTTATATATATATATATATATATATATATATATATATATATATATATATATATATATATATATATATATATACACAAGTTAATTGATTGAAAAGCAATGAAGCAAACACGTGGAGTGCACCGCACCCGTATCACACTAGATCTATGATACGCTTGCGATACGAGTCCACCACACAACCAAACATACCCCGAAGGACATGAACAAGTCTATATTACTATTTATGAACAATACAAAGAGTAAAATATACATCTACGTGTCCGTGTCAAAATATAACATACACAAAGTCCCGTGTCGGAGGAAAAATCCCCAAAACAACACGTATCACCAAATTTATTGGGATACGACCTACATGTACCCAATTATGGACATGACACTAGCCACAAACAAACAAACACATGTCAGGTTGATCTATAGGTCCAATTGACAAACACAATAAGTGTCAATCTCGAAATTCTCCCAAAATTGACACAAAAAGTACCATAACTTTCTCAATAGGCCTCCTATGAACTCAATTCCAAATCCTATGGGTAGCCTATGTATATGGGTTAATTTCTCATAATTAATTCTCAAATTTAAAACCTAATACAAGAGAAAAAACTGAATTGTACCTATTGGGAGATGAATTTCCAATGAAACCTCCAAAATTGGTGAAATTGGCCTTCAACTTGTAGATCCTTGCTCATCTTTGTAGATTATTGCTTCCTCCTTCTAGATTCTTGCTCTACTAGTCTTCAATGGTAATTTGAAAATGAATTAGAGAGAAATTTGGTAGGAATTTGATGAATTTGGTTGAGAAAAATTCTAGATCTAGATTTGGAAAAAATAAAGAGAGAGAAAGTTTTCATCCCCTTTATATAGGCCTCTTTTGCCCCCTCCCTCAAGCTACTATATAAAGTCTAAAATACCCCTTGGGGCCTCTCATGAAAAAATTAATTAAGGAGGGAAGGTTCTAGTCTAATGGGTTTAACTTAATTATTTCATCCTCCTAATGAATGGGCTTACTATTGGGCTCAATTCTAACTAGAATTAAATGTTGGTCCATGGATCTAATCTAAACTAGTTAGGTCCACTAACACAAGTCCAAAAATAAATCTAACATGCTAACAATAAATAAATATTCAACATGCACAATATTTAATTAATTACCAAATGACTAAAATACCATTTCCTAGAAAATATGGTAGTGACAGGAAGTGAGGACTGGGGTTATCTCATTTCAGTTGTGACTTCAGCAAAGAAGTAATATCAGGCCACCGTGTGTATTAGACATCCTATTAAGATGTGCCAGTGAGTTAAGAGGAGGGGGTTCAGTCTCAGTTTGGTGTAGGACAGTAGTAGCAGCAGGTGGGGCTGTTGAAGGGTGTTGAGGTTAGTGTAGAGTTCGGCAATCAGTGCAAACTCGAGTGTAATATCAGTGGGAGGTTGGTTGAGACTATGTGAGATAATTGGTACTTGAGTGTATCATTAACTGGTAGTGAGGATGTCATTGGGTATTGAAGGCCTTGGGGACTCAAGTATTAAGGGTGTGTTGATAATTGATGAAGGGGGAAGCTTGATGTCAGTTGCACAGTGGCAACAGTGCATTAAAAATTAAGATACAGTAGCAGTTTAGGTATAGGGTGAGGGTGTATGTTGGGGCACTGGGCGACTTAGAATAGTATGTGTATCAATGGGGTACATGAAGTATACTACTGAGGTATGTTAGGAAGGTAAGTTAAGTTAGTGATATAAGTTTAGTCAGTTAGTAAGTTAGTGTAGTAGTGATGTCAATTAGAGCTTTAGAGTATCAGTTAGTGTTATCAATTGATAGTTTAGTTTTAGAGTTGGGTATCAAAGGGTAATTGGTAATTATACCAAGGGGTATTAGTTGGTTATACTAAGTAGTAGTGATAATTAGTTAAGCTAAGTCCTTATATGAGGGTATATAAGTAAAAGGTACTAGCTATAACTGGATAGTGTAAGTATTAGTTAAGGTTAACTTAGAAACTCAGGTAATAGCCTATAATAGCTAAAAATAGCTAGTGTTAACTAGTCTGTGACCTAGTTTGACTAATTTTGACTAGTTAGGCTAGAGTGACCTAGAAGAGCATATTTAATGCATTTTTAGTTTATTTATAACTTTATATATATGTATGTGTGGCACCAGCTCGGACACCGAGTTAGATCTCTTACTCAGGACTAGAGCGAGTACATTCTCTGATAGTTTCCATTATTTGATAATTACTATAAGACAAGTATTAGAAAAAAAAATCTTGATTCCTGACACATTATTACACGGATTAGTAACGTGGATCCCTATCATGAGATATTATTGTTCGTGATTACTCAATGATTGCCGTGTCGTTCTTTATGAATACTTAGTGATTACCGTGATATTTCTCATGATTATATAGACCGTGATAATCTTGCTTGTATTGTAGACCTTGCATAGTGATTATCGTGTCGTGAGTGTCGTGATATGGATCCATTATTTTATTCGGGGGCGGGGGAAGTCCTAGCTAGATATGTGATCAAGACATTTGCAAAGACATTGGAAAACATAGACATTTATAATATTGTAGACATCGGCTAATCGTGTTAACATTGAAATGCCTTGATCACATATCAAACTAGTATTTAAAACACTTAGTGTAGTTATAGTTCTTCTCTATACTCTAGTTCATTGTCTTTATTCTATTTTATCGTAATCAATTATACTATATTACTCTAGTTTACATGTTTCTTTCCATCATACTATGACATATTGATTCATTGTTTCTCGTCTTGTATTATTCTCTATTTCTATTTATAGTCATTATCAACTAATTGGAACTGCTATTGGGTTGTACTTCGTTCTAATCCTGACTGAATATATTTTTTAGATGATTAGCTAGAGGTGATGTATCCCACATACTATGGTCCACAGGATGGCGAGGCCATTGTAAATACCCGTATTTTTCAGAAATTAAAAATAATTTTTTGGAAATTTTCTGCTATTTTTAAATAATTAAATAAATATTCTTCTGAATTAAATATTTTAAGTATTAAAAATAAATATTAAGATATTATGGAAATAATATTTTTGGGTGTAAAATAAAATATTAGACATAAGATAATTTTCCTGGAATTTATTGGACCCCGGAACTATTTTTAAAGACCTAAAACAATATTTTTAAATAAACCAATTTAAACCAAATAAAACCGGTTTAATTTTAAACCCAGTTGAACCAAACCAAACCAAACCAAACCCAATTAAACCGAACCCTAAACCAACCTTAGCGGGTCGGGTCGGACCCATACTCAAACCCGACTCGAACCCGCCACCCGCTAACCCGAAACCCAAACGTCACCCCCGCCCCGACCTCGACCGTTCCCCTCCGACGGTTTCGAAACCGCTGCCTTCCGCAGCCGCGTCTCCCCCGCGCCCGCACCGCTACACCTCCCCACCTGCCGGCCTCCCCTCTTCCCGCCAGTAACGGCCGGCCGCCCGTCTCCCCCACCCTCGCCTATATAATCCCTCGACCCGACCACCCCCTTCACAGTCACCACCGCCACTAACCACCACCGTACTCCAGCGACCTCCCCCCCAACTCCGAAGAGCTTCCCCGACGACCTCTGGCGACCCGCAGGCCGACCAAGCCGCCGCCGCCAGCAAGCCCGCCGGCCGAGCTCAGTCGCGGCGCCCTCGCGTACGCCCAATTTTAGTCGATTCTGAGCTATCATTCCGGTGAGTTTTTCTCTCTTCTCGCTGCCTCGTTTTCTATTCTGTCAACTCGTGCATGAACCCTGCGTGACCCTCTCGAACTCCGTGTAACTCGTTTGGGGTATCGCGTTCTGTGTCGGTCGCAAACTGCGACGTAAAATCAGGAAAATAAATTCCATTTTCTAAAAATTTAGAAAATAACCCGAACTCCCTAGTTCGCGACCGTTTTGCGCACAACCTGCTAAATATTTTCAAAATTGGCTTGAACAATTAATTAGACCATATGACCAAGTTTTTAATCCTATTTTTAGTTTATTTTATTGGGCTGTAGTTTTAATATTTTCGAGGGTGAAAACGACCAAAATATTGGTTATTTAAATACCCTAATTTTTTGGGAACTGGGTGCGTCCCGCTAAACGAGATGACTTGGTCGTGTGTGAACTTCACCGAAAGGTGCGTGCCATTAATACGGATGTGTAGGATTTTGCGGAAGTTGATTTGGATGTGCGTACACACCGGAATCAACGTGTATCCGTCAACAACGCCTCGTATCGGCCATATTCTAAAACTCGTTGTAACTTCGTGTACGCTCGTCATATTGAAACGAAACTTGTGCCATCGGACTCGTAGCAATACGCTGGTCTTATGACCCAAGTTTGGTTCGATTCTGAGAACGTTGACAAAATCCCGTATCATGGGCCCCACGGCTCCACTTTACGGGCGATTTTGTGATCGGCTCATCAGAATCCAGTTTTGGATATTCCTTTGGGTTCATATCATCGTTCTGGACTTGTAGACGCTAAGTTTGACAAATTTGGAGAATATTGTCTCTGACACATTTTTTGGTGCGAAGCGGGCCACATATGGACCCTGCTTTGACTAGAAACTGTCACTTTTGCCCGTGTCCAAATTGGACTCATGGACAGGCAATTCTAGCTATTTGATATCTTCTGAACCTGATGGTAATGTTTATTACAGCATTCGGAGGAGTACCTACAAATTTTGTTGATACCGAAGCAGTTGTTGGTATCCAAACCCCAGGCAAGTGTACCTTGCCAATCTTACAGTAATTGCTATATATTATTTTCTTGATTTATTTATATATTGTATCTGTTCAACTTAGGACCGTGTGACATTACTTAACATCCAAATAATATTCGGGTGTCATCACCGTTCACGGAGTTGTGTAACGTCACCTAGAGATGGATATCGAAACCCTATACATTCTCGTACTTGCATTATCAAGTACGTCTTAACCACAGGATACCTGACACTATTCATGAGACAGAATCTTCTTGAGATATTCATGGTAATTCTGTATAGGCTACAGGATTTATGACATAGTCATTATATTCATAGCTATCATATGACTTGCTGCATTAGATATGATATTGCATGACATTGACATGAGACGTGTGATTACATTGGGTGGAAAGAGACACACAGGCTACAGGCTGATTTATATATATATATATTTATTATTGTGAGGCCGTAGACTCTACATCAAAGCTAGGCACATTACGTGATATTACTGCTACCCGGCTCCCCGACACAGAGCTTGTAGTGGTCTCAGCCTGAGTACTAGTGATGCTCTCACTTGCATTTCATATAGATGTTACATAGTTTACCCTATTATTTTATTTATTATTGTACTGCATTTATTTTGGCTTGAGTTATTTGTACCTTGCTATGTCCCTTGACGACCTGGATCCGGATTATGTCTCCAGGTTTAGCAAATAAATTCTATCCCGAGGTATATGGGGCAGGAGCAGAAGCAGGAGCAGACACTGGAGCTGAACCGATCCCTGAGGACGAGGTAATGGATGAGGAATTCTCCTGAGTATCTGTTATCTATACTCAATATTTGCTATTATTAGACTCTTTCATTTATGGTTTAATGAACCATTGTATCAGACTATTTATCGGGTTGTTCTCCGATTTACTTTATTGAGACTTGATGACAGTTATATTTAATTTTGCTGATATTGATCATATTTATCTTCCATGGATGAGATTAGATTGTGACATGTTTAGTAGACTTTATTATTGTGTTACAGCTTAAGTACACCTTGATTGGTCCATTAAATTGGGTTTGCCCATTAAAGTGTGCTGCTGGCCATTGCCACGTGGCTAGTCCCTCGGTGTTTTGGGACTGGGGCGTGACAGTCGTAGAGCATGTTGAGTAGTATTACTAGTTGGAGAGGTTTAGATATTTTATTATGAGATTGTATTTGACTTTAGTTAGACTTTATGGCATGTATTGTTATTTAAGACATTTGTGTTGTGATTAGAGTTGGACTTGGACTTGTGATATATTTTTGACTCTTTATTTTCTTTCTTCTTTTCCTTATCGTGCCATTATCTCCCTTTAGTTTTTATTGTGATTGAGTATTGATTTTCATTTATCATATATCATATTATCCTCCAATTGGAGTTGAGATGGCATGACAGGTACCTTATATATATTGTATGAGATATTTTGATAGTATTGTTGACCTAGACAACGTTCAACCATCGATGATGCGGTGTAGGCTGTATGTACCCACATACTCATGCCCCTACACCGGGTGCTGGTCGTAACCATTTATTTTTATTTCTATTATTGTTTCATAGTTTTCGTCAATTATTGGAACTGCTATTGGGTTGTACTTTGCTCCAACCCTGATTGGATATATTTTTTAAATAATTCTTTAGAGGATTGGTGTCCTAGACACTATGGACCATAGGATGGCGAGCCCGTTGAGATAGTACCCATAGAGCATGTTGAGCTAGTGCCGGCTGTCGAGGAGACTTAGTTACTTCTATTATGATTTTGTATATGCCACGGTTAGACATGTTGGCATGTATTATATTTGAGACTATTGTGTTGTGATTAGACTATTGTCCTTGGACTTGGATTATATTGTGACTCTATATTTCATTTTTTCTATTCATATCGTGCCATATCTTCCTCTAGTTTTATTGTGATTGAGTAATGATTATCATATTGCTATATTGCCCTCCATTTGGAGTTGAGATATCTTGACAGGTACATTATATATATATATATATATATATATATATATATATATATATATATATATATATATATATATATATATATATTGTGTGAGATATTAGATAGTATTGTTGACCTAGACAACGTTCTTCCACCGATGTTGCGGCGTAGGCTGGACGTACCCACGTACTCGTTCCCCTACACCTGGGGCAGGTCGTGACACAAACTTAATATCATTTTTTAACTAGTATTTTTAACTTGGTACTGTCACGCCCAGAACCAGAATACTGGAGAGCGGAAGAATGACTCAGCCAACCACATCTTGCAGAATACCGAAGCAACCCACAATGTGTTAAGGTTGTCTAGAGACAAGGGGTGCATACTATAATCAAGTATCCTAAGGTCAAGAACTTCTATTGTCTCAATCATTCAAATAAGAATCAATAATATATAATGTTTCAGAGTGAGCAGTAAGGCGTCCCAAACGCCACATCAAAATATTCTAAAGATCTAGCGATACAGAATGATATGACAGCTACATAATCAAAAGTATACATGACAGTGAGTCAGCTGTAGTCTGAATATAACACAGTCAAGTAGAGAACAAGTGTCCAGATTCTCCGGCTAACAGGTGTCGGTTGGCTAAATACCCAAAAGAATATAGTTTACAAAAGATGAGCAGTGAAACAAGAAACCCACTCGTGACCCTCAGCAGCCATCCTTCAGGTGTGTGCCATCAGTGAGGGAGAAGTAAGCTTGATCCTCAGGTGTTGGCTCTAAACCTAGCCATGCAAAACTAGTGGGGTCAAACCCCAAATAGCAAGTACCACAAAGGAAGCACGAAATGAAGAAACAAAACTAGTTCTATAGCATAAGATGTGTGAGCCAATAATCAATGGCATATGTCCCATCCATGACATGATACGACACCCCTTCACCAAACAAGGACAGAAAGTGCCCTATCACATCACGATATAATACATCCCTTAATTATGGTCAAGCTAAAATAATTGTGTGTCATAGTTTCAGTCCATAGCCTATCGTAACACGACAGCACAACCCAACAACCAAACACGGACATGAGTTGAACTATCATGCCACAACAGCCAGTGTCCCTAATTTCACTCAACAGAAGGCATAATATGCAAGCAGAGATACAATATAAGAAATAACATAGCTTCAGTCCATGGATTATTGTAACATAACGATGCAACCCAATAACCAAACATGGACATTGGTTGAATCATCATACCACGATAGCCCACTTTCCTGGCTAGACACATAATATAAGAAAATTAGACGTCCAATCGTGTATAACGGCTTGATATGTGATCTCTGGGTTATCCCAGTAATGCAATATATGAGTTTCCTCAGATCGTTCCATAATCGAGCAGGGCTGGCTGAACCAATGATATATGAGCAAGTGTATATGTAAAATGATGCACCAGTCCCTTGCAAAGTCACTAAGCTAATTATTGATTAGTAACAGTTTTAGGCTTTCTATAGGAAAGATATTGGCTCGGTCTTATAATTAAATCAGATACTGCACTCTACTAGTGCGGATAATATACAGTATCCGTGGTGGCCAGCCTTTACTTCCAGCTAATTTAGGGTGGTTCGACATGCACGATCTCGAGATATTGTTCCCTCACAATGCACTACAAATTTAGTTGCCTAGTTACACTAGGTTAGTTAGAATCCCATATTGTGGTCACATGAATATTCCTTCTTAGATGTCGTACTTTAAGTACGGGCACTCTTGATACGAATCCATATTGTTACTCGAAAGTTAAATCTGGATTCACCCAAGTGTGATACAATAATCAGTATTATCTAGCCACGGCTAAATTCACTGTCCAACTACCAGATCCATGTATGGAAATAATTATATATATCACGTAGCAAGAGTGTGTGGCACGATGACTCACCATATTTATATCTATCAAGTAGCACTCTCAGTGCGATCAAGTGTATAAGCATAGATACAATAGTCAGGGCAGGAACAAGTTATAGAATCAAGATCATGGACAAGTTGTCACGTAGCAAGTTATTCAGGACATGACAGTCAATCATTGGTCACATTAATTATCACTTTATTATATCGATAGATGAGAATAAGTTTAGTGCGAGAACCCATCAATTTCAGATACACAATCCTTAAACCAAACAAGGACCAGGATTGTAGACCCTCCCCTGAGTTGAACTACGCCCCTTATTCTATCCAACGTATAATAAGGTGGTCAAAGGAAATTATTTTAATTAGCAAGTTAGTACATATAAGGCCATATCCACAGGTCTCATGTCAGGTGCTTAGTCAAATTTAGCACATGGTCACATCTGGTTCATATAATTTATTTCTATATTTAACACATAGCATCACACTCAACCAATCAATTGAAAACATTAAATCAAGAAACAGGGTGTCGTATGAGACAGGGTGCCGTATGAAGTCGAGGCCGCATAGGGTCAAGGCTGCATGGTTGGCTTGGACGCATAGGCGAGGCAAAGTCCCCTCTTCCATAAATGTGCAATGTGACAATCAATAAATACAAGTTAGAATAAGTGACATAAAGTGATAGATATGACTGATGTGACAAGCAATACAGTGTGTCAGAAGAAAAGAAAAAAAACTATACAAAGTCGTGCCAATTCGGTGAGAAGTTATGCGTCCATAAGAATAGAGACGCATAACTCATGGCCGCTTGGTCGACGAGGTCGCATACTCCTCTTAGTCGCATACACACTTGGTCGCATGAAATCTTTTGGGACTTAGTAAAAAAAAAATTTAACTTGTGAAGTTTCATTCGTCCAAGTTCATGCATTTGGCCAAGGAGCGCAAGTACAGATTCAGTTATGCGTCCAACAAGGTTGGCCGCATGCTGACTCGAGACGAGAAGTCCAGGCCGCATAGCATTGAGTGCCGCATAGCGTTCCTTCGTCTCCTCCAACAGCAGCTTTTTGGCCATGGTCAAAAGCTCGAAAACAAAAATTTGTTTCTTCCATTGAAACCTTAAATGAAGTCCAAATACAGCAAAATAAAGTTCTAAACTACTCAAAATCAAGTACTTATCAACATAAAATAATAATTTTTCGAAAATATAAGTTTTAGGAGATCAAAACCCCAAAAAACTCAAGAACACATGAAAATCTTCTAAACTAAAAGTCTAAATCTACACTAATCCATCTACCAAAATCGAAAATACCAAGTTCTAAATGTATGGAGAAACACATAATAAACATAATGGAACAATAGAATAGAGGATTTTTTCATTCCTCATGCAAGGTGTACTTGCCTATGGAGGGAGAAAGAAAACCTAAGAGAGAGAATGGAAGAATAATAATGAGGAGAGAGAGAGAGAGAGAAGTTGGGTTATATATGGAGGGTTTGAGATTTGTACCATGGGTTCAACTCATTATCAAACCAAACCAACAAAATAAACCAAGAGCCAAGTGAACCAAAGAATGGGTCTAGTCTCTCTACAACATACAACTATGCTAACAAGAAAATTAAATACGCTCCAAATACGAATATCATGAACCGATAGTAACAGCTATCCTCTGTCACCTTAACCGTTACTTTTAAGGTTAAAAAAATAATAATTCCTAAACTACCCTCTCCTACCCCCTCTCTCTCCCCCTATCCCCCTCCAAAACCTACTACAGAACCCCCCTCCCTACCCTGCTACACCACCCCCACCTCCTTTGTGTGACGCCCGCGCCTCCTTCACGTGCCACCCGCGTGTGAGCGCGCCTCCGCCATGCCCCGACCCCGCCAGCTGCCATCGCGCGCGCCTAAGCCACGCGCCGCCCGCGAGCGTACGCGACTCTACCGAGCCCCTCCCCCGCCAGCTGCCACCATACTCCATCGTCGCGTGCTGCCACCTCATGTGCACCTCCGTCTCGCGTGTCCTGCTGGAGGTCGCGACTGCTCACGTCTTCTGCTGTTGCGGCTGCTACTACTGTTGCTCCGGCTGTGCGCCCCCCCTCCGGTTGTCGGTGCAGAAGAATTGGGGCTACCGGAGAGAGCCGGGGGGGGGGGGGGTTGGAAATGATATTTTGGTCATTTTCTAGTTCGGTTAATACCGTTAGGAGTGAGGGTATTAAGTTGATGCTTATCAAAGTTGAGGGTATCAAGTTGAACATTTGGAATAGATAAGGGTATCAAGTTATAATTTAGCCAAAATATTTTATACTCGGACACGTAGTTACGAAGTGGATATGGTTTACATCACTTTTCATATGCTCAATCAGCAATAAAAAATACTTTTTTTCAACTTATAAGACAATTTTTCTTCTTCTTCACTTCTTATAAATATTTTTATTCATAATTGATAATGTGAAAATAAAGTCATTGTGAAATGCATGATAATCAACTTCACAATGTCTTTGCTATGTCATGTCATGTCATGTCACATTCATAATTTATTTCATATTTGCATTAAAAAATAACTTTTTTAATAAAAATTTGATATTCCCATGTGGCAACTAACTTTTTTTCAAACTCACATTAGCATTAGCATTAGCATTAGCATTGGAGATGCTCTAAGTGGTTGATAACTTGATTTATTGAATCTAATCAAGCCTACTCATTGAGCAAGTGGGATCTTGGGGGCGGAGCATTACTTCGTCCGTCGATACAATGTCCGATCTCTATAATGTCAGTTTTGTAGAGCAAAAGAGAATAGACTAAGCTGTCGACTTCCTCCGACTGGTCTAGGTTCAATGAACCAGGGGTTGGTTAAAATTCGAATTTTAGATCATTTTTTTTTTTAAATTTTATCAATAAAATTTACTATAATTTGACATAAATAGTAAATATTGTCGGCCACAAAATCAGAATTTTGACATCAAATTTTTTTTTTCTCAAACATGGTGCGTGAAATTAAAAAAAAATTATTTTCACTTCGTACATTTGGTTGGAGGACCACTTCCTCACTTTAATAAAAAATTATACCTTTTTACTCATTCCAAATTTTAAACTTTAATTTTTTAATTTCTAACCTCTACTTTTTCGAAGTACCTAAATAAAAAAAAATTCTTCCTCGTTCTACTTTATCATATTAGTACAAAAAAATTGTTAATTTTTCAAAAAAAAAATATTAAAAAATAAAAAAACTCACTTCCCCTAACCAAACAACCTCTAACGCAACTCCGACGCATGGATAAGCTCCCTTGTGCTCCACTAGAACGGGGGGCGGAGACCGAAACGTATCATTAGTGTTTATAATATTGTCATTAGTGCTTATAATATAGTTAGTGTTTATATTATACTAATTGCTTTGTACTTAGAGACTGGTTAGCGGTCATATTATAATTTTGAATTTGGTACCTTTTTTTTCTTTTCTAACCCCTCTTCGATCCAAGAGAGAACTTGTGATTGTAATTTCAAATTTAATTTCCATAAATTTGACCGACCGTATTTTTGGGGTTTAATCCATTCCTTACCAGTTTGGTATGAACACTTGGGAAATATGGACCTTGTATTCACTAAATTTTTTTTTAGTTGGAACTAATATTTTCTTAAAAAAAAAAAAAAAAAAAAATGAAGTCAGAAGTCATATGCACTTCGTGTTCTCTCTCTCTATACTTGTCGCCATGGACAATGGATTATTGTATTGAAATTAGTGTGAAGAGATTATGAAATAATTAGTCTAAATTTTTATAATTTTTGAGAATGCTACTTTGGCAGATGCACTAATTATAGGTCCTTAAAAAATTTTGAGATCTTCTAAATCTGAGGTTGTGTGACGAGAATCGGTGTGGTAACGATACCATGTTGGTTGTTTTTAGCAACAGTACAAGTCCAGGAAATAAGTTGGATGTGGTGCGAATACCCTAATAAATACAAAAAATAAAAATAAAATAAAATAAATTATCATCGAGTCCGAATTAACTTTACAAACATATTATATATCAACAATTAGATATGCAATCACAATTATCATCCAAATTGAAGGAATCCCGAAAGAATGATTCTTTTTTTATGCTAAGAAAAAAGTTTTTGAATAGTTTTATCTGGCTACGTCCGACCACACCGAGCAGTAAACAAATGTTTAGTGATAGTAACAATTATTTTGTTATTGTTGTCGGCAAGAACGGAGCTAGGGATTTAAACTGTAATGAGCTAGATAAGATTGGAGTGGACTGGAGCATGAATAAACTTATATGAAAAAAAAAATATTAAAAAATATATATATATATATTTGGCTCCAGTCCAACTAAGTCCTAAGCTAGTTTTGCCCTTGGTTGCCAACAACAAATTGTTGAGGACCAGTAGAGAATTGAGTTTCTATTGGTTTAGTTGTATTTTAAGAAATTAAATTTTTTTATTATTATACTAATGGTATAATAAAAAGACAAATGATTTATGTATGCAATATATAAAAACCTAAAACTTTAGGAGTGTTCCTGTAAATTTGTGAAACAGAACTTCTTCTTTTTTTGTCTCATAAAACTATAGTGAAAAATTCAACATTCAAATTCCGTTTCCACGCCCGTCCAAATCACAACGGAACCACAATGACACTTCCAGCCGTCACCAATTGACCACCCGACCAATCTCCTCCCTCCACGTGGTTCTCCTCATCCGATAGTCCACGACGAGAAAAACAATTGGGCCCCACGCGCAAGAGCCCAAGCCGGTCGGACCCACGACCCGCTTTCGACTGGGACCCGATAGCGACCAGGAACCTGTCAACCAATTCTCCTTAATTAGATTCGGGACACTCGACCTAGATGCTTGCAATTAAATTTAGATTTTAATGGCACCATTAAAAACCATTATGGCATGCTTAATCAATGTTGCTATCAATGTTTTGAAAATCGGACTATCCGATCAGAACATTGGATTGGGTCAAATCGGTTCAACTAGTAGTTTAATTCGAATTGAACCAGTTATATAGATTTACAATTTTATTTGAATATATTACATAATACACAACATATGCTAAAATTAATCAAGAATCGTACATATGAACTTTTATTGCAGGTAATGTTTAAACCAAAAAGTTAACAAAAAAGAAGAAGTAAAATTGGAAAAGTCATGTTCAAACCGGTTTAAAATCCAGCTGGGTCAGACGGTTCGGTGGTCTAACCGGCAAAGTCGACTGAGTTACACAAAAGAAGCCCGTTTTTGAAAGAAAATAGTGTTTCGGTATTAAACCAGCCCAAAAAAAATTACTGGTTCCCATGTTGAGTGGTTCAGCCGGCTAGTCCAGTCCAATTTTTAAAACACTGATCGCGATGATACATGTTATAAAAGTTCTATTGGTTTTATTTTAATGTGTCCTAAGGGAAATAATGCCTATTTTAGATGAATACTCCCACCGACATATTTATCAATGTACTTTTTACTTACAATTCATATTGGTAAATATAACATGTACATTAATAAATGTGCAGATAAAAGAACCAATATAAAATATATATTTATTAATGTGTTAACATATATCCTTATGATACATGATGTTTATAGGCTAAGACAAAAACTTATTATGATCCTCTCAAGAGAATTAAACTTGTTACATGAGATGTAAAGAACAAATTTGGATACATAACCTTATTAGGATGTGTTGGGGTCTAGTCTGAGGAAAAAGTTTTAAAAATAACAAAAAGAGTACCCAACAACAATAAAAAATTGTGTTTTACATATAGTCATGAGAAATTTAGAACCGAAAAGAATTTGTCATTTGTGACATTAGCAAATGAGAATTAAAAGGGTGATGAAAATAACGATAACAGTGAACCACGATTAATCTTTGAATGTCGAAAAAGACAAGATTGACAAAAAAAATGAAAATATGTGATTCGAACGGAACTAGCCTCCCTCGTAAAATATGGAGTATTCAATCTTATAGTATAAAACCCAAAAGAAATAAACCATGTAAGGTTTTAAATGAGTGTTTGTTAGAAAACAAATATTAAAAAATGAGATACAAAGGTATAAAGTACGGTTAGTCGCTCATTGATTCTCATAAAGACCGGGAATAGATTATGAAGAAACATATTCCCTGGTCGTAATAACTTAGACAATAAGATATATATGAAATCCCTAAAGGATTTAAATTACCGGAAACCAATTTTAGAGACATGCAGTAAATGAACTAAAACAATATGGAAGAATATGGTTCAACATGCTATAAAAAATTATATGATGATGATCCAATATGTCGATGCAAATTCATAAAGAAAATCTTCTGAAGAGATCTTCCGAAAAGAAAAATCTCAAGAGAAAATTTATTGAAGGAATTTAATATGAGTAGTTGTATTCACCTAGGTCATTGGAACCCATTTTGGCCGAAAGGAGAAAAACATGTTATAGGTCCTAAAGTACCATATTTAAATAAAATAAGTATAATTCTTTATTTATCATAGTGTACTTCATTATATATCTTTTATGTGAACCTGTTGACTAGATATATATATGCACTTACACATAAACACTAGAATGACATAAAAACACATTTTTGGTTATACCAAAGGAACCATTGTTCTTGATTAATTCATATGGATGTACTGATCTTGTCGGATATGCATACAAATGTTATTTATATGATCTCCATAAGGGGATATTACAAACAAGATATGCTTTTCTTAACAGTGTGCAGCTATTTCGAAGATTAGTAAAAAAAACCATTGTGGCAAGCTCGACCAATTATCCTGACACTTCATGAAGCAAACAGAGAATGTGTATGACTAAGATTTCACTAATTCAGTTGCAAAATTGCAGAAGTTCAAATAAGCCTACAATCCTTTATGAAGATAATGCATATAAATGTATAATATTTTTAAGTGATTTGGAGGGGGGGACATCATACAGATGTAAACATCCTGATGATGCCAAATGGAGATAATTCTGAAGAATGTTTCTACGCACTTTTTCTTCCATGAGATTTGTTTACTGGATTTTTTCTTTGAAAGATTTTTACCAAGGCAGTTTAAGTCGCACCCACTTTGATTTTTGAAAAATTCTTAAGAATATATTTGTACTATTTTCTTTCGCTATGATTTTGTTTCCAAAGATAAATTCTTCTTAGAATTTTTTAAATGAGACAGTGCTTAAAGTGGACAACCAAGGAGAGAGTTGTAAATCACATCTATATGGGTAACCACAAATAAGTTGTTGTCCTTATCCAAAAACACCAAACCCAGTCATTCCCTCCTCTTTTATATGGATTAATAATATAAATTCTTTTATATGGATTAATAATATAAACTTGAGATGTTTTTTTCCTGGCTACAAAATATTTTCTCTCTTCAACTTTTATAATAGTTTCTATATAATTTAATAAAACTATGTTGATATCATTTTTCCTTTTCTTTTTGTCTCTCTAACTCAAAGTAATTTTATTCTTCCAACAAGAAATGCAATTGTACTTATAATTCATGTCATTCAAATATATTAAGGACTTCAACTTCTTCAAGGATTGAAATTTGACAACCAAAGGCATGAATATGGAAATTAAATAATTAAAATGATTATTTTGATTGTACTATGTAAATCAAACACATTATTGGGAATCAGACATCCCCTGCAAGCGTTCCGACACCGTGTCTAAGAGTACCCGCAGCGAAAACTTTAGGCCAACCAATCTAAGATAACCAAACCATGTCTAACGAACACCAAGCACAAATAAAGATAAGTATATGACGGTGACTACGTCACCTGGACAAATTTCAACATTTACAACTCAGGTGAAATTACAAGATTGACAAAATCAATGTTGAAATCTTTGCCCTAATAGATTCAACCCCCACACAGCACTCAAGAAGAAAAGAAAGAGTGTAAACCCCCTAAAATTTAGATAAGATTATTTTAGTAATATTATTATAATTATAATCATTAAAACAATTTCTAGAATTTAGAAACCCTTTAGTGTAGTCTTAATGCCAAGAATACAATACTAGATTTTTCTTTCCAACCAACTTTGCATAATAGGCTTAGCTGAGCCAAATTAGGCTCATGGCATGTATGTCTTACATAATTTTACAAACCTACACTTCATTTTGATCGCACAATAACCACAACGCTTTTTGACTAAAAAATATGACACTTGGACACTTTTTCGTTGCGGTCAATTTAGACGAGCAACATGAACCCAAAATTTGACTCCGACTTTTAGAACCCCTAGCCTAACACGACCAACTATGCACATGTCATTGGTGTCACATTTATTTGAGTCCCCGTAGGCTATAAAAATTAATATAGAAACACCGTGCATTTTAATTAGTCAAAAATGACCATTTTGATTAATTGCACCTAACCAAGCCCGAACCCCAAACTTGAGCACTCAAACCAACTTGTCTAACTCATGCACAACACCATACACCGATTCCCCACTTTTTTACTCACCAAACACCATTTTTCTCACACCAAATCCCATTTTTACCTACTTTTATTTTAATTTCAGCATAAACCTATTAATAGCATAAACCTTGGAACATCTTAACTAACTTGTACCATGTACACACTCAAATGGAGAGGGGGGACCGACCGCAGCCAAGGAGGGAGGGCTTGGATCCTAGGGGGAGTTACTAATGACCCTTGGTTTTTTTTAAACCCCCAACCTATTCATCTTCCCTTCCTTTACTACCACTTATAGCTAATAAATCCTAAGAGAACCCACCCCATGCATGGTTCTGCCAACTTTTCTCTTCCCCAACCAAAACCACCACCTATTCTCTCCCTCTTCTCTTTCTCTCATTCACGGTGAACTTCTTCTCCACCTCCTTGGAGCACCGACCGACCACCAGAGCAAACCTGACCACCGGAGCAAGCCCGACCCTCGGAGCAGCACGGCCACCGGAGCCACCGCGACCACCGCGAGCACGGGCAGCAGCAGAAGCAGCAGCGTTTTGTGAGGCCCACTTCGAGGTATGAGCACAACCTCCTAGCTCGATCATTTCCTAGCTTCTTGTCCGTATACATTCATCATATGAAGGACCTCAAATCCCTTCAAGATTTGAACACACATAATGGCTTGAACACTTGGACTGGAACTTAGAAATCACTAAACTGTGGCATGCATAGAGTGTACGTCGTTTGCTTGGATAGATTTGTGGCTTGAGTTGGTTTTCGTGTTGGGCAGTTGGAGCTAGTGTTGGATTATATTTGGGACAGTTGGAGAAATAATTAGAATTATGCATGGACAGTTAGAATATCTTGGTTGGAACACATCGGGCATTTCGGGTGGGCGAGCGTGCCTCCGTGCACGAGTATCACTTGGGCGCTTTGTCAAGCAAAGCGTGCAGTTGTGGTTCAAAACCGGACAACTGCATCGGTGAGGGCATTGTGCCACGGAGTTTCCTAAGCGAAAGGTGTTACACCAATTGGAGCATTGTGTCAAAGCGGCATAGTGCCTATGGGGATAACTTGAGATGGTGCATTGGGTTATAAGTTGGAGAATGGTTATGGATAGTTGGTTGGATTGAGGCTAGATAGTTTGATGGGGCGAGAATCCTCGATTCTCTCATCATACCTACTTGGAGTTTGCATCGATCACGGACAACCTGTTGCGCACATGGTTTGGTTTCCTCGAATTGGAAGGCTCCAGGGCACCGGGACCGTTCAACCATAGAGGAGACAAATTGGTAACGTGTCTTGGGCACGGTACCGGCAGTTAGATGCGACTAGGAGGGCTAGCTACTCAGCGCTGGATCGAGTAGAACTGCAGTTGATCAGTCCTTTATGGCTTGGCCAGTGACTTCATATAGATAAGAGTTGGTTTGCTTTGCTTTGCTTTGCTTTGGTTTATGCTTTTCGTGTAGACGGCGGCCACCTTGCCACAGCAAGAGTGTGCATATCGAAGATTTGATTAATAAGGCTTGGATTGTGGTTTTGTTTGAGGATGGATAATGAGGCTTGGATTGTGGGTCGATAGGTTCACGCGTTGCTTGGGTTTGAGTAGGACGGTTTGCATGCTAGTTTTCTTTTGAGTTGGATATATCTGCTTGTATATAAACTTGAGTTAAATGCTTGCATGTTTAACCTGCTTTACAGTTTTTCTTAACATGTCATACCTCTGCCATGAAATGAATCTAGGATTCAAGTAAAAAGATCATCATATAACTGTTTGCATTCACTATTCTACTTAGTGCCGGTTTAGACGAGTGGGTTACCCCACTCGTCAGTACGGCTGTGTACTAACCCACGTTTGTGGACATTATTTCAAGTACGCAGGTATAGTGGCGCGGCTTGGATATACGAAACATGATGTATGAACGGTAAGTACCTTTGTGGGTAAGAGAAAGAGCAAGAGTGTGGCATTCTCCTTTTGTGGCATTCTTTCTTGTGGCATTTTCATTGGGCCCTATCGAGAGCTTCGCTGCGTATACTCTGATGTGTGCTTGGTATACAATACTTGACTTTCGTTGTAACTTGGTCATTTCGATGATAACTTTGATGTTTGACAACATCGCCTTGTGCGAGCGCAACTCCAGGATATTGTACGGCATTACGTCCCGATGAGAACGATTTTCCTGCGGGAGCGCTGCAACATGGTGATTCACGTTCAGCGGAGATGACTGAGCTTACGGAAGATTGGGACGTGACACTCGTCGTTTCATAACAAAACTTGTGCCATTGGATTCGTAGCGTTATGCTGGTCATGTGATCCAAATTTGGTTCGAATCTGAGAACGTCGACGAAATACCATTTTGTGGGCTCCACAATTCTACATGACGGGCGATTTCGTGATCGGCTCATCGGAATCTAGTTTTGAACGTTCCATTGGGTTCGTATGATTATTCTGTACTCATAGACACTAATTTTGATGAATTTTGAGTACTTTGACTTCGATAAATTTTTTGGTACGAAGTGGACCACATGTGGACTCCATTTTGACCCAAAATTGTCAATTCTGCCCATGTGTCCAAATTAGACTTATGGGTAGTCAATTCAAGCTATTTCATGTATTCTGAAAATATTGGTGATGTTTGTTTCAGTATTCGGAGACGTATTTGTATATTCCACTTTTCCAGGAGCAGTTGACGGAGTTCAGAACCCAGGTGAGTGTACCTTGCCAAACTTGCAGTAGATCCTATTATATTATCTGTTTATATTTCTTTCATATATAAATACGCTTGTGATGTACCTGTTCAACCTAGGACCGCGAGACGTTTCTTAGCGTCCGAACAAGATTCGAGTCGATGTCGTACGCGATGTTGTGTAACGTCACTTAGAGAGTTGATTCCACGATCATATTTTTACGTTCTTGATATACCAAGTACATCAGACTGTAGAAAAATTGACACTATTTTATGCGACAGAATCTTTCTTGAGTTATTCATGGTGATTCTATATAGGCTTACGGGATTCGTGATATGAGAATTGCATATATAGAGATATCATTATGACTCGTTGTACTAGCTAGAGGTCATGATCTTGCGTGTTATGGACATGAGACGTTGTGGACATGAGACGTGAGATTACATTGGGTAGGAAGAGACAGACATTCTACATGCTGATTATGTATATATATATATATATATATATATATATATATATATATATATACTATGTTACTGGAGGTGCTTTAGTCTCTGTATCAGAGCTTGACACATTTATTGGCCCTACGAGATACTACTTGCTTCTATGGGCTCCCTGAGACAGAGCCTTTAGTGGTTTCAGCTTGAGTACTAGTGATGCTCCCATTTGTATTTTACTTAGCTAGTTACATAGCTTGCCCTGAGGATCTGTTTTTATTTACTGTATTTTATTTGGCTTGAGTGTTTATTGTACCTTTCTATGTCCCATGAGGACCTGGATCCAGATTATTTTCCTAGGTGTAATAGAGGAAATTTACACTGACGTTTACGGGACAGGAGCGAACGTTGGAGCGGTACTTGCACCAGAAAACAAGATTGTGCCAGAGATTTCTCATGAGTACTCAGTTATCTATTTAGTTATTCATGATTAGTGTTATTTTATATTTGGACTTCTGGACATATGTATTTGGTGTTATTTCTTTTTTCTTTATTGTAATAGGTTGTTCCCCGAGACACTACTTATTTGGACTTGATGATGGACTACTTTTTGTTATCTTGTATCTTGACTGGTCTATCATATTGTGATTGTTGTCTCTGGATGAGATTAGAATTATAGTGAGATAAATGATGTAGACTTATATTTATACTTATTACAGCTTAAGTACACTCTAACGGGTCCATTAAATTGGGTTTGCCCATTGGAGCTGTGTTGTTGGCCATTACCACGTGGCTAGTCCCTTGGTATTTTGGGACTGGGGCGTGACAAAGAGATTACAATTAAAATCACTCACCAACCTATAGCAATCTTCCTGAGCGAATGTGGCAACTCCTCGATCAGATCTCTTTCTTCCTTCTGTCTTGGATGACGAAGTCCTAAGAGCAAAGCACGAACTTTCTCTTAGATTTTCTGTTGACGAGCACCCCAAATCTCCAACTTGTGTTATGCTTTGTGCCTCCACCCTCCTCCTATATTTATAGGACGAGAAATCCTATTTTAGGTCATATTAGAATTTCCTAAATAGAAAACCTTAAAATAAGAATCATATTCCACCTAAAATAGCCCAAGGCTAATTATGGACGTCCAAATATGGTCAAATTAAATATTTGATAAAAATTTAAAATCTAATCAAATCTTACATTTAATATAGATTTTTAAATTATATTAAATTAAATCTTTTACTATATTTGGGCTCCAAAATTTACCAAATCCAGACTAGACCCCAACAATCTCCCCCGCTAGTCTGATGAAAGGGTGTTGACCCAATGGCTTCTCAACTGGACTCCATGCCTGTCGTCCCGCGACAAAGTTCTTGCTCCCCAATGCCATCGATCTCTGATGCCACGAGTTGCTTTGCATCTTCCTTCGTCTCTATCTCCTCGACCGTTACGTCAACGCTAGCTGCCATGCGTAGTACCTTCTGTACCACTGGGATCCTGCTGACATCAATGACACAGCTGAGAGCAAAGTCCCTGACTATCAGCCTCATCGTGAGTCTTAGCTGCCTTTTCTTGACTTTCGTCTTCCACCGAAACGTGTTAACATTTCGACGAGCTTTTTCACCCTTGGCTGGCCCAACCAAGCGGACGGTGCAATTCTTCCGAGATTCGAACTCCTAAATATGCCCACCTTCATGTCCGAACTTGAAGCTCCCCCATACACATGCGTCCTCAAGCAGAACATCACGCATTGTGCATGTCGTCGAAGACCCACAGCTCCCCCGGAACTGTATGAATGGTGACGCTCCCGCCTCAGATTGAGTTTGATACAAACATTAATCTCCTCTCTAGCTTCGAACTGCTAAAACCAATATCGCTCCGTGAAGCTTTGGCAAACCATCCATCGCCAAAACCGGATCTGGGAAGCAACCCCCACTAGAGACCGACCAGTTGTCATGGGACCGACATACTGACCCTCAATCTTTGGCTTATCACCATTCATCGCTTTGTCTCGATGAACCGAATTCTCCGTAATCCTCAAAGTATCTCGAAGTCCCTCCTCAGCAAGTTTTCGATGATCTAACTCCTGTCGAATATTCCTCGAGCTTCCATCATTGGCTTCCAAATCTCCCAATTTCCCCCCTTGAGGGTGATCATACGGGTGTTCATCTGCTCCGTAGACATAGTTGTCAGAACCAAAATCAGTAGCTCTTGTACCAGATGTTGGAAATCGGATACGTCCAGCAAGCGTTCCCAAAAACTTTAGGCCAACCCACCTGAGATAACCATCCACTGTCTAACGAATACCAAGCACAGATAAAGACAACTATATGGCGGTGACTATGTCACCTGGACAAATTTTAACCTTTATAACTCAGGTGAAATTACAAGATTGACAAAATAAATGTTGAAACATTTGTCCTAATAGATTCAACCCCCTCACCACACTCAATAAGAAAAGAAAGATATTACAATTGAAATCACTCACCAACCCATAGCAATCTCCATGAGCGAAGGCGACAACTCCGCGCCTGGTGGGATCCGTTTTGCTTTTGAGTTCTCTACCGAAAAGCTGGGAGACGTTGGTGGTGTCGGTGATCTACTTCGCACCTGGTGGAGTTGTCACGATGGAGGTAGTCAAAAGCAGCTTGTTAAACGAGAAGATCCAGCGTAAACAAGTGGTATCATAGCCCAAGGTTACGGGGCTGGTTTGAGCGGCTCTAATTGGTTCGAGACAGATGGTGCTGATCGTTCATGGATTATACGGGCTCTTCTTAAGGTGGAGTAGGAGCATCAACTACATAGATTAACTTTAAAGGTGGATCAGACGAGTACAAGGTGGAGCAAGATGTTGTGGTTGGCACACAATGGTGGTGTGGATGAACGTGTCAGTTTTGGTTCTGTGGTCGAACTGATCGAGATGACAATATATTGGATCTCTTGGGTGCTCGGTTAGCGGGAACAAATAAAGATAGCCGGAGTGTGCTAAGGTTGTTCGGTTAGCGGGAATAAGCAAAGGTAGACGGGGTGTGCTAAGGGTGCTCGGCTAGTGGGAACGAGCAAAGGTAGTCAGGGTGTGCTAAATTTGTTCGGTTAGCGGAAACGAGCTAAGGTGGAGATTGTTGGATTGTATCTCGTTTCCGGTTGAACGTTCAAAGAAGGGTGACAATGGAGTTGGTAATTTAGTCCAACATCGGATAGAATGTGGGATCATGAGTTTTAGATAATTGGAATTGGTTCAGGCCTTACATGAGAATTTTCTTTTAAGACATATGAGCCCAATCAAATATCGTATCTCATAGGCCAACTCCGATTCAGATTATACCACGTTCCCAACACACATGGATAGGTTTTTGTAATTTAAGATTCTAAATTTAATGAATGCTATCGATCTATTGAATTCAAATTTACGTTAAAAAAATGTCAAGTTCCAAAGTTGAGTTGAGAAATCTTGCTTTTAATTGGAGAGGGAAAAATAAATCTCCCACAATATCTAATACAACAAGTAATCAACAATCAAAGACAATAAATCCTCTTTTTAAACTATTTTTTACTGATTGAAGTTACACAATCCTTATTTCTTTCCATTAAGTTTTGTTAGCGTATCGTTGCTAACATTAGCATAGGTTATATCACTTTTACATCTTCAATCCATTTTTTTAAATGCAAACTTATTTTCATAGATATGTAATCCTGAAGTGGAGGATTAAAATAGAGAAAGTTTTAAGCTACTTTTACTACTTCTACTTGTTTTTGGTGTTCTTTTATCAAGTCAGACCGTGGTTATATAAACCGTTCAAACCGTTCGAGGAAAAATTTGAACCCAGAACGACAGGATCTATCCATAGGTATCCTCCCGCACTACTGTTAGGTTAGTATCTTAGGGACTACTTTTACTTGTATTATTCTAAAGCATTCATTAAGCATGAGTAAAGTGTCTTGAGGGGAAAAAAAAGTTGGCTGCAGATAAAATCAAATAGTCATATAATTAACATAAAGGAAGTTTTTCTTGTTATCACATTATTCAACGTGTTCATTATTAGTTTGACACTTATCACAAGAAACTCATTATAGCTATTTGTAAAAAGAACTCCCTTCAAAATTAAATCAATCTATATATTTGTTTTGTTTACATTGTCTTGAAAATTTTATCCCAAGCAATGCTTTATTCTGTCAATTATATATTTGCACGATTTTTGTAACTATTTCTTGTCATAGCATGATATCGTGGACTGTCCTAACCGATTTCCATCTCTAACTTAAATGCATGTATCAAATTTCAAACCCTTGCATCCCATATAGAAAATATTATTTTTGGCAGAAACGACAAAAACAATGACTTATAGTTCAAGGACGAGATCAAAAGTCTAAAAAAAAAAATAATACCACCGTAAAAGTTCACAAGACAACCTTAATATACGTTTTCTGAACAAAAAAAATGTATGTTTACAGAAATTGTCTCAATTTCTTCCCCCAAGATATATATATATATATATATATATATAAAAGGGTTGGTGAACTAGTAATTAAGACTATAAAAGTGGAAGAAAAGAAGATACAAAAAATATTGTTATTAAATAAAATCTAATAGTTAAAGAGAAATTTATTCGTATATCATTATTGATGTGTAGTTGGTCATTATTAAGTTAATATTTATGACAACAAATCCGTTTATAAATATTTTGTAAAAAGATTGCCTCTTTAAAATCAAATCAATCTAAGAATAATCTCTACTCTTTATAAAGTTTTTGCAAACGGCTCAAAGTGAGTTGTCTAAGACGTATGTATATACTCACATAATTAAAAATTAAATAAAATTTAACTAATTATTTAACTACTTAATATTATATAAATATAGTCAAACAATTTTAACTCATGTGATTAAAGTGTGAGACATTCTCCTTGGTTGAATGGATTCCATGGAACAGCAATATCTAAAATTAATAAATTCTAATTAAAAATTTTAACATATTTTTTTACGTACATACAACACACGTGCACGTTATTAGTAATAATCAAAACCAACCAAACTATTAGTTTTTATAATCTTTATGACAACATTTAGTTATCCGTTTGCTTTGTTTTGTCAATTACTATCTACAAAGGTAATTTTTTATTTTATTTTTATAGGAAGGTAAATCTTAAAGTGGATTCAGAACCCAAAAACTAGAATAAGGTGATGGAATTTCAAACTCATATATCACCCTATATAGAAAACTTAAATTACCATTATAGTAAGCGCAAGAAACGATTAAAACAATTAGCATATTTATAGTTCACGGACCATATCAAAAGTGTAAAGAAAAAAAACCATTGAAACTTTAGCATTACAACTCAAGAATGTGTTTCCCAAGTAAAAATTGTATATTTACAAAGTTTGTCCCAATTTGTCCATTCAAAATATAGAAATAAATAAGTTAGTAAAGACTAATTAAGTTTTTACAAAATTAGGAAAAGGATTGATATAATTAACATAAATCAATAATTTCTAGTTAAGACATTCTTGACATTCTTCATTATCATTGACCGTTCTTCATTATCATTTATCAACAAAACTATTTTATAATTATTTTGTAAAAGAATGTCACTTTAAAATCAAATCAATCTATATCTCTTCATTGTTTATGACAACATACCTTCGAGAGGTGACTGTAGTAACATGAACATTAACTGAAGTGAATAGTTCTCGTATTCGTACCTATGCATTCTGTTAAAATAATAGGTTATTTAGTAATAGGGTCTCATGTCACGTCTCGATCTTCCGCAGGTAATCGGCCGTTCCTGTTAGCCGCGAATCACCGCGTCAGCGCTCCCGAGGGACAATTTTTCCCATATGGACGTGATGTCGCACGAGCTCAAGCTGAGTTCGTGCAAGACCATGATCCGAACATGCGGTCAAATAACTAAGCCACAGAGTCGCACAGATAGTCCAAGTGCAGTGGAATAAGAAATGAACAAGCGATTGATAACAAGTTCACAGAGTCGTCAAAAGCTGTAAACCCCCCAGATTTTCAAGAATTTTAAAAATGAATTTTCAAAAATTTTTGGAATTTTTAACAAATTAAAATCAAGGTATTATGGTATTATATAATTTTAAATGTTTTATAAATATTAAAATAGTATGAAAATAATATTTTTGGGTGTAAAATAAAATATTAGACATAGGATAATTTTCTTGGAATTTATTGGGCCCCAGAACTATTTTTTAAAAGACCTAAAAAATAATATTTTTATTAAACCCAAAATAAACCCGGTTTATTATTAAACCGAACCAACCAAGACCGGCCCAAACCCTGACTCAGACCAAACCCTAATTTAAAACCCTAACGAGTCAGATCCGAATCCAGAACCCGACCCGAACCCGATAACCCGTTAACACCCCAAATCCCTAACTGAAGAATCCCAACAGCCGCCCGCTCGTCTCCGGCCGCTGCGTAACCTCGCACCTCCCCCGCTCCCCGCGGCGTCCCGCGCCTCTCCGCCTTCCCCTAACCCTTCACCTCCCCGACGAAACCGCCGGCCTCCACCTATAAAAACCCCCACGGCCAACCCTTCACCGCCATCACCACCAGCGCCTCGACCACCCCTCTCCGCCAGATCCGGCCGCCTCCGGCCCCGACGACCACGAAGGTCCCCGCAGAGTTTCCCCCGGCGCATCCTCCAGCAGCCCCTTCGTCGAACCTCGCCGGCCGAGTTTCGTCGCACCACCGCATGGACGCGTTGAACAGTCGATACTGACGCCCTGTTCAGGTGAGGATTTCTCTCTCCTCACTGTCTCGTTTTACGAACCGTCTGATATGACGCATAGACTGTGTGACCCTCTCGATACCCGTATAAATAGTTCAGATTATCGCGTCATGTGGCGATCGCAAACTGTGACGCAAAATCAGAAAAATAAACTCCCAATTCTGAAAATCAGAATTCGTCCCGAACTCCCCAGTTCACGACCGTTTTGCGACCAACCTGTAAAATGTTTCAAAATCCATCTAAACAATTAATTAGACCATATGACCTAGTTTTTAATCCTATTTTTAGTGTAATTTATTGTGATGTAGATTTTGATATTTTCGAGGGTGAAAATGACCGAAATATTGGTTATTTAGAAACCAAAATTTCTCGGAACTGGGTGCGCCCCGCTAAACGGGACGACTTGGTCATGAGCGAACTTTACCGAAAGGTGCGCGCCGTTAATACGAACGTGTGGGATTTTACGGAAGTTGATTTGGATGTGCGTGCACACTGTAACCAACTCGTATCCGTCAACAACATCCCGTATCGGTCATGTTCTGAAACTCGTTCTAACTTCATGTACGCACGTCCTATGGAAACAAAACTTGCACCATCCGACTCGTAGCAATACGCTGGTCCTGTGACCCAAGTTTGGTTCGATTCTGAGAATGTTTACAAAATCGCATATCGTAGGCTCCACGGCTCCACTTGACGGGCGATTTTGTGATCGGCTCATCGGAATCCAGTTTTGGATATTCCGTTGGGTTCGTATCGTCGTTCTGGACTTGTAGACACTAAGTTTGACAAATTTAAAAAATATTGTCTCTGGCATATTTTTCGGTATGAAGCGGGGCACGTGTGGACCCCGCTTTGACCAAAAACTGTCACTTTTGCCCCTGTGTTCAAATTGGACTAAAGGACAGGCAATTCTAGCTATTTGATGTCTTCTGAACCTGATGGTAACGATTATTTCAGCTTTCGGAGGAGTACCTGTAGATTCTGCTGATACCAGAGCAGTTGTTGGTATCCAAACCCCAGGCAAGTGTACCTTGCCAACCTTGCAGTTCTTGTTACATAATATTCTTTTGATTTATTTATATGTTGTATCTGCTTAACCTAGGACCGTGTGACATTACTTAACGTCCGAATAATATTCGGGTGTCAACACCGTACGCGGAGTTGTGTAACGTCACCTAGAGATGGATATCGAGACCCTATACATTCTCGTGCTTGCCTTATCAAGTACGTCACACCAAGGACACCTGATACTATTCATGAGACAGAATCTTCCTGAGATATTCATAGTGATTCTGTATAGGTTACAGGATTGATGACATATATTTTATATTCATAGCTATCTTATGACTTGCTGCACTAGATATGATCTTGCGTGACATGGACATGAGACATCGTGGACATGAGACGTGTGATTACATTGGGTGGGGAGAGACACACAGGCTGCAGGTTGATTTTATATATAAATTTATTATGGTGTCGTAGACCCAATACATAGTAAATTACATAGTATAATTACATAGTATATCTGCTACAGGCTCTCCGACACAGAGCTTGTAGTAGTCTCAGCCTAAGTCTAGTGATGCTCTCACTTATATTTCACATAGTTGGTTACCTAGTTTACCCTATTGATTCATTTATTATTGTACTGCATTTATTTTTGACATGAGTTATTCTTGTACCTTGCTATGTCCCCTGAGGACCTGGATCCAGATTATGTCCTCATAAATAGCAGAGGAGATCTATCCCGAGGTATACGGGACATGAGCATTAGCAGGAGCATTAGCAGGAACAGGAGTAGGCACTGGAGCAGTACCAGAACCAGAAGACGAGGTGATCGCCGATGATTTCTCCTGAGTATCTGGTTATTATACTCAGTTATTTCTATTGTTAGACTCTTAATTCCTGTCTAATGAATTGATGTATCAGACATATTATCGGGTTGTTCCCCGAGATATATTTTATTGAGACTTGATGTTGATTTATATTTCTTATTGCTGTATTTATTTTCTGTGGATGGGATTAGTATATTAGACCCTTATTATTGTTTTACAGCTTAAGTACATTCTGATGGGTCCATTAAATTGGGTTTGCCCATCGGTGTGTGCTGTTGGCCAGTGCCACGTGACTAGTCCCTCGATATTTTGGGACTGGGACGTGACAATAGAAGAAGCATTGAATAACACGAGTATAGAAGTAAAATAAGCTCTATATTGATATTGAATAAGTGTTACAAGCGGCGCTAGGCCGAGATTATAAATCGCTCAAGACCTCTCTCACGAAACAGTAAAAGCGTGCCAAGTGGCTTTATTTATGGAATGATACATATGTGGTGTTCCAACATTATGTCTTGTATATGTCCTTCAGTTCCGGATCGCAACGCTCCAAGGCTCCAGAGTGAACTCCACGCCTTAGTATGCACGAAGGGGGTTTTCATATCGAACGAGATTCTCCCGCACCCTGTAAGCAATCTGGTGGGTTATCAGTACATGAATGCACTGGTGGGGAGGCTTCTCGCCCGCTCGACAAATCCAAACACGTTATATAGGTTCCGTGCACCATCTATTAAGTTATATTTCTAGTCTTGCCTTAGGATCAGTTTTATGGCATAATGAAAAGCCTAACTCGTGTGGCAGTGCGCCGTACGATATATAAAGGAATACAGCGAGACTTACCAACTTACCCTTCGACCTTCCCTATCCAAGGCAAACCAAGTTAAACAAAGTACACGCATATATACTAAAATTTAGGGGCAGTTGCATAAGCAAACACAAGTATCGTGAGCGGGGTGCTATTTCAGGTGCATGAGTTACACAGATTATAAGGCGTGTTACAAAAGATGTTCAAGTATTTTAATTATAGACAAGTGTCTCATACTCATACCGTTCAGGTGTTTCAGTTTACTCGATACGATAACTCACACGCGGATTGCTGCTAAGCGTGGATAACTTATCTATATGGAGGGTCACTGACATAGCCATGATGGATGATGTCTCTCTGACGGAATGGGTGTAATCCCCCTGATTTTCAAGAATTTATAAATTTGGATTTTTCTGAATTTTCTGGAATTTTCTTGGATTTTTTGGAATTAAATTCATGTTCTTTAATTATTAAAAGATTTTTAAATGTTAATAATTAATATTAAAATATTATAAAAATAATATTTTATGGTGTAAAATAAAAAACTAGACCTAGGGTAATTTTTCGGGAATTTATTGGACCCCGGATGGATTTTTAAAGCCCTAAATACTACTTTTATAATTAAACCAAAAATAAACCAGATTTTTTTAAACCAAACCAAATTGAACCAAACCGGGTTTATTAATTAAACCAATTCCTATTGGGTCGGATCCGGGTCTAACCCAGTCCCGACCCGCTAGCCCGACCCGACCCGTTTATGTTTGCGGATCGGGCCGGATCCGCTTGGACCCGACCCGCCCAACCGTTAACCCGCGAACCCGGAAACCCCTCATCTCCCTCCCGACCGCTCAGCCGACCCTGGCGATTCGTCTCCGCCGCAACGGCTGCGCCGCTCCGGTGTCCCTCCGCCGTTCGACCTCCCTGCAACCCCCGGCGACCCTCCGCCTTCTCTCCCCGCAACGGCCGGCGGCCCAGCTTCTCTCCGCCCTATATAAATCCCCCGCTCCGCCAGTCTTCCCCTCCCTTCCGTCGACCTGAACCCTAGTACCGGCCGGTCTCGTCTTCCCCAGCCAGCCTCGCCGCTGAGCAGCACCGGCCCGCCTCCGCCTCATCTTCAACCTCCAGTCGAACCACCCCACGACTCCGGCGAACTCCCCAGAACCCGCCGCACTCCTCCAGACCCCGAGCTCCCACACCAGCGCCGGCCACTGCCCCTCTCCGGCCGCCCCACTGTTCGTCGACCCAGCCGCCCTCGTCCAGCACAGCCCGGCGGAGCTCCGGCGAGCCTCAGACGCGGACACAGCGAGTCGGACACAGCCGCTCGGACACAGGAACAGTAAACCCTAAAACCTAGGTTGGACACGAGGACACGGAGGACTCGGGTTTTCAGACCCACTTCAGGTACCCATAACTTCTTGCTCGTAGCTCAGAATTCAATTCCGTAAATTTTATCGCGTAGCCTGTATGACCCTCTCGGTGCCCGGACAAACCGCTCGGGGCATCGCGTCCTGTGGTGATCGCACACCGCGATCCAAAAACAGGAAAAAACCAGACCCTGTTTCACCCCGGAATCGAGTACGCCCCGCCAAACGGGACGACTTGGTCGCGTGCGGTCTTCACAGATACGTGCGCGTCGTTGATACAGACATACGAGATTTTGCAGAAGCTGATTCGGATGTGCGTGCACCCCGGAATCAGTGCGTATCCGCGGACATCGCCCCGTATCCAACTTTTCTGTAATTAGCTGTAACTTAGTGTATACACGTCAGATCGAGACGAAACTTGTGCCATCGGACTCGTAGCAATACGTTGGTCCTGTGGGTCAAGTTTGGCTCGATTCTGAGAACGTTGGAAAATCGCGTGTCGTGGGCCCCACAGGCTCCACTCGACGGGCGATTTTGAGAACGGCTCATCGGAATCCAATTCTGGAAGTTCCGTTGGGTTTGTATCAACGTTCCTGACTTGTTGACACTAAGTTGGACTAATTTGGAGACTTTTGATCCTGACCTGGTTTTCGGTACAAAGCGACCTACACATGGACCCGCTTTGGCCGAAAATGATATTTTTGCCCTTGTCTCCAAATTGGACTCAAGGACAGGCGTTTCTAGCTGATTGATATGTTCTGGATCTGATAGTGATGTTTGTTTCAGCAACCGAAGTACTGCTTGCAAGTCCTGCTACTGACAGAGCTACAATTGGAGCTGGAAACTCAGGCAAGTGTACCTTGCCAATCTCTGCAGTTCTTGATATTTGTTCCTTTGACTTTATATACATTTTTGTACATGCTCAACCCTAGGGCCGTGTGACTTGCTTAGCGTCCGATCATAGTCGGGTGCCAATACCGTACGCGGGGTTGTGCAACGTCACCTAGAAATGGTTAACGTGACATTTACATTCTCGTACTTGCATTATCAAGTACGTATACCTAGGACACTTGACACCATACATTGACAGAATCTTCCTGAGATATTCAAGGTGATTCTGTGTAGGATACAGGATGGACATAGACATTATATTCTTAGATTATGACTTGTTGTATTAGCCCTGATCTCACGTGACATGGACATAAGACGTTATGAACATGAGACGTGTGATTACATTGGGTGGGGAGAGACACACAGGCTACAGGCTGATATATATATATATATATATATATATATATATATAAAACCCCTATTATTGCGGTGCTCAAGACTCTAAGCCCGAGATTGACCCACTACTAGTTATTTACTGCTACCGGCTCCCTGACACAGAGCTTGTAGCGGTCTCAGCCTGAGTACTAGTGTTGCTCTCAGTTGCATTTTTTACATAGATGGTTATATAGTTACCCTGCTTATTTCATTCTCTATTTTACTGCATTACTTTTGGCTTGTGATTTCTGTACCTTGCTATGTCCCCTGAGGACCTGGAATGGATTATGTCCCCAGGTTTAGCAGAGGAGATCCACTCTGAGGTTTACATGACAGGTGTTTTAGCAGGAGCAGAAACAGGTTCAGGAGCAGGCACTGAAGCAGAACCAGGAACCAAGGACTAGGTGATTGCCATGGATTTCTCTGAGTATATGCTCTTCCATACTCAGTTAGTGATGTTATTTTCTTTCTTGTTTAAAAGAACAAATTGTATCAGACTTGATTATCGGGTTGTTCCCCGATTACACTACTTATGATTTGATGTTATTGTTGATGTTTTATTTTCCTTTTGTTGATTTGCTTTATTCCTCTGTGGATGAGATTAATTTTAACATATTGTTTTAGTAGACCCGGACTGTTGTAATACAGCTTAAGCATGCCCCGATGGTTCCATTAAATTGGGTTTGTCCATCGGTGTGTGCTGCTGGCCATTGCCACGTGTCTAGTCCCTTGTTATTTTGGGACTGGGGCGTGACATGGTTTTTGTGGTGGCCCATGCAGGTCAACGACTAAATTGTTCGGTTTCAACTTAGGGACCGAACAGGCCTGCAATAAGAATAGGATAAATTTTAGATCTCATCCACTTGCTTGAAAAACGTTCTTGATATCTGTATCGGATTCAAATAAAATTTTGGCTTGCATCCTGCCTTGATTCTAGTGTGCTTCTTATAGTTTATTTTGGTTGCAGAATTATGGATCCACAAGCCAGCGACGAGACTCATTCAGCAGCACCACAAGATGTTGTGGTTAACCACGAAAATGAAGTGATACTAGTGGATGAAGGTCAAACATCACAACAACTCAGTCCAGCAAGACAGAATGCCTCGAGCATCCCAGAAAATGACGTTCCACCATCAACGCAGCTTGCTCCTCCGATGCCTACTGTTCCACAAGGACAGGCTATAGACGAAGAACAACTGTTCCGAACGTTCTACGCGATGATGCAATCCCATCAGAAGGTTCAACAAGAAGATCAGCAAAACCAAGTAGAGAAGTTCATCGACAGATTTAGCTCGGAGTTAAGGAGATTAATCAGTTCAAATGCACCTACCTTAGACATGAACGTTCTTGCTGCAACACGACCCATGGAGTGCAACATAAGGATCGAGTCCAGCCAGAAGCGGCCATATGCAACAGCACCAGACCAAGCACAACAAGAAAGAGTTGCAAAGCGACGACAGCTGAACCCACCACTTATACTAGTCCTCCCTACTTGTCACTATTGTGGCAAGGTAGGCCATCTCGCTAAAGAATGCCGGCGTAGACTGGGACAATGTTTAGCTTGCGGAACCAAAAAGCATTCTGTAAGGAATTGCCCTGAACGTTGAGAGAAAGCAGTGGTGATTCAACAACCAGCCTCAACAGCACCAGCCGGAGCACCACTGGAAGAAATTGCAAAGAAGTCTCAACTGCACCAACCACCAGAAGTATCTCCGCAAGTACTGCCTATCTGTCAAAACTGTCGCAAGATAGGCCACATTGAGAACGAGTGTAGACGTAAATTGGGATTATGCTTGATTTGCGCGTCCAATCAACACTTAGCCAAGGATTGTCCTTATCATCGAGGAGGAGCACCAAGAGCAAACCAACAAGCTCTACCAGCACCAGGAGGGTATCAGCCAAGGCCACCATTGGCACCACAAGCGGCCCTCTTCAAGCAAGCCCAGCAGCAGCAGCAGCAACAGGGGAATCCACCAGGACGCGGACAAGCCTTCGTGATGACTGTGGGAGACGCGCAGAACCAAGGAGTTGCTAATGCGCGTAAGTTTTAGTAGTTCTGTTTCTAGTATGCTATAGTTCGTGCCTGCTGGTTCGTGACCCTAAACCTAACCTGAAAATTTTAACTTGCTGATAATAGATAATCTAGTGATCACCTAATAATTTTAAACTTGCTAATTTAGTGATAACCTAAAATTGTTTTTAAAGAATAACTTAGAATGCTTTGTTACTGTTAACCTAATATGTTTTATAATTGATAACCTAGTGTTAATCTAAGTAATTTTTGAGCTTGCCAATCACCTGGAATGTTTTATAAATGTTAACTTGATAAGTTTTGAAAGATAACCTAGTTCTCTAAAACTGAAATTTTCTAGATTTTTCACATTTGAGAAATTGTATAACTTTTAATGCTTAGGAAAATAATTTTTCCTAGGTGCTCCTTGAATTTTTGATGTGCTTCGAACAATGATTGCAACCGTGTCATCTCTGCTGACCGGTTAATCTTTGATTGCGAGGATGCAATCCTCTTAAGGGGGTATATTATAATCCCCCTGATTTTCAAGAATTTATAAATTTGGATTTTTCTGAATTTTCTGGAATTTTCTTGGATTTTTTTGGAATTAAATTCATGTTCTTTAATTATTAAAAGATTTTTAAATATTAATAATTAATATTAAAATATTATGAAAATAATATTTTATGGGGTAAAATGAAAAACTAGACCTAGAATAATTTTCCGGGAATTTATTGGACCCCGGATGGATTTTTAAAGCCCTAAATACTAATTTTATAATTAAACCAAAAATAAACCAGGTTTTTTTAAACCAAACCAAATTGAACCAAACCGGGTTTATTAATTAAACCAATTCCTATTGGGTCGGATCCTGGTCTAACCCAGACCCGACCCGCTAGCCCGACCGGACCAGTTTATGTTTGCAGATCGGGCCGGATTCGCTTGGACCCGACCCGCCCAACCGTTAACCCGCGAACCCAGAAACCCCTCATCTCCCTCCCGACCGCTCAGCCGACCCTGGCGATTCGTCTCCGCCGCAACGGCCGTGCCGCTCCGGTGTCCCTCCGCCGTTCGACCTCCCTGCAACCCCCGGCGACCCTCCGCCTTCTCTTCCCGCAACAGCCGGCGGCCCAGCTTCTCTCCGCCCTATATAAATCCCCCGCTCCGCCAGTCTTCCCCTCCCTTCCGTCGACCTGAACCCTAGTCCCGGCCGGTCTCGTCTTCCCCAGCCAGCCTCCCCGCTGAGCAGCACCGGCCCGCCTCCGTCTCATCTTCAACCTCCAGTCGAACCACCCCACGACTCCGGCGAACTCCCCAGAACCCGCCGCACTCCTCCAGACCCCGAGCTCCCACACCAGCGCCGGCCACTGCCCCTCTCCGGCCGCCCCACTGTTCGTCGACCCAGCCGCCCTCGTCCAGCACAGCCCGACGAAGCTCCGGCGAGCCTCAGACGCGGACACAGCGAGTCGGACACAGCCGCTCGGACACAGGAACAGTAAACCCTAAAACCTAGGTTGGACACGAGGACACGGAGGACTCGGGTTTTCAGACCCACTTCAGGTACCCATAACTTCTTGCTCGTAGCTCAAAATTCAATTCCGTAAATTTTATCGCGTAGCCTGTATGACCCTCTCGGTACCCGGACAAACCGCTCGGGGCATCGCGTCCTGTGGTGATCGCACACCGCGATCCAAAAACAGGAAAAAACCAGACCCTGTTTCACCCCGGAATCGAGTACGCCCCGCCAAACGGGACGACTTGGTCGCGTGCGGTCTTCACAGATACGTGTGCATCGTTGATACGGACGTGCGGGATTTCGCAGAAGCTGATTCGGATGTGCGTGCACCCCGAAATCAGTACGTATCCGCGAACATCGCCCGTATCCAACTTTTCTGTAATTAGCTGTAACTTAGTGTATACACGTCAGATCGAGACGAAACTTGCGCCATCGGACTCGTAGCAATACGTTGGTCCTGTGGGTCAAGTTTGGCTCGATTCTGAGAACGTTGGAAAATCGCATGTCGTGGGCCCCACAGGCTCCACTCGACGGGCGATTTTGAGAACGGCTCATCGGAATCCAATTCTGGAAGTTCCGTTGGGTTCGTATCAACGTTCCTGACTTGTTGACACTAAGTTGGACTAATTTGGAGACTTTTGATCCTGACCTGGTTTTCGGTACAAAGCGACCTACACATGGACCCGCTTTGGCCGAAAATGACGTTTTTGCCCTTGTCTCCAAATTGGACTCAAGGACAGGCATTTTTAGCTGATTGATATGTTCTGGATCTGATAGTGATGTTTGTTTCAGCAACCGGAGTACTGCTTGCAAGTCCTGCTACTGACAGAGCTACAATTGGAGCTGGAAACTCAGGCAAGTGTACCTTACCAATCTCTGCAGTTCTTGATATTTGTTCCTTTGACTTTATATACATTTTTGTACATGCTCAACCCTAGGGCCGTGTGACTTGCTTAGCGTCCGATCATAGTCGGGTGCCAACACCGTATGCGGGGTTGTGTAACGTCACCTAGAAATGGTTAACGTGACATTTACATTCTCGTACTTGCATTATCAAGTACGTATACCTAGGACACTTGACACCATACATTGACAAAATCTTCCTGAGATATTCAAGGTGATTCTGTGTAGGATACAGGATGGACATAGACATTATATTCTTAGATTATGACTTGTTGCATTAGCCCTGATCTCACGTGACATGGACATAAGACGTTATGAACATGAGACGTGTGATTACATTGGGTGGGGAGAGACACACAGGCTACAGGCTGATATATATATATAAAATCCCTATTATTGCGGTGCTCAAGACTCTAAGCCCGAGCTTGACCCACTACTAGTTATTTACTGCTACCGGCTCCCCGACACAGAGCTTGTAGCGGTCTCAGCCTGAGTACTAGTGTTGCTCTCAGTTGCATTTTTCACATAGATGGTTATGTAGTTACCCTGCTTATTTCATTCTCTATTTTACTGCATTACTTTTGGCTTGTGATTTCTGTACCTTGTTATGTCCCCTGAGGACCTGGAATGGATTATGTCCCCAGGTTTAGCAGAGGAGATCCACTCTGAGGTTTACATGACAGGTGTTTTAGCAGAAGCAGAAACAGGTTCAGGAGCAGGCACTGAAGCAGAACCAGGAACCAAGGACTAGGTGATTGCCATGGATTTCTCTGAGTATATGCTCTTCCATACTCAGTTAGTGATGTTATTTTCTTTCTTGTTTAAAAGAACAAATTGTATCAGACTTGATTATCGGGTTGTTCCCCGATTACACTACTTGTGATTTGATGTTATTGTTGATGTTTTATTTTCCTTTTGTTGATTTGCTTTATTCCTCTGTGGATGAGATTAGTTTTAACATGTTATTTTAGTAGACCCGGACTGTTGTAATACAGCTTAAGCATGCCCCGATGGTTCCATTAAATTGGGTTTGTCCATCGGTGTGTGCTGCTGGCCATTGCCACGTGTCTAGTCCCTTGTTATTTTGGGACTGGGGCGTGACAATGGGTGTAACGCAAATAAACAGGGCATCGCAGGCCATTCTGTCGAACAGGTAGAGACTGTAACTTTAACGGGGATGGGGCATAGCATAAAATAACATGGGCGTTGCGCATCATCCCCATAAATAAGGAAGAGGACAACATGGAGTCCGTCTAGACCGGATCGGTCCCAGTGCTCCGAGACCGTCCGCGGAATGAGATTTGAAAATCCTCCTTTTGCCCAAGTTATCCGTGACATGCTAGTCTTGGTTCTCAGATTCACGGGATTCATGATACGTTAATTCTTGATTCTTGTTCAGAATATGTATGCTCCACGAGCTGTGATATTGACATGATTCTAGTTCAGAGTTAAACTTGACATGGTACAATCCCCTGGTTCGGAGATGCCTTGGCAACCTAACGGTCCCGGATACTTTCAGGTTCATACTTGCACGGAACGACTATTAGATAGTCTTCCAGTGAATTGGATAAATGCAAGGCAAGATAATATTTACTTGATTATGGCATGAAAGTATGTGACAAGCATTAAAACGAGACAACAAGTACAAGTTAACATATAAGCAGGCAAGCATTGCATTTGTGTGAACATAAGCATTTACGTTGGCACGAGTATAAGGGTAAAGTGAGGAGTGAAACCGTAAAGGGACATATCGAGCGACATAATCTATGAACGTGCAGTGTAAATGTAAACTCCCAAAAATTTAAAAATTTAAAAATAAATTTTCGGGAATTTTCTGTGATTTTTAACTAATTAAAATAAATGTTCTCTGGTATTAAATATTTTTGTGATTTTATTATATAATAAAATATTATGAAGATAATATTTTTGAGTGTAAAATAAATAATTAGACATACTGTAAATTTTTTGGAATTTATTGGGCCCGAAAACTATTTTTAAAGACCTAAAAATAATATTTTTTAAATAAACCAAAATAAACCAACTTGAACCGAACCGAACCAACTGGTTTAAATTAAATAAACCAACCCACTCTAATGGATCGGGTCGGATCCATACCCGAACTTGAACCCGTTAACCCAACCCGTCCCCTTAAACTTCTGCTACAATAACCTCTTTAACCCGACGACCGCCGTCTGTACAGTAACCGCCGCGACCCAGCGCCTTCTGCAACCCCCGCCGCCCGTTCGACTTCCCTCACCAACCGCCGTCATCTGCTCGCCTCCCCACCGTGTCCCGACGGTTCACCTCCCCGACAACGGCCACCGGCCTCCCTATATATAAACCCAGCCGACCCCTAGCTCCCCGACCACTCGATTCCGGCATCCTTCACCTCTGCCACCGCCTATCCGCCGCCGCCCCAGCTCCAATGAGCTCTCTCCGGCGACCCCGACAGCACAGCAGCCGAGCTCCACCGACGACCGAGGAGCACCGCCACTGCAGCACCCGTACCCGTCGTCGATGTGCGTCGCACCACCGCATAAACGCAAATTTTAGTCGTTACCAAACCATCGTTCCGGTAAGTTTCTGTCTCCTCGTCGCCTCATTTTTTGAATCGTCTGTTGTGACACGTTCCCTGTGTAACCCTCTCGAACCCCGTGAAATTCGTTCGGGGTATCGCATCCTGTGTCGATCGAAAACTGCGACGCAAAATCAGAAAAAAAATTCCCAATTTCTGAAAATTCAGAATTTGTCCTGAACTTTCCAGTTCACGACCGTTTTGCGACCAACCTGCTAAATGTTTTCAAATTTTACCTGAACAGTAATTTAGACCATATAACCTAGTTTTAAAACCCTGTTTTTAGTTTAATTTATAGTGTTGTAGATTGTATTTTATTCGAGGGTGAAAATAACCAAAATATTGGTTATTTAAAATCCTAATTTTTCTGAAACTGGGTGCGCTCTACTAAACGAGGTGACTTGGTCGTGTGCGAACTTCACCGAAAGGTGCGCGTCGTCAATACGAACGTGTGAGATTTCGTGGAAGTTGATTTGGATGTGTGTGCATACCGGAATCAACGCGTATCCGTCGATGTAAACCCCCTAATTTTGCAAGAATTTTAAATTGGGATTTTTCACAATTTTTTGGAATTTTTCTGGGATTTTTCTGTAATTAAAATCAGGATTTAAATTTTTAAATAATTTTTATTTGTTAATATATAATATTAAAATATTATGAAAATAATATTTTTGGGTGTAAAATAAAAAACTGGACTTAGGGTAATTTTTTTGGAATTTATTGGACCCCGGACCTATTTTTAATTACCTAAAAATATTTATTAATTAATTGATTATTATTTATTTATTTATTTTTATTTATGTATTTACTTATTCATTTAATTGAACTGGCCCAGCCCGGCCCATTGGGCCCAGCCCACACGACCCGCCTAGCGGGTCGGGTCGGGTCCACCCGAACCCGACCCGCCGCCCGTGACCCGCACCCCAGCACCACTCCCCCGCGTTCCCCGGCCGCCCGCGTCCTCCGCCAACCACCCCGCGCCGCCCGCGTCTCCCGGCGCTGCCAGTGCGCCGCCGCCTCCCTCGGCCCCACGCTCCTCCGCCTTCTCCGCCTAAACGCCACCGCCTCCTCCCCATTAAATCCCTCACCCTCCGGCCAGAACCTTTCCCCCGACCACCGCTCCGACCTCCGGCCATCCCACCACCGCCTAGCACCCGCCCCGCCTCCCTGCGCCACCGCCGTCTCCTCCTCCTCCCTCTCCCCTCACCGTGCCCAGCCTGCCGTCGACGGTCGATCTTCTCCTCTTCTCCGGCAACGACAGCAGCAGCAACAGCAGCGGCTGCGCCGCCTCTGGCAGCTGCTGCCGGTCGTCCCCGCACGCCCCCTGCTGCCCTCGACCACCTCCTCCGCCGGTCTGGCCCCTCCGGCGCAGCTCTGGCCGGCCTCCCCTCGCTGGAGCTCGAAACCCTAACCCTAACCCTAATTTCTCTCCATTTGTGTCGGATACAGCCTGTGTCGTGTCGGACACGACGCGGATACGAGAAATCCCAATTTCTCGAGTCCTGTTCAGGTACGTATAAATTTCTCCTCGCTGCCCCATTTTTAATTCCGTAAATTACATTGCGAAGCCTGTATGACCCTCTCGGTGTCCGGACAAACCGCTCGGGGCATCGCGTCCTGTGGTAATAGCACACCGCGATCCAAAAATAGGAAAAACAACGACCCGATTTACCCCGGAACTGGGTATGCCCCGCCAAACGGGACGACTTGGTCGCACGCGGTCTTCACAGGTACGTGCGCAGCGTTGATACGGACGTGTGGGATTTCACGGAAGTCGATTCGGGTGTGCGTGCACACCGGGATCAACGCGTATCCGCGGACACCGCCCTGTATCCGCCTTTTCTGAATCAAGCCCTAACTTCCTGTACACACGTCGGATCGAAACAAAACTTGCGCCATCGGACTCGTAGCGATACGATGGTCCTGTGACCCAAGTTTGGTTCGATTCTGAGAACGTTGACGAAATCGCGTGTCGTGGGCCCCACAGGCCCCGCTCGATGGGCGATTTTGTGATCGGCTCATCGGAATCCAATTCTGGAAGTTCCGTTGGGTTCGTATCATCGTTCCTGACCTGTTGACACTAAGTTTGGTAAATTTGGAGACCTTTGACCCCCGACACATTTTTCGGTGCAAAGCGGGCCCACCCGAGGACCCCATTTTGACCCGAAATTGCCGTTTTTGTCCTTGTCTCTGAATTGGACTCAAGGACTGGCGTTTCTAGCTATTTGATATCTTCTGAGCATGATGGTAATGTTTATTTCAGCATCCGGACTCATTTTTGGAATTTCCCCGAGACACAAAACTGTAATTGGATCCAAACATCAGGCAAGTACCTGCACTTCAAGTTTAACCTTTATATTGTGATAATTAGTTCCTTGCTCTACTAATACCATTGTATGATTACACTTAGTGTCAGGATTTAGAGTTCATGTCTTGCTTTTCGTGTCGGGTGGGAGAATACTAGGAGGCATGTAGTTTACCCTTCCCCCTGTCGTGACTGCTAGCTGTTGGTACGCGACTGTACCATCAGCCTTATTCCTGATTATTCCTGACTGCTAGTCGTCTATGACGGCCTTATTAGCCTTATAAACCCCTACATGCCAACTATGTATTCTAAATACACAAGTTCACACACAATAGTTTCTTGTCTTGTTGCAGTTCCTGTTGTCTTGTTACAGTTACATTTTCTTATCTCATTATAATCCTGTTTTACTCATGTCCCTGGTTTATAGCAATTAATCCTGTTTTACTTATAGTCCTGATTTATAACATTTAAATTCTCAGTTAATTTTTACTACTTATTATGCATATTCTGATCATGATACTTAGTCAATCTTTTCACTACTTGTCATAAATATTTAGTTTAATCTTGTTGTGTATTGGTACTTTGCTCCTTTCCTGACTGGATCCGTTGACATATTAGGCGACGATGAGGACTATGCCCCCACCTTTATGGCCCATATGAGGTAGCAGATGATACTGTTGAGGAGCCTATTCCTACTCAGGAGACTACTGCTGAGGAGTAATTAGCAGTTAGTTATTATTTTCTTTCATCCTAGTAATCGGGTTTGTCCCCGATTTGAATTTCTGGTTCTGTAATAAATTATGGATCTGGTTGTCACATTTTGTTTATTAAATCTTAATAATTCTATTTCCCTGTCATTATCCTTGTCTATTTATTCTTGTGGATGAGATAGATTTAAATTACCTGTGAATATGACCTAGACAGCGTACTACCACCGACACTGCGGCGTAGGCTGGACGTACCCACGTACTCGTGCCCGAATATTCGGGTGCGAGTCGTGACACATTTTTTTTGGTGGCCCATGCAGGTCCACGACTAAATTGTTCGGTTTTAACTTCGGGACCGAACAGGCCTGCAATAAGATAAGGATAAGTTTAGGATCTCATCCACTTGCTTGAATCATTCTTGACATCTATCTCGGATTTGAATTGATTCCTTGACTTGTATCCTGCCTTGATTCCTGTGCGCCTCTTATCGTTTATTTTGGATGCAGAGTAAAGGATCTATCAGCAAGCGACGAGGTTCCTACAAGATCACCACGAGATGCTCTACCAGCATGACCGTGGAGAACGCGCAGACTCTTGGAGCAGCTAATGCACGTAAGTGACTCGTAGATACCGTTTCTAGTGTTGTTTAGCTCGTGCCTATTGGTTCGTGACCTCAGCCCAACCTAGTAATTTTGAACTTGCTAATAACCTGGTATGCTTTTATATTTGATAACTATAGAGATTGTAGAGTCTTTTGCTATTGTGCTTATTATGTTTTTGTTTTGTGAACTTAAATAATTTTACCTCCTTTCATCATCATCTAGCGCACTTAATTTTGCTGTACTTGACTTATGCTCCTATTCTATAGCCTAGTTTTGCAAGCTTACTCTTTATCGAGCTTGTTCATGACAAGTGTATTATTAGGGAGGCCCACAATGATATATTTTAGAATCAGTGTGTTACGGTCTGATCAACCATAGTGCGCTTGATTCGCCCTTCGAAATAATACCTTACGTGGATTGAGATATGTAGTGATTAGTAGACAAATATACTTGCCCTAGATATGTCTGAGCATATCATATCGGTTATATAACCGTATTAATACGAGCATGTGAATAGGAATTACCAAGATAGGATTCAATCCACACATGCTTTGACAATTCTCATTTAACTTCTTTAAACGTCTTGATCCCGACCCTTCTATTCTATTTCCTCACCCTTGAACTCTTTATTATTGATCTTCGCCTTCCCTTATTTCGGAAAGACGAAACCTCGTGCTTGGTATAAGTTTGATATACCGAGAATACTAGATATGTCCCATAGGCCGATCACATACTTGAGGATTATCTAACATATCATATATGATTGGCGTTGAAGTTTCGAGGATTGAATGACATGAGTAAACATATTAAGGAATATTTTCTTAAGGTATATAGCCTTATGTGATGGATGGGTAAATTCTAAGTTGTGTAGAAGTGCATTGTTAACTCGAGGTAAATTTCCTTTAGATTGTGACCGAGTAAGCTTAGATTGGGAGAGGTTCAAGCCATTCTAATTTTGAAAATCTAGAGGATAAAAATATAGAATTTCAGACTTGAACATTGGTGGACTACATTTAAATGATTTTTCAATTTGATAATTTGAATTAAGAACTAAAATTTGATGGTTGGACTCGAATCTAGTTGGAATATTGAGGATGTGAATGGAATTTAAAAAGTTGAAGCATACAATTGTGAATGGGAATACTATTGGACTCGAATCATTTCTAGAGGAAATTATGATAGTTAGACTCGTGAGGCAAATTATAAGCGTATGCAAATCTTGAAGATGTTATATGGACTTAATTTAAAATTTACCTGTGGGTAATTTGAGAAAGTAAGAAATGATAACCATAGGTTAAATTTTGATTGGAACAGTAGTCATCTTAATCATGAAATGATTGCAGTGGGTATGATTAGGATTTTAATTATCGCAAGGAGATTGTGATTGACTTGCCTTAGGTACATGAAGGGTTAACAGATTATGGCTTAATTTTAATTTCGAGGACGAAATTTTTATAAGTTGGGTAGATTATAAACCCCCTGATTTTGCAAGAATTTTAAATTGGGATTTTTTACAATTTTCTGGAATTTTTCTGGGATTTTTCTGTAATTAAAATCAGGGTTTTAATTATTAAATAATTTTTAATTATTAATAAATAATATTAAAATATTATGGAAATAATATTATTGGGTGTAAAATGAAAAAACTGGACTTAGGGTAATTTTTCTGTAATTTATTGGACCCCGGACCTTTTTTAATTACCTAAAAATATTTATTAATTAATTGATTATTATTTATTTATTTATTTATTTTTATTTATTTACTTATTTATTTAATTGAACCGGCCCAGCCCGGCCCATTGGGCCCTGCCCACACGACCCGTCGCCCGTGACCCGCACCCCAGCCCCACTCCCCCGCGTTCCCCGGCCGCCCGCGTCCTCCGCCAACCACCTCGCGCCGCCCGCGTCTCCCGGCGCTGCCAGTGCGCCGCCGCCTCCCTCGGCCCCACGCTCCTCCGCCTTCTCCGCCAAAACGCCACCGCCTCCTCCCCATTAAATCCCTCACCCTCCGGCCAGAACCTTTCCCCCGACCACCGCTCCGACCTCCGGCCATCCCACCACCGCCTAGCACCCGCCCCGTCTCCCTGCGCCACCGCCGTCTCCTCCTCCTCCCTCTCCCCTCACCGTGCCCAGCCTGCCGTCGACGCCCGATCTCCTCCTCTTCTCCGGCAACGACAGCAGCAGCAACAGCAGCGGCTGCGCCGCCTCCGGCAGCCGCTGCCGGTAATCCCCGCACGCCCCCTGCTGCCCTCGACCACCTCCTCCGCCGGCCTGGCCCCTCCGGCATAGCTCTGGACGGCCTTCCCTCGTCGAAGATCGAAACCCTAACCCTAACCCTAATTTCTCTCCATTTGTGTCGGACACAGCCTGTGTCGTGTCGGACACGACGCGAACACGAGAAATCCCAATTTCTCGAGCCCTGTTCAGGTACGTGTAACTTTCTCCTCGTAGCCCCGTTTTCAATTCCGTAAATTGCATTGTGAAGCCTGTATGACCCTCTCGGTGCCCGGATAAACCGCTCGGGGCATCGCGTCCTGTGGTAATCGCACGCCGCGATCCAAAAATAGGAAAAACAACGACCCGATTCACCCCGGAACTGGGTACGCCCCGCCAAACGGTACGACTTGGTCGCGCGCGGTCTTCACAGATACGTGTGCAGCGTTGATACAGACGTGTGGGTTTCGCGAAAGTCGATTCGGGTGTGCGTGCACACCGGGATCAACGCGTATCCGCGGACACCGCCCCGTATCTACCTTTTCTGAATCAAGCCCTAACTTCCTGTACACACGTCGGATCAAAACGAAACTTGTGCCATCGGACTCGTAGCGATACGCTGGTCCTGTGACCCAAATTTGGTTCGATTCTGAGAACGTTGACGAAATCGCGTGTCGTGGGCCCCATAGGCCCCGCTCGACGGACGATTTTGTGATCGGCTCATCAGAATCCAATTCTGGAAGTTCCATTGGGTTCGTATCATCGTTCCTGACCTGTTGACACTAATTTTGATAAATTTGGAGACCTTTGACCCCGACATGTTTTTCGGTGCAAAGCGGGCCCACCTACGGACCCCGTTTTGACCCGAAATTGTCGTTTTTGCCCTTGTCTCCGAATTGGACTCAAGGACAGGCGTTTCTAGCTATTTGATATCTTCTGAGCATGATGGTAATGTTTATTTCAGCATCCGGACTCATGTCTAGAATTTCTGCGAGACACAAAACTGTAATTGGATCCAAATATTAGGCAAGTACCTGCACTTCAAGTTTAACCTTTATATTGTGATAATTAGTTCCTTGCTCTACTAATACCATTGTATGATTACACTTAGTGTCATGATTTGGAGTTCATGTCTTGCTTTTCGTGTCGGGTGGGAGAATACTAGTAGACATGTAGTTTACCCTTCCCCCTGTCGTGACTGCTAGCTGTTGGTACGCGACTGTACCATCAGCCTTATTCCTGATTATTCCTGACTGCTAGTCGTCTATGACGGCCTTATTAGCCTTATAAATCCCTACATGCCAACTATGTATTCTAAATACACAAGTTCACACACAATAGTTTCTTGTCTTGTTGCAGTTCCTGTTGTCTTGTTACAGTTACATTTTCTTGTCTCATTATAATCCTGTTTTACTCATGTCCCTGGTTTATAGCAATTAATCCTGTTTTACTCATGTCCCTGGTTTATAGCAATTAATCCTGTTTTACTTATAGTCCTGATTTATAACATTTAAATTCTCAGTTAATTTTTACTACTTATTATGCATATTCTGATCATGATACTTAGTCAATCTTTTCACTACTTGTCATAAATATTTAGTTTAATCTTGTTGTGTATTGGTACTTTGCTCCTTTCCTGACTGGATCCGTTGACATATTAGGCGACGATGAGGACTATGCCCCCACCTTCATGGCCCATATGAGGTAGCAGATGATACTGTTGAGGAGCCTGTTCCTACTCAGGAGACTACTGCTGAGGAGTAATTAGCAGTTAGTTATTATTTTCTTTCATCCTAGTAATCGGGTTTGTCCCCGATTTGAATTTCTGGTTCTGTAATAAACTATGGATCTGGTTGTCATATTTTGTTTATAAAATCTTAACAATTCTATTTCCCTATCATTATCCTTGTCTATTTATTCTTGTGGATGAGATAGATTTAAATTACCTGTAAATATGACCTAGACAGCGTACTACCGCCGACACTGCGGCGTAGGCTGGACGTACCCACGTACTCGTACCCGAATATCCGGGTGCGGGTCGTGACAGTCGACAACGTCCCGTATCGTCCCTGTTCTGAAACTCGTTGTAACTTCGTGTACGCTCGTCTTTTCGAAACAAAACTTGCGTCATCGGACACGTAGCGATACGCTGGTCCTGTGACCCAAGTTTGTTCGATTCTGAGAACGTTGACAAAATCCCGTATCGTGGGCCCTACGGCTCCACTTGACGGGCAATTCTGTGATCGGCACATCGAAATCCAGTTCTGGACATTCTGTTGGGTTCGTATCGTCGTTCTGGACTTGTAGACACTAAGTTTGACGAATTTGAAGAACTTTGTCTCTGGCATATTTTTCGGTGTGAAGTGGGCCATATGTGGACTCCGCTTTGACCAGAAACTGTCAATTTTACCCCTGTGTCCTAATTGGACTTATGGACAAGCAATTCTAGCTATTTCATATCTTCTAAATATGATGGTAGTGTTTATTTCAGCATCCGGAGGAGTACCTGAAGATCCCGCTGATACCAGAGCAACTGTTGGAATTCAAACCCCAAGCAAGTGTACCTTGCCAATCTTGCAGTATTTGCTACATAATGTTCTCTTGATTTAATTATATGATATAAATGTTCAACCTAGGACCGTGTGATATTGTGTAGCGTCCGAATAATATTCGGGTGTCAACGCCGTATGCGGAGTTATGTAACGTCACCTAGAGATTGATATCGCGATCCTATATATCTTCGTGCTTATCAAGTACGTCATACCATAGGACACTTGACACTGTTCATGAGACAGAATATTCTTGAAATATTCATGGTGATTCTGTATAGGATACAGGATTCGTGACAAAGACTTTATACATATGCTTAGCTATCATTATGACTCACTGCATCAGTTAGAGGTCATGATCTTGCGTGTCATGGATATGAGAAGTGTGATTACATTGGGTGGGGAGAGTATTACCATATTAAAGGCTGATTATATTATATATATGTAGTTTTCTGGAGGTGCCTTAGACTCTAACACAGAGCTTTGGCACAAGTTTTGGCCCTTCGAGATAAATGTTGCTATGGGTTTCTCCGACACAGAGCCTATGGTAGTTTCAGTCTGAGTATGATTAATGCTCTCATTTGTATATCACTTAGTTGGTTACTTAGTTTGCCCTATTGATACATTTTATTTATATACTGTATATATTTGGCTTGAGTTATTCTTGTACCTTGCTATGTCCCTTGAGGAACTGGAATCCGGATTATGTCCCCAGGTTTAGCAGAGGAGATCTACCCCGAGGTGTATGGGACATGAGCAGAAGTTGGAGTAGTACCATTACCAGAGGACGAGGTGATCGCCGAGGATTTCTCCTGAGTATCTGCTTATCTATACTTAGTTATTTTTGTTGTTTCCTGTTTATTGAATTGATGTATCAAACTTATTATCGGGTTGTTCCCCAAGATATGTTTTATTGAGAATTGATGTTGCTTTATATTCCATATTGATCGCATTTATTTCTGTGGATGAGATTAGTACCATAGCCCCTTATTGTTGTTTTACAGCTTAAGTACACCCTGATGGGTCCATTAAATTGGGTTTGCCCATCGGAGTGTGCTGCTGGCTATTGCCACGTGTCTAGTCCCTCGGTATTTTGGGACTAGGGCGTGACATAGTTTTTTTGGTGGCCAATGTAGGTGTACGACTAAATTATTTTGGTTTCAACTAAGGGATCGAGCAAGACTGCGAAAAGGATAGGATAAGTTATAGGATCTCATCCACTTGATTGAATCTTTCTTGATCTCTATATCGGATTCGAATTAATTACTTGACTTGCATCCTGCCTTGATTTTTCTGTACGCCTCTTATAGTTTATTTTGGATGCAGAGTAATGGATCCACCAGCAAGCGACGAAACTCCTGCAAAAACACTACAAGGTGCTGTAGCCACCTACGAAGAAGATAGAGTGACGCCGTTAAGTGGATATCCCTCCACTCACCGAAGCAGTCAAGCAAATCAGCATGCTTCTAGATTTTGGCGAGATGACATTCCATCTCCGCCATAGTTTACTCCACCAATGCCCATATTTCCACAAGGGCAGGCTATGGACAGGCAGCAGATGTTTCAAATATTCTATACAATGATGCAAGTCCAGCAACAACAGAGGACACCACCACAAGGACACGGACAAGCTTTTGCGATGACCATGAAGGACGCGCAGACTCGTGGAGTAGCGAATATGCGTAAGATTTAAGTTTTATCATAGTTATCTATTCCTAGTGATGATTTAACACGTGCCTATTAATTCATGACCTTAACCTTAAACCTAGTAATTTTGAACTTGTTAATAATTAATAACCAAGTTTTCCTAAGGTGTAGTTTTCTTGCTCTATCCAGATTTCTTTACTCTTGAATTACCTAACTTTCATTGTCTAGGGAAATACTTTATTCCTTCCCTAAGTGTTTTGCTTAACCCTCATCCTTCGATTTCGCCTTGATCATGATTCTTTGTTTGTGTCGTGCTACAAACATATTTTGCAACCGTGTTATCTCTTCTGACCGGTAATGTTTCGTTATTCTTTGATTGCGAGAACGCAATCCTCTTAAGGAGGGTAGATTGTAAACACCTAGAATTTTTTAAAATTTAAAAATAAATTTTCGGGAATTTTTTGTGATTTTTAACTAATTAAATAAATGTTTTCTGGTATTAAATATTTTTTGTGATTTTATTAAATTATTAAATATTTTGAAATAATATTTTTGAGTGTAAAATAAATAATTAGACATACTATAATTTTTCTGGAATTTATCGGGCACAGAAACTATTTTTAAAGACCTAAAAATAATATTTTTTAAATAAACCAAAATAAACCATCTTGAACCAAACCGAACCAAACGGTTTAAATTAAATAAACCAACCCAGTCTAATGGATTGGGTCGGATCCATACCCGAACCAAACCCGTTAACCCGACCCGTCCCCTTAAACTTCTGCTACAGTAACCTCTTTAACCCGACGACCGCCGTCTGTACAGTAACCGCCGTGACCCAACGCCTTCTGCAACCCCCGTCGCCCGTTCGACTTTCCTAACCGGCCGCCGCCGTTTGCACGCCTCCCCGCCGTGTCCCGACGGTTCACTTCCCCGATAACGGCCACCGGCCTCCCTATATATAAACCCAACCGACCCCTAGCTCCCCGACCACTCGATTCCGGCATCCTTCACCTCTGCCATCGCCTATCCGTCGTCGTCCCAGCTCCGACGAGCTCTCTCCGGCGACCCCGACAACACAGCAGCCGAGCACCACTGACGACCGAGGAGCACCGCCACCGCAACACCCGTACCCGCCGTCGACGTGCGTCGCGCCACCGCGTAAACGCAAATTTCAGTCGTTACCGAACCATCGTTCCAGTAAGTTTTTCTTTCTTCTCGTCGCCTTATCTTTTGAACCGTCTACTATGACGCGTTCCCTGTGTAACCCTCTCGAACCCCGTGTAATTCGTTCGGGGTATCGCCTCCTGTGTCGATCGTAAACTGCGACGCAAAATCAGGAAAAAACTTTTCAATTTCTGAAAATTCAGAATTTACCCCGAACTCCCAATTTTACGACCGTTTTGCGACCAACCAGCTAAATATTTTCAAAATTTACCTGAACAGTAATTTAGACCGTATAACCTAGTTTTAAAACCCTATTTTTAGTTTAATTTATAGTGTTGTAGATTGCATTTTATTCGAGGGTGAAAATGACCAAAATATTGGTTATTTAAAATCCTGATTTTTTTGGAACTGGGTGCGCTCCGCTAAATGAGGCGACTTAGTCATGTGTGAACTTCACCGAAAGGTGCGCGCCGTCAATACGAACGTATGGGATTTCGTGGAAGTTGATTTGGATGTGCGTGCACACCGGAATCAACGCGTATCCGTCGACAACGCCCCGTATCGGCCCTGTTCTGAAACTCGTTGTAACTTCGTATACGTTCGTCGTTTCGAAATGAAACTTACACCATCGAACTCGTAGAGATACGCTGGTCCTGTGACCCAAGTTTGGTTCGATTCTGAGAACGTTGACAAAATCCCGTATCATGTGCCCCATGGCTCCACTTGACGGGCGATTTTGTGATCGGCTCATCAGAATCTAGTTCTGGACATTCCATTGGGTTCGTATTGTCGTTCTGGACTTGTAGACACTAAGTTTGACGAATTTGGAGAACTTTGTTTTTGGTACATTTTTCGGTGTGAAGTGGGCCACATGTGGACCCCGCTTTGACCAGAAACTGTCAATTTTTCCCCTGTATTCAAATTGAACTTATGGACAAGAAATTCTAGCTATTTCATATCTTCTGAACATGATGATAGTGTTTATTTCAGTATCCGGAGGAGTACCTGAAGATCCCGATGATACCAGAGCAACTGTTGGAATTCAAACCCCAGGCAAGTGTACCTTGCCAATCTTGCAGTATTTGCTACATAATATTTTATTGATTTAATTATATGATATAAATGTTCAACCTAGGACCGTGTGACATTTCTTAGCATCCGAATAATATTCGGGTGTCAACGTCGTACGCGGAGTTGTGTAACGTCACCTAGAGATTGACATCGCGATCCTATATATCTTCGTGCTTATCAAGTACGTCATACCATAGGACACTTGACACTGTTCATGAGACAGAATATTCCTGAAATATTCATGGTGATTCTGTATAGGATACAGGATTCGTGACAAAGACTTTATACATATGCTTAGCTATCATTATGACTCACTGCATCAGTTAGAGGTCATGATCTTGCGTATCATGGACATGAGACGTGTGATTACATTGGGTGGGGAGAGTATTACCATATTAAAGGCTAATTATATTATATATATATAGTTTTCTGGATGTGCCTTAGACTCTAACACAGAGCTTTGGCACAAGTTCTAGCCCTTCAAGATAAATGTTGCTATGGGTTTCTTCGACACAGAGCCTATGGTAGTTTCAGCCTGAGTATGATTAATGCTCTCATTTGCATATCACTTAATTGTTACTTAGTTTGCCCTATTGATACATTTTATTTATATACTATATTTATTTGGCTTGAGTTATTCTTGTGTACCTTGCTATGTCCCCTGAGGACATAGAATCCGGATTATGTCCCCAGGTTTAGCAGAGGAGATCTACCCCGAGGTGTACGAGACAGGAGCAGAAGTTAGAGTAGTACCATTACCATAGGACGAGGTGATCGCCGAGGATTTCTCCTGAGTATCTGCTTATCTATACTCAGTTATTTCTGTTGTTTCCTGTTTATTGAACTGATGTATCAAACTTATTATCGGGTTGTTCCCCGAGATATGTTTTATTGAGAATTAATGTTGCTTTATATTCCATATTGATCGTATTTATTTCTGTGGATGAGATTAGTACCATAGCCCCTTATTGTTGTTTTACAGCTTAACTACACCCTGATGGGTCCATTAAATTGGGTTTGCCCATCGGAGTGTGCTGCTGGCCATTGCCACGTGTCTAGTCCCTCGGTATTTTGGGACTGGGACATGACAGTAAATGAGTGAAGCAGTGCACTATGAATAATATATATATCGTTCTACTCGAGGCATAGCGGGGTCTACTTGCACAAAGCAAAGGTAGCATGCGAGGGTCCAAGTTATAAGCCAAATTTTATTTACATGTTCTAACACAAGCAATACACGATGGGATTATTTTAGCTATGTGCGTTATATTCTTTATTAGCATGCAAGGGTGATTCACCTAGCGACTAGCATGTATCGTCCATATTTTTAAGTGTGCTGGCCAAACAAAGACAAGTTTATCGTAGCCACCCACCTTAGCGATGATTCGCCTCGGTCGAGTGAGCCTTTGAAAGTCTAAGTCTGAATTCCTGAAGGGCCAAGTCTGAAAATTCTTTGCCTCAAACGAGTCTTCTCCCTGAGCAAAGCGGGTCGGGTCGTTGCACTTGGCCGTTTGAATCGTCTGTCCGCTTGAACGGAACAGGTCGTTACATCTCCTATAATATGTGATATTAGGATTTGGATTTCCAAATTGTCTGGCATTAGAGTTTGGGTCTCCATAGGACTCAAAATTAATAATATAAACAGTAAAAATGAGACCAAAACTCTAATGTCGGACAATTTAGAGACCCAAACTCTAATATCACATATTATATGAGACCCTATTGCTAAATGTTGTGGTTGATTTCAATCAAGACATCACCATATAAAACTTAAATGACTATTAAAGTATTTATCGCAGCAAAAAGCGACTAAAACAATAATGTCTAAAGTCCAAGGACCATAGCAAAAGTGTAAAGAAAAGAAGAAAACTGAAAGGATCACAAGATAGCTTAAGAATCTGTTTCCTAAACAAAAATTTGTACATTTAGAAATATTTTTTTGCACATTTATTTATTTTGCTCAAATTGAATATTTCAACCTTTTATAGGAAGGTAAATTTTGAAGCAAGTTCCAATCCAAAAACTAAAAATTGGTGGTCGAATATCAACAAAGGCATCACCCTATAAAACTTAAATTACTATTAAAGTTTTTGTCACCGCCGCAGAAAGCGAATAAAACAATGACGTCTAAAGTTCAGGAACTAGAGCAGAAGTGTAAAAAAAAAAAGACAACTGAAACGTTCGTAGGACAGCTTAAGAATTATTTCCTAAACAAAATTTTGTACGTTTAGAAAAAAAATTGTACATTTATTTTTTTCTCTAATTAAATCTTTTCACTTTTTATAGGAAGGTAAATTTTGAAGCAAATTTGTCACACCCCAGTCCCAAAATACGTAGGACTAGGAATACGTAACACACCCAGCCGTATGTATACGAACTCCAATATATGGAAACCGTATACACACGTACGTTGTTCATGAATATACAATTCACCAGTGGTAATATACTGTTACAATAAGTCACACACAATCTATATCTCATCCACAGCACACATAATAAGTAGGAATAAAGAGCTGAATAATCACTGAATATCAATGATGAGTATTTAGTCTGATAGTCGGGTGGAAACAATTCCACTACAAAATGACTATACAGAAGTAGCAACAAGGATCTCTAAACAGCGGTAATAAAATTACAGGTACTCCAAAGGTAAGACCTCCTCAGTCAGGTACGTAGCATCGGGTCCAGGATCGTACTCCTGCGGATACTCCTGCTCGTCCATATCTGGAAAGGGACCAGGTCCTCAAAGGGACGTAACAAGATACATAATAATATGCCATAAAGTAAATACTGAATAAATAAAAAGGGTGTGCTAACCATATAAGTGAATGCAATTTGAGGACAGCTTAGTGCGTAGGGAAAGTGTAGGCTAGACATATGCTGACGTAATTCGCCAATCGTCGTGACTGACTAGTATATGCCACATATGTCCCCATACATGGGCACTTTATAATCGTTCATCTCCGAGGAGCATGGTATCTGTATAATAACGTCCATATTCTATAGAGTGTGGTATCTGCAAAAATAACAAGTTACACCCAACACTCTAAAGAACATGGTATCTACAATATATATACGTCCGTATCACTCCGTCGAGTGCGGTATCTGTATAGAGGGAGTGGGTGTCCCATACGCCTATTAGTAGTCTTCCCCGCCCAATGTAGATATACAAGTCGTAAACACGACGTGGACATCATGTACTATGATGCAAGTCTCCATAAACAACTAAACTAAATCCGTTACACGTGTTGCTCACACCGATGGCCAGTCGAGTATGAGGCATGTGTCCCTACATGAACTCACTCTGTGACGTGAAATAATACGTATCAAGGCCTGGAGAGTCATACCGATAACTCCACACTTTAGGTGGGTCTACTAGACACTAGGTCAAACACCAGACCTTAACGTCAACGCATTCGTTGACTGCACCCGAGTCTCTCTCGGACGCGCACAGTTGTATAAAATAAATATGCAATAATTAATTCAAAATTTAAACAGTACAACAAGACAAGGTATACTTGCCGGACAAGAAATCTGTATACTGCACGTCCAAAACTGTGTTTATGTTTTGTGTAAGAAGAAGTGGGTTAGGGTTTGGAAGAGTTGTAATATATATAGGGATAAGGAGGCGGTGGGAAAACTTAGGGATTAAGAATTACTGGTGCTGCTGCTGCTGCTTTCATTGGCTCTAGTTTCGGTTGTTCTTCCATTGGTTTAGGTTTTGGTTGAGGAGTTTTTAGTAACAACAGGTAAAGAGGCGGTGGGGGATGAGTCATAAGAGGGGTTTGTTTTACGCGTGGTGAAAATAAGAAGCGGTGGAGTTTGTTTTACGGTCGGGTGAGATAAAAAGCGGTGGAGTGGTTTACGCGCGGAGAAAGAGAAGCAAAGTGGGCTTTTGCTACTGCTGCTGTTTGATATTTGTTTTACGCGAGTTAGGGTGCAAGCGGGTAATGGGTTTCGGTTTCGGAAATGACGAACCCAACATCGCGTACGGTGTTGGCACCCGACTAGGATCGGACACTAGGTACGTCATACGTTTCCTAGGTTAAGCAGTTTAAACAAGTTTATATGAATTTACACAAGACATCCAGCAAAGTATTATTACAGGAAATATGAAGATAAAGACTGCAGGTTTGGCAATGTGCACTTGCCTGATGTTTAGATTCCACTAAGGTCCTGTTCTCGGAAATTTCCAGAGATGTCTCCGAAAGCTGAAATAAATAGTACCATCACGCTCAGAAGGTGTCAAATAGCTAGGAACGCCTGTCCTTGGGTCCAATTTGGAGACAAGGACAAAAACGGTAATTTCGGGCCAAAACGGGGTTCACCGGTGGGCCCGCTTTGCACCGAAAAACGTGTCAGGGTCAACGGTCTCAAATTTCACCAAACTTACTGTCAACATGTCAAGAACGCTGATACAAACCCAACGGAACTTTCAGATTTGAATTTCGATGAGCCGATCACAAAATCGCCCGTCGAGTGGGGCTTGTGGGGCCCACGACACGCGATTTCGTCAACGTTCTCAGAATCAAACCAAACTTGACCCACAGGACCAGCGTATCGCTATGAGTCCGATGGCGTAAGTTTCGTCTCGATCCGACGTGTGTGCACGAAGTTAGGGTGAATTGCAGAAAAGTCGGATACGGGGCGATATCCGCGGATACGCGTTGATTTCGGTGTGCACGCACACCCGAATCAGCTTCCGCGAAATTCCACACGTCCGTATCGACGACGCGCACGAATCTGTGAAGACCGCACGCGACCAAGTCGTCCCGTTTGGCGGGGCGTACTCAGTTCCGGGGTAAAACAGGGTCTGGTTTTTCCTGTTTTTGGATCGCGGTATGCGATCACCACAGGACGCGATGCCCCGAACGGTTTGTCCAGGCACCGAGAGGGTCATACAGGCTTCCCAACGCAATTTACGAAATCGAAATCCGAGCTACGAGCAAGAAGATACACGCACCTGAACGGGGTCCAAAAACCGGGGTTCGAATTGTGTCCGACACGTGTCCGGACACAAAGGGAAATTATGGTTAGGGTTTGGGGGCTGCCGGAGAACCGCGGCTGGCCGGGGTGGCTCGCGGCGAGGGAGGCTGGCCGGAGGGGCTCGGGCGGTCGGGGGCTTCGCCGGAGGCGGCGCTGACGGCTCGGGGAGGCGGCGCAGGCGGCCGCTGCTGCTGCTGAAGCTCGGCCTGCGGCGCCGACGGGGGAGGAAGGAGGAGGAGAGGGAGGCCGGGGCTCGGGGCTCGGCAGAGGAGGCTGGCGGGGTGACGGCGCGGGCACGGCGACGCTGGCGGCGAGGCGGGGGCTGTGGCGGCGTGGTGGTGGCGGAGGGCTGACCGGGGGCGGGGATTTATAGACGAGGGGAGAGAGGGAGCGGGGCCGAGCGGGGCGGGGATCGTGTGGCGACGTGGGCGGGGCTAGCGGAGGGGGAGGCGGGTCGTGGCGGCCGGAAATCGCGGCGGGCGGCGGAGAGATCGGGTCGTGGGGAAGGGGATGGGGGTACGGGTCGGGTGCGGGTCGGGTGCGGGCCTGGCCGACCCGCCCGACCCGTCAGGCCTGGGTTGGGCCGGGTTTGGGGCTGGGCCGGGTCCAGCGGGCCGCGGGCTGGGCCAAAAAATAAAATAAAATAATAATAATAATAATAAAAATAATTAATTAATTAATTAATTACCTTAAATAGTTTTTAGGTATTTAAAAATAGGTCTGAGGCTCAATAAAATCCCGAAAAATTACCCTAAGTCCGGTTTTCTATTTTACACCATAAAATCATATTTTCATTATATTTTAATATTAGTTATTAGCAATTAAAAATTATAAAATTACCACAGCACCTATGTAAATTATTGAAAAATTGCAGAAAATTCCCAAAAATTGATTTTAAAAAAATCTGAAAATTTTAGGGTGATTACAATCTACCCCCTTAAGAGGATTGCGTCCTCACAATCGAAGGGTAAACTACAAAGGCACGAATTTACAGAATTAAAGAATGCTTAGGTTTTACCTGCATCTGCAAATAAGTGTGGATAACGCTGGTGCATAACATCTTCTCGTTCCCAGGTCGATTCACCAGGAGAGTGCTGTTTCGAAGCTATCCGAACCAGTCTGATTGTCTGCCCTCGCAGTGTCTTCTTACTGGTGTCGAGTATACCCACTGGTTGTTCCTCATATTTCAGGCTAGGGCCCACCGAAATCTCAGAATGATCAACTATATGACTTGGGTCGGTCACGTATCGCCTCAGCTGTGAGACGTGGAATACATCATGCACTCCCTCTAAGGATGGAGGTAATGCAAGACGATAAGCCACCTCACCAATGCGCTCCAAGATATCAAATGGCCCAATATACCTTGGGCTTAACTTGCCTCTGCTGCCGAATCTGATAGTACCTCTAGTGGGCGAGATCCTCAAAAATACATGCTCTCCTTCCTTGAACTCCAGGGGACGTCTGTGCGCATCGGCCCAATGCTTCTGTCTATGCTGGGCTGCACGGAGATGATTCTGAATCTGCCTTACTTTTTCCACTGTCTCCGTTACTAACTCTGGATCCAGTAATTGACGTTCGCCAACGTCACTCCAGCATATCGGCGATCTGCACTTCCTTCCGTACAACGCCTCGAAAGGTGCCATCTGTATGCTTGCCTGATAGCTGTTATTGTAGGAGAACTCCACTAAGTGCAGATGATCTTCCCAAGATCCTCTGAAGTCTAGTATACATGATCGCAGCATATCTTCCAAGATCTGAATTGTGCGCTCTGATTGGCCATCTGTCTGAGGATGATAGGCAGTACTGAATTTGAGCCTGGTGCCGAGATTCTCTTGCATGCTTCGCCAGAAGTGAGATATAAATCTCGAGTCTCGATCTGATACAATACTAACCGGCACTCCATATAATTTTACGATCTGTCGCATATACATGTCGGCTAGTACTTCCGTGGATTGTCCGACTCTGAATGGCAAGAAGTGAGTCGACTTAGTGAGCCGATCCACGATAACCCATACCGCATCCTTTCCACTAGGGCTTCTTGGAAATCCAGTGACGAAGTCCATGGTAATATGCTCCCACTTCCATTCAGGTATGGGAAGTGGCTACAACATACCTGCAGTCCTTTGGTGCTCGGCCTTTACCTGCTGGCAGACTAAGCATTTTGCCACAAATCGGCAATCTCCTTTTTTATTCCATGCCACCAGTAATATTGTCTTAAGTCCCGGTACATCTTGGTTCCTCCTGGATGAACCGAGTATATGGAGCTATGTGCTTCAGTCATCAACTCCTGCCTTAATTCTCCATTTGGAACATATAGGTGATTTCCGCACCTTAATGTCCCGTCCTCGTGGATGCGAAGTCCCGTCTGCAGGCCTGCTTCGGTTCTCTCTTTCAGCCTTCGGAACCTGGCATCATTAGGCAAAGCTTCTTTGATTCTCTCCACCAGCGATGACTTAACTTCGAGGTTAGCCAGCAAACCAATTTGTCCAGGTAGAACAACCTCTATCTGAAGATCTTGCAAGTCTTGTAATAGCTGAGGCTGCTCAGTTAAGAAATAAGTCGAGGGTTTTCTGCTGAGGGCGTCGGCTACAACATTTGCTTTCCCCGGGTGGTACTGCAGATCTATGTCAAAGTCCACCATCAACTCAAGCCAACGCCTTTGCCTCATGTTGAGCTCCTTCTGAGTATAAACATACTTCAAGCTCTTATGATCAGTGAATATTTTGACCTTCTCTCCATACAGATAATGTCTCCAGATCTTCAATGCAAAAATCACTGCAGCTAGCTCCAGGTCGTGTGTTGGGTAGTTCTTCTCGTGGACCTTCAACTGCCTCGATGCATAAGCGATAACCTTGCCATGTTGCATCAAGACACAACCTAGTCCACTACCGGACGCATCACTATAAACAATAAAACCTCCTGACCCTGAGGGAAGAGTCAAGACTGGTGCTGTTATTAGACGCCTCTTCAATTCTTCAAAGGCATTCTGGCATTCTTCCGTCCATATGAACTCCTGATCCTTCCGTGTCAGCTTAGTCATCGGCTCTGCGATCCTTGAAAAATTTTCTACGAACCGCCGGTAATACCCAGCAAGTCCAAGAAAACTTCTCACTTCTGCAACAGAGGTAGGGGTAGGCCAGGTTTCTATAGCAGTGACCTTCTCTGGGTCCACAGACAGTCCTTCACCCGAGATAATATGTCCTAAGAATGGCACCTTGTCCATACAGAACTCACATTTGCTGAGTATGGCATATAGCTTCTCCCTTCTCAAAGTTTCTAGCACAATTCTTAGGTGTTCCTCGTGTTCTTCGTGGTCCTTGGAGTAGACTAGAATATCATCAATGAATACCACCACGAACTTATCCAAGTACTGATGGAAGACTCCGTTCATCAAACTTATAAATACAGCAGGTGCGTTGGTTAAACCAAACGGCATTACTAGGAACTCATAATGTCCATACTTAGTCCTGAAGGCCGTCTTTGGGATATCTTCCTTCTTCACCCTAATCTGGTGATAACCGGATCTAAGGTCAATCTTTGAGAATACCCTAGCACCACTCAATTGGTCAAACAAGTCATCAATGCGTGGTAAGGGGTACCGGTTCTTAACAGTTACAGCATTAAGGGCTCTGTAATCAATGCACAACCGCACAGTTCCGTCCTTCTTGGGTACAAAAAGTATAGGTGCTCCCCAAGGTGAAACACTGGGCCGGATAAATCCTTTCTCCAGAAGATTGTCAACTTGCGCTTTCAATTCCACTAACTCCTTAGGTGCTAGCCGATATACCGATGAAGTGATAGGTTCGGCTCCTGGAGTTAGGTCTATTGTGAATTCTATCTCCCGATCAGGTGGTAAACCTGGAAGGTCGTCGGAAAATACATCCACAAATTTTGATATGACTCTTGGGTAACCTGAATCCTCTTATACAGATAATACCCTAAGAGTTGGTTGGACCCCTTGTTCTACAGCTCCTCGACGAAATTCAAACTCAGGAAGGCTAGGGGGTCTAAATATCACTTTTCCAAGCCGACAATCCAGTGTCGCATGGTACTGACTTAACCAGTCCATACCAAGTACAACATCGTAATCAGGCATAGAAAAGATCAGGAATTGGGCTCGCATCTCTCGGCCACAGACTACTATCGAACATGATCTACAAATATCACTAACTGGGATAATTCCACCTCCCGTTAGAATTCTTTTCATCTTCGAGAGAGGTGCGGTAGCTACTCTATGTGTGGCTACGAAGCTAGCAGCAATAAATGAATGCGAGGCTCCCGAATCAAATAATGCTACAGCAGGAATTGAAGCTACTAATATGGTACCTGCTATCACTTCGCCTGCAGTAGCTTCTTCAGTGACTGCTAGTGCATATGCCTGACCTCGTCCCTGAGCGGGACCCCTTTGCTGACGAGCCTGCTGGAATAAAGCTGCCTGAGGTGGTAGTGGTGGCCTGGCTCCTCCAGGCCCTGTCTGTGTTGCTCCCCCAGCTGGAAGAGCTGGCCTAGGTGCAGGTGGAGCTGGTTGATTCGGAACTCCCTCTCGACGTTCCGAGCAGTCCTTTGAGAAGTGTTGTCCGGATTCGCAAACCAGGCAGAGTCCCAGCTTGCGTCTACATTCTCTTTCAATATGTCCTACTTTGCCGCAGTAATGACAAGTAGGTAGGTTCTTTGATGCTGCTTTCTGAGGCAGGTTCTTCTGGGGCCGTTTGACAGAACCCTCAGGTGATGACTTGGACGGTGCTGAGGAGAATGGACGTTTCAGGCTTGATTTCCTCCGAGTAACGAGCTCCATCCGACGTGCTGCAGCTAGGACGTCGGAGTAAGATGTGGGCGCGACCGATTCGATTAACTTCTGAAGCTCGAACCTGAGTCCATCAAAGAACTTCTCTGCCTTCTCTTCTTCGGTAGGAATTAGAGAAGGGGCAAAGCGGCTCAGGCGAATGAATTCGGCGTTATATTCCTCCACCGTCATGTTGCCCTGGATCAGGCGGTTGAATCTGTCTCGGAGTTCTGACCAAGCCACAGCAGGGATGTACATATCCTGGAAGAGTCTGGAGAACTCCTTCCAGGTGACCTAATCATGTCCGAGCCTTCTTTCTTCGGACAGCCACCAATGGTGCGCGTTGTCCGTCAGTTGCATCCTGACGGCAGTCATCCACTTCTCCTTTGGAAGTTCAACAACCTCCAACTGGTGCTGAGTGTTCGTAAGCCATTCATGAACTTCAGTTGGTCCTTCCTTGCCCGAGAAGGTACGGGGTTTGAGTTGACGGAAATCTGTGATGGATCCCATCGCAAGCCGCCTATTTGGTGGATTTGCATGTTTCAATGCTGCGACTAGGCTGTTCCTTAGGTTCTCGGCCTCATGACGTTGGGCCTCCTGTTGGATCTGTTGTTGTGCCTGCATCATGGCGTAGAACATCTGGAACATTTGCTGTCCGTCCATTGCCTGCCCTGGAGGAAAGACAGGCATCGTAGGAGAGAACTGGGGTGGAGGCGGGATGTCATCACGCCTGAACCTGGAACTTGGCTGGCCAGTTTGATTGTTCTGAGAGGATTGTCCTCTGGTATCTGGCGTTGTTCCAGCTTCACAGGTAACCACAACTTCAGGCAGTGTACCCAAGGGATTCTCGTCACCACTTCTGGGATCCATTACTCTGCATAAACAGAAAACAATGAGAACGCACAGAGGAATCAAATCAGGATGCAATTCAAGCAATTAAATTGAATTCGATATAGAGTCCAAAAATGATTCAATCAATGGATGAGATCCTATAACTTATCCTATCTTATTGCAGGCCTGTTCAGTCCCTAAATTAAAACCAAACAATTTAGTCGAGACCTGCATGGGCCACCACAAAAACTATGTCACGCCCCAGTCCCAAAATATCGAGGGACTGGACACGTGGCAATGGCCAGCAACACGCGCCGATGGATAACCCAATTTAATGGAGCCATCAGGGCGTACTTAAGCTGTAACGAAGGTCTACTACAACAAATCACACTAATCTCATCCATAAAGATAAAGAAATAAACTGCATAATGAAATGGAAATAAGTAGCAACAACAAGTTAGTCGGGGAAACAATTCGACTTATGTCTGAATACACTGGCTCAATAGGCCAGGAATAAAAGAGATAAACATAAAGTAAATACTGAGTACGGGATCAGGTACTCAGGAGAAGTCCTCGGCAGTCACCTCGTCTGCAGGGTTCAGTTCTGCTCCAGTATCAAGTCCAACAATAGCCTCAGCTCCTGTCCCGTATATTTTGGGGTACTACTCCTCAGCTAAACCTGGGGACATAATCCATTCCAGGTCCTCAGGGACATAGCAAGGTACAGGAAATACAAGCCAAATAATTGCAGTGCAAATAAATAAATGAAACAGCAGGGTAAACTATGTAACCATCTATGTGATATGCAAATGAGAGCAACACTAGTACTCAAGCTGAGACCGCTACAAGCTCTGTATCGGGGAGCCGGTAGCAGTAATAACACGTAAAGGGTCTAGCTCTGCTGGAGAGTCTACAACCTCACAATAATAGTAGATATATATATATATATATATATAACAGCCTGTAGCCTGTGTGTCTCTCCCCACCCAATGTAATCACGCAAACTATGACCATAACGTCTCATGTCCATGTCAGCGGGATTATAACTAATGCAACAAGTCAAACTGTCTATAACTAAAATATCTCTGTCAAGTCATGTATCCTATACAGAATTACCATAAATATCTCAGGAAGATTTTGTCCATGTATAGTGTCAAGTGTCCTGGGTTGTAGGGTACTTGATATGTCAAGTACAAAAGTAAAGGGTATCGTAAATTCATCTCTAAATGACGAACCCAATATCGCGTACGGTGTTGGCACCCGACTAGGATCGGACACTAGGTACGTCATACGTTTCCTAGGTTAAGCAGTTTAAACAAGTTTATATGAATTTACACAAGACATCCAACAAAGTATTATTACAGAAAATATGAAGATAAAGACTGCAGGTTTGGCAAGGTGCACTTGCCTGATGTTTGGATTCCACTAAGGTCCTATTCTCAGAAATTTCCAGAGATGTCTTCGAAAGCTGAAATAAATAGTACCATCACGCTCAGAAGGTGTCAAATAGCTAGGAACGCCTGTCCTTGGGTCCAATTTGGAGACAAGGGCAAAAACAGTAATTTCGGGCCAAAACGGGATCCACCGGTGGGCCCGCTTTGCACCGAAAAATGTGTCAGGGTCAACGGTCTCAAAATTCACCAAACTTAGTGTCAACATGTCAGGAACGCTGATACGAACCCAACGAAACTTTCAGATTTGAATTCCGATGAGCCGATCACAAAATCGCCCGTCGAGTGGGGCCTATGGGGCCCACGACATGCGATTTTGTCAACGTTCTCAGAATCGAATCAAACTTGACCCACAGGACCAGCGTATCGCTACGAGTCCGATGGCGTAAGTTTCGTCTCGATCCGACGTGTATGCATGAAGTTAGGGTGAATTGCAGAAAAGTCAGATACGGGGCGATGTCCGCGGATACGCGTTGATTTCGGTATGCACGCACACCCGAATCAGCTTTCGCAAAATCCCACACGTCCGTATCGATGACGCGCACGAATCTGTGAAGATCGCACACGACCAAGTCGTCCCGTTTGGCGGGGCATACTCAGTTCCGGGGTAAAAATAGGGTCTAGTTTTTCCTGTTTTTGGTTCACGGTGTGCGATCACCACAGGACGCGATGCCCCGAACGGTTTATCCGGACACCGAGAGGGTCATACAGGCTTCGCAATGCAATTTACGGAATCTAAATCCGAGCTACGAGCAAGAAGATACACGCACCTGAACGGGGCCCGAAAACCGGGGTTCGAATTATGTCCGACACGTGTCCGGACACAAAGGGAAATTAGGGTTAGGGTTTGGGGGCTGCCGGAGAACCGCGGCTGGCCGGGGTGGCTCGTGGCGGGGGAGGCTGGCCGGAGGGGCTCGGGCGGTCGGGGGCTTCGCCGGAGGCGGCGCTGGCGGCTCGGAGAGGCGGCGCAGGCGGCCGCCGCTGCTGCTGAAGCTCGGCCTGCGGCACCGACGGAGTAGGAAGGAGGAGGAGAGGGAGGCCGGGGATCGGGGCTCGGAGGAGGAGGCTGGCGGGGTGACGGCGCGGGCACGGTGACGCTGGCGGCGAGGCAGGGGCTGTGGCGGCGTGGTGGTGGTGGAGGGCTGACCGGGGGCGGCGATTTATAGGCGAGGGGAGAGAGGGAGCGAGGCCTAGCGGGGCGGGGATCGTGGGGCGACGTGGGCGGGGCTAGCGGAGGAGGAGGCGGGTCGTGGCTGCCGAAAATCGCGGCGGGCGGCGGAGAGATCGGGTCGTGGGGAAGGGGATGGGGGTACGGGTCGGGTGCGGGCCTCGCCGACCCGCCCGACCCGTCAGGCCAGGGTTGGGCCGGGTTTGGGGCTTGGCCCGGTGGGCCGAGTCCAGCGGGCCGCGAGCTGGGCCAAAAAATAAAATAATAATAATAATAATAATAATTAATTAATTAATTACCTTAAATAGTTTTTAGGCATTTAAAAATAGGTCTGAGGCTCAATAAAATTTCGAAAAATTACCGTAAGTCCGGTTTTCTATTTTACACCATAAAATCATATTTTTATTACATTTTAATATTAGTTATTAGCAATTAAAAATTATAAAATCACCACAGCACCTATGTAAATTCTTGAAAAATTGCAGAAAATTCCCAAAAATTGATTTTGAAAAAAATCTGAAAATTTTAGGGTGATTACACCTTTTAAAACTTAAATGACTACTAAAGTATTTGTCGTCGTCGCAGAAAGCGACTAAAACAATGACATTTTAAGTTCAGGGTTCAGAGCAAAAGTGTAAAGAAGACGATTGAAATGTTCGTAAGATAGCTTAAGAATCAGTTTTCTAAACAAAAATTTGTACATGCAGAAAAAAAATCATACATTTAGTTTTCTTGCTCTAATTGAATATTTCACCTTTTCATAGGAAGATAAATTTTGGAGTGAATTCTAATCCAAAACTATCATGTTGTGGTCAAATTTTACAAAGACATCACCCTATAAACTTAAAGGACTATTGAAGTATTTGTCGCCGCCACAGAAAATGACTAAAACAATGACATCTAAAGTTTAGAGGCCAGAGAAAAAGTGTAAAGGAAAGAAGGCCTCTGGAACGTTCGCAAGACGGCTTAAGAATATGTTTCCTAAACAAAAATTTGTACATTTAGAATTTTTTTTTTGTACATTTAGTTTTTTTTTTTTTGCTTTAATTGAATCTTTGAATTTTTTATAGTAAGATACATTTTTGAGCGAATTCCAATCCAAAACTAAAATATAGTGATCGAAATTCAACCAAGGCATCATCATGTAAAACTTAAATGACCATTAAAGTATTTGTTGATGCCGCAGAAAGTGACTAAAACAACGACATCTAAAGTTCAGGTACCAAAGCAAATGCGTAAAGAAAAGAGGGCGCCAATGAAACGTTCGTAAGACAACTTAACAATATGTTTCCAAAACAAAAAATTATACATTCACTACAAATATACACTGTTTTAGCGACGGAATTATCCGTCGCTAAAATGCATTTATTATCACTATTTGATTTTAGCGACGGATTAGCGACGAAAATGTTCTGTCAAAATATTTAATGTTGCTACGAATTTTTTTTCGCTAATCCGTCGCTACTTCGACGGATTAGTGACGGATTAAGCGACATTAAACCAGTGACGGATCAACGACGTACAAGTTACGTCGCTAAACTTTTTTACTACTTATCGACGGATTATGTGAGCCAAAATTTGTCAAATTTTCCAGAAGGTTTTGCACATTCAGGGCTCAGAGAGTTCGTTGCTAATCAGTCGCAAATCCGTCACTTTCAGTGATGGATTCACGACGGACTTTAGCGACGAATTCTAATACATGTTTAGTACATTTATGTGTATCATACATTTTAGCAAAGGAATTTCCATCGCTTGGTAGTCGCTGGCCTGAGATTTTTTGTCGAAAATTCGTCGCTGACTTGAGATTTTTCAGATATTCCATCGCTATTACGTCGCTTGTTCGTCGCTAAAGGTAATGTTTTTCCGAGCAATCAATTTTTGCTGAGCATATACCTGTTATACATTCACCAATTTCTACACAAATAAATTTCACACAAGAAATTCCACACAAACTAATAAAATCCACACAAATATGTACAAATGTTATATTTACGTCAAAATAATAAAGTAGAGTAATCCAAACATGTACAAATAATTGTTATTACAATCCCACAAAGTCAAATAATTGCAATCAAGTCAAAAAAATACAACAAACTAAAAAAAAATTTACAAACTCAAAAAATCCATCAAGTCGACGATGGAGACGGAGGCGGCAGCGGCTGTCGGCTAGCCATGTATTATGCCATAACCATAGCGATGATATCCTATATAGATCATCAGGAGCAACGGCAGACGGAGCAGTGGCAGGAGCTATCGAAGGAGCTGGAGGACCCATTAATGCCGTCGGAGGAGCAGGAGCCGTCAGAGTAGCTGGAGGACCCAATGTGGTAGCTGTCAGAGGAGCCATCGTAGTGTCCATCGGAGGAGCAGGTGCTGCTGCATCAAAGCTGTCTATCAACTGCCGGACCAGCCCATGTAGCTCATGTAGAGTCGTCGTGAGCTGCTCCAGATACATCGCACCAAAAGGAACGCCAGAGCTGGATACTGATGGAGCTGGAGTAGCCGTCGGAGGAGCTCTGGAAAGAACCGACAACATCGATGCCAACCATCTGGAACCTTACACGTTGCCGCCTTTCCCTCTCCCGACAACTTGTACCCACCGATCGTTTCTCTCAGTCGGCGTACTGCTCTCAGCGTCCCCCTCTAACGTCTCATGCATCTCCTATATTTATTTATATAAATAGGTTTAGAGTTAAGGATTTTAGAGTTATATGTGCTATATTTAATTTTTGTTAGATTATCATATTAGATACTAGATATCATAGTATATGTATATAATTTAGGTTATATTTGCAATATTTGATTTCCATGATATCTTAAAATAGGATATTAACCAATGTTCAAAGTATCGGAATCAAAATCGGTAGCGAACTATTCTTTTGAGGCTTAAAGTAAATTGAATAAAATTGTAATTTAAGTACATACAGTATTTACAATGTTGTTTCTTAAAATAAGGTATTAACAAAAGTGCATAATTTTAAGTATTTACAGTATTTTTTTTAGTATTTTTGAAATTGAATGACCTAGTGTCACGCCCCAGTCCCAAAATAGCAAGGGACTAACCACGTGGCAATGGCCAGCGGCACAACTCCAATGGGAAAACCCAATCTAATGGACCCGTTAGAGTGAACTTAAGTTATAATACATATAAAATGGTCTAAAAATACATGTCATAGTTTATATATCTAATCTCATCCACAATAAGTAACGAAATCAAAAAGAGACAAGTCCAGTCATAATAATATTAAATGATCTGTCAAACTAAAATAATATAAATAATGTCATAAAAAATAACCCGTCATCAAAAAGGAAAGAAAAATAACTCCAAGTACAATATCTAGAAGTCACTACAAGATCAAATATCTAAGAACACTAAGTATAATAAATGAATGGTGAGAATACTGTGTGCTCAAGAGAAGTCCTCCGGAAAAACCTCGTCCTCTGCAACATGTATATCTCCAATAGAAGCACCTACCCCGTAAACCTCGGGATAGCTCTCCTTGTCTACACATGGGGACATATTCTAGATCCAGGTCCTCATGGGACATAGCAAGGTACAGTAAACACTCAAGCCAAATAAAATACAGTAAGTAAAAACAAATCCTCAGGACAAGCTATGCGATCAGCTAAGTGAAATACAAATAAGAGCATCACAAGTACTCAGGCTGAGACCACTATAGGCTCTATGTTAAGGAGTCCATAGCAGCAAGTAGTATCTCGTAGGGCTAGTAAATGTGCCAAGACCTGGTACAGAGACTAAAGCACCTCTAGTAACATAGTATATGTATATAAACATAATCAGCCTGTAGCATGTGTGTCTCTTCCCACCCAATGTAATCTCATATCTCATGTCCACAATGTCTCATGTCCATAACACGCAAGATCATGACCTCTAGCTAGTACAACGAGTCATAATGATATCTATATAATATGCAAGTCTCATAATACGAATCATGTAAGCCTATACAGAATCACCATGAATAACTCAAGAAAGATTCTGTCACATAAAATAATGTCAAGTGTCCTACGGTCTGGCGTACTTGGTAAAGTAATCACGTAAAAATAGGATCTTGGAATCAACTCTCTAAGTGACGTTACACGACTTCGCGTACGGCGTCGACACCCGAATCTTGTTCGAACACTAAGCAACGTCTCACAGTCCTAGGTTGAATAGGTATATCAGAAGAGTATATATATATATATATATATATATATATATATATATATATATATATATATATATATATATATATATATATATAAGGAAAGAAACACAAGCAGATAATATAACAGGATCTACTGCAAGTTTGTTAAGGTACACTTGCCTGGGTCTGCAGTATGTAGCTACAAAGTTGGTCCCGCGTCCACACCTCCGGAATCCAATTGACCTAAACAATAATTTTTTTACTTTAAGTATCTAATCAAGAATCTTGTAACCGCAACTAAATTTTCTAATTTATTATCAACCATTAATACCCAAGTCCAACCTCATCCTAACATGTAAATTTTTTGACACAATAACTTATACGTTTTACGAGGTATCGAAACCTAGTTTCGTGGTTTACAACTTTCAAAATTCACGATTAAGTCCCCAATCGAAGGACATGAACATAAATCATAATAATCATGTAATATTGATTTAAATCTGATTTATATTAATTTTTAGCCATTAAATTCCAGAATTGATAAAATAATCATATTTCAAAATTATGACTACTTTAAGTTGACTAGTTTTGTCTGAAACTTGTTCGGAGCATTGATAGTCCATGTGTATGGTTTATATTAATAAAAAATTATTTTATATCATATTTTATTCTTTTTTAATCTTAAAAAATAATCACATTTTATTCCATCCAAAATAACCTCTAATTACGAGCAAAATAATGCCATAAAGCCACCCGAAACCTAGGCTAGTGGCCCTTATTTTTAGGGTTCAGAATTTTGATGAAAATACAATAAAAATAATTCTAAAATACTTATTTTGCAGTAATAAACCATCAATAAATTTAATTTTAAGAAATAACAACAAGGCCTCTAAGAACCTTGTCACAAAGTCTTAAACTAGTCCTACTATTATCCTATCTATCATCAATCTAACATAAAAAATTTCATAGATTTTTATGGTGGAAAAAGATGGCAAAGGAAGATTCTAGAATTTTAAACTTAAATAAACCTAAGAGAGTTATGCCATGGAGATTTGAGAAGGGAAGTTTGAATCCTTACCCGAAAGCTTTGAAGGTTTAGATGACGGTGTCTCTTCTTGTTCAAGAACGCACATTCTTGCTTGTGCTTGCCTTGCTTCTCCCTTCTTGATGGGTTGATGATGTTGGCAATAGGTTCTTGATAGGTTGATGATAATGGCAATGGGTTCTTGATGGTTTTGATGGCAATGATGGAGCCTTTATGGTTGTTTGGTGGAGATTGGGTGGAAGGATGATGAAAGGTGGAGCTTTGGAAGAGAGGAAAGGGTTTTTGGTGAAGGAGATGATGATGTGAGAGGTAGATAAAAAGGGGGTCTACTCTTACATGTGAAGGAGAGGGGAGGGGTCGGCCAAAAAGGGGAGAGAGTTGTTAGGGTTAGGGTTTTGTGATAAGGGGGTATATATATCGGCTTTTTGGATAGATTTAAACTTAGGAAGGGGTGTTCCTAGGGCTTGTAGGGGTCAGCCACCAAGGAGGCTGCTCTTGCACGAAATTATGAAGATGGAGTGGGTTGTTATGGTTGGTATTTAGTTGGTTAGTATCTTATATGGTTAGTTAGTTAGTTAGTTAGTTAGTTAGGTAGGTAGGTAGTTTGCCAACTAGGATGCCACCTATGACCCCTTCTTTAATTAGAACTCTATAAATACAACCAAATTAATGTATATATATGTGTGTGTGTGTGTGTGTGTGTGTGTGTGTATGTGTGTGTGTGTGTGTGTATGTGTGTGTGTGTGTGGAAGTATTTGAGTGCACTACATGACTATATGTTGGGTTTTGGGTCAAGTTCTAGTCAAAATAAGACAGTTTTACGGTAATCGTGGTTCTAGATTTTTGACAATATTTTTGGAGCACGGGAGAGGTCAAACAAATGTAACATCCATATCCCAAATATATTATGCACAATCAAGATTAGTAACATAAATTTTGTTAGGAGAAAAAAGGTTGTGCATTGCTTAAAATATCCAAGCCATGGCAAATGGTCATATATATAAAAGAAGGATTTAGAAATTACTACTCTAATCTATTAAATTAAAAAAAAAACCAAAATAACCCTATTAAAAAATGAGGGGGCTTACACCTAGAGTTGACCTAGTTTGACTGTTTTGACCAGAAACCTAGAATCTAATTAAAATATAAAAATAATCTAATTAAATTGACAAAATTTTATAAAGACAACTAGCATATGCTTGGCGGCCCGCTCATCTACGAGCTTCTCATCCTTTTTTCTTTTGTGGATCCGCTAGAAGATTGCTGAAAAGTCAATGGTCTTGGGGTCTTTTCCGGCTCTAGCGGTCTCGTCGCACTACAAAAATTAAGCAATTAATAAGTAAGCAAAAAAATTAGAATTACAAAAAAATCGATCTAGCAAAATTTTTTAATACTAACAATCCGTCTAAAATGCTCGACGGTCGGAATGGATCCACCAGTATGGAGACCACCCTTAGCACGGGCTGCCTTCACCTTCTCGCACGTGGCCTTGTAGGTCGGGGTGTCCATCTTCTTTTTTATCTTCTCCCAGTACTCCGCCTTCAGCCACTCCTTACGGTGATCCGGTCCAAGTGATGCGAGTGTCTTCTGGGCATTGATCATATCTCTCAACCTCTTGCTGGTGACGGTCTTGTAGCATTTTTGGATATCACTATCTCTATGATCCGGCTACCAGTAAAGCCTCTACAAATTAGAAAAATATTTGTTATTATTGTATTCCAAAAAATTATATATTATTATAAATAAAATTTATATACATATTTCGAGCTTCTTCAGCCAAGTGAATCGTCGATCTAGTGGAATATCACTGAAGTTGATATAAGGGCCATCAAAGTAACCCCGCATGATCTCCCCCAGATCATTCCCAGCCTTGATCGGGAAGAATCTGAAATAAGTAGACAATATACAATTAGAATAAAAAATAAAAAATAAATGTGTAAAATAACAAATAAATGCTTACGTTGTTCCATCGATCCATACCTTGGGACGACAGATATTGGTTGTCCGCTCTGGTAGAGTAGAGGGTCTGCAAATCCTGGACGACGGACATATACTCCGTTGTCCACGAGAAGGCCTGAAAATGGATTTGCTCCTGTGGGAGCAACTGGTGGAGTAGCCGGTGTAGTAGTGCCGGTAGTGGCTGGAGTAGAAGAAGGGGTAGCAGCTGATGTCAATCCAGGAGATGGAGTAGCTCTTCCTACTGAAGAACGAGTATATAGCAGGGATAAATTATTCCCGCATCTACGAACTCGTCCTTAGGTCGTATGTGAGAATCTGGGGTAGCAGGCGTAGTGGACGGAGGATGCTGATGAGATGATCCTTTCTGAACTTGTCATCGTCCTCGTCCTCGTCCTTGTACTGTCATACTATAGATAAATCTACAACAAATACAAAAAATGGTATCATCAAACAGATAATCATAAAGTAATGGTGTGGTGAAATAAGCAAATACTAGTGTGATAATGAAATAAATAATAATTGTGTCATGAAATAACTAAATAAATATCTAAGCTAATGCATATGTATGTACATACTAATCTTCTTCATCTTCTTAATCGTCATCATCTTCTGAATCAGTTTTTGAATCATCTTCATCTTCTTCTTCTTTATTTTTATTTTTACTTCCACTATCACTATCACCTTCATCTTCCAATTCTTGTTACTCACTCGATACCACATATCAGAGTTCTCCTCTATATGAGGTAAATCTTCTATCTCAATCTCTTCGTCAACTCTATCATCCACTACGGTAACGTCAGCCCCCATATCATCAACACCGGCCGAATTCATATATGTAAGTTGAGACTTGACCACCTTATCCTCTTGGTATGCTAGATCCCCAACATTATATGTGTTTCTATCTTTAGTTTTGCATACATACCACCAATCTTTATTATTTCATTGTTGACTAGGATAGCTCGTATAATACACTTGAATTGTTTGACTAGCCAATATAAATAGTTCAAAACCTATATATCTTTTTTATATTTTATATCAACAAACCCAAACTGTTTGTCAATTTTTTATCCTTGCTTGGGTGTTGTATCGAACCAATCGCATTTAAATAACAAATTTTTTGTCTCATAAGAATAATCCAGCTCTACGATATCTCTTAGTAGACCGTAATAGTCAAATTCTGGATCAGCATCGTAGACTGAACCCCTCACACATACTCCAAAATTCTTTGTATAATTAGCCTACTCATCGATAAATGATTGATTAATAGACTTATCAGTGGTTCTAAATTTGAAGCCATTTATGTTGTATTTATCCCAACACTTTGCCCTCTTGCTTGGTCCGATAGTTAATGCTCAAAGTCGTTCGTTCTATAAGTCCGTACCATGACAAAAATACTAAAATATCACGTATCATATAGACATTAGAAAAAGATTGGTCTGAATGCTAAATTTAGAATGCTTAATGTTTAAGATCCGTACATAATTATGGAACCACGATAAAAAATGTTATCAACCTCTCTAGTAAGATCATCTTCATTAATATTAGGTCTCTCCATTTTCATCTCAGCTCTAAAAGTACTGTGATAATAAGGAGGACAGTTAGAACAATTATTTTCCAAGTATATACAAAATTAAAATATCTAGGAAAGATGTGTCGCTTACTTCTCAATATCTTGCATCTCTTTTATACCACTATTTAATAATATATACCAATGAGCGGCTTCAAACTCATCTTCTTCCAACCAACGTACTTTAGTAGCACTTGTAGGCTTCCCTCCCATATTGAAGATAGTGTGGATTACACTATTCAGGGCATCAACCCCACCGTCATCATTCCTTGGGGCTCTATTGTGATTTATTCTGACATGAGTATTAAAGTAGATGGAAAAAAGTTTAAAACCTCCTCAATGATATATGCTTCGCATATCGAAGCTTCTACATGAGCCTTATTATCAACCTTCTTCTTCAGGTGATGTAGATACCTATAGATAATATATTGAATCTTAAAATTATTTGAATAAAAAAATTAGTAGTATAAAAAATTTATACCTTTCAAATGGATACATCTATCGATAATGGACGAGAGCACCGACGCGTGCTTCGTATGCAAGATGAATCAGCAAATGCTCTATACTATCAAAAAAACTGGGAGGAAGTACCCTTTCTAACTTACACAATGTCAATACAATCTTCTCCTCATGTTCTATTATATGTTGCACTATCAACTTGCTTGAACACAAATCTCTAAAGAATATAGATAATTCGGCCAACGGAGTCCATACTTGATGAGGCAACATCTCTCAAATTATTAGATAGTAACCTCTCCATAAACACATGGCAATCATGACTCTTCATCCCTGTCAGCTTGTGTTCATTGAGATCAACACATCTTGCCAGATTTGACACGTATCCGTCATAAAATCTCAACTTTGACATCCAGTTGCATATTATCAATTTACCCCCCTACTCAATGTAAATGGCGCTGGAGGCTTGACCCAATTGTCGTTGCCACTTCATTTTAGGTGCAAATCTGAACACCGACAAATAATTTTCAATTTCTTTCTTGCTTTGACATTATCTTTCATTTTTCTCGTGATATCCATCGCCTTATTGAAGATGCTGTCGAATACATTCTTTTCGATATGTATGACATCAAGATTGTGCTTTATGAGATTGTCCTTCCAATAAGGTAAGTCCCAAAAGATACTCTGCTTCGTCCAATTATGCCTACGTCCAAACCCTTCAAAGTGATCGGCCGATATCAGAACTTCCATCACAGTCGGCAATCCATCTACCTTTTTCCAAACTTTGTCTCATGTCAGTCTCAACAGGGGAGGAGATAGTTCATGTTTAACATCTCTAAAGGCATCTATGTTCCTTCTCCACGGCTGCGATGCAGGAAAGAACTGACGGTGACAATAAAAAAAGCATACTTTTCCTACATTCTGGAGACGGAATGCCTTACTCTTTTCCATACATATCTGATAAGACAAAGTACCATGAGTACTCCACCCCGATAATATCCCATATACTGGAAAATCGTTGGTGGTCCACATGAGAGATGCTCCCATCTGAAAGTTCTGCTCCTTCGATATGTCATATGTCCGAACGCCAAATTGCCATAATTGTTTCAACTCGTCCACCAATGGCTGCAATTAGATATCGATGTTCTTCTTTGGATTTTTTGGACCTGGTATGATAAGTGTCAAAAAAATGTAAGGAGTTTTCATACACATCAATGGTGGTAGATTGTAAGGACTCAAAATCATCGACCAACAAGATTACTGAGATACCGACTGTCTGAAAGGAGTGAATCCATCAGAACATAAACCCAGCCGGGTATTCCTGGGCTCCACAGCAAATTCAGGATGACACAGATCAAAATATTTCTATGCCTCTCCATCGGAAGGATGAGATAATTCTCCATCATTCATCTTTTGTTCCTTGCTATGCTATGTCATGTGTTGTGTTGTATTTGCGGACATATACATCCTCTACAGCATCTTTGTTATCAGTAAAAACTGCATATACTTATAGGGATACAACCTTGCTCGGGCAGTTGACTTTTCTTTGTCCCGAATTGACTTGTACCGGTCTACATGACAGAAAATACATTTATCTTTATCATTGTTCTCCTTTTAGTACAACATACAACTGTTTTAACAATAATCTATCTTTTCGTAACATAATTCGAGTTTGCGTATCATCACCTTCGACTTGTAGAAGTTTTCAGGCAACTCCTTCGATCTTTTTGGCAGTAACTCTCTAATAAACTTAATTATCTGGTCATAGCATTCCTGCGGCAAGTTAAAATCAGACTTTAGGTTCAACAGACGCATCACCACCGACAGGACAGAATGAGAATCACAACCCGGGTATAACAGAGTATCGATATTCTTGAATATATCATAGAATTCCTTCGCATCAGGATTAGGATCCTCCGAATCAAAACTTGGACCGGCCGCATCAAATACCAACCCACGCACCAGGTTTCGTGATCGATATTCAAAGTTATCTCCGAGAGTGGACTCTTCTACCTCCGTATTGAAAGAGGAATGATGATATTGTGAAAACAAAAGTTCTCCTTGAGCCGTCCACTCCTTGTAGTTCGGTACAAAATCCTTCTTATAGAGATGCTCCCTCACGAGATCCACCTCTTTGAATGGTATATGTCACGCCCCAGTCCCAAAATGCCGAGGGACTGAGCACGTGCGCAATGGCCAGCAGCACGCACCGATGGACAACCCAATTTAATGGATCCATCAGGGCATGCTTAAGCTGTAGTCTAGCAATACTAAGTTACAGTCTCAGTTATTTCTAATCTCATCCACAGATAACACAGATTAATAGCCAGGAAATAATGCATTGGAATTAAATAAGCAATATGAAATAAGGTTATCTCGGGAAACAAATCCGAGAATTATTCTGTTACAATTTAGAAAAGACAGGAAATAAAATGCTGGAAAATGGAAATACTGTGTAGCTGAAGCAGGTGCTCAGGAGAAGTCTTCGGCCACTACTTCGTCCTCTGTTCCTGGTTCTGCTCCGAGGAGTGCTCCGGTACCGTACACTTCTGGGTAGTTCTCTTCAGCGGTACCTGGGGACATCATCCATTCCAGGTCCTCAGGGGACATAGCAAGGTACAGAAATATCTCAAGCCATAATGAATATCAGTGCAGCAATGAAATAAACAGCATGGTAACTATGTAAACCAGCTAAGTGATATGCAAGTGAGAGTTCTAGTCATACTCAGGCTGAGACTACTACAGGATCAGTGTTGGAGAAACCATAGCAGTATTTCTCGAGAGGGCCAGTACTTGTGCCAGAGCTCTGTATCAGAGACTAAGACACCTCCAGATAACCATGTTTTCATTATATTATTTTCAGCCTTGATATGATAATCCTCTCCCCACCCCATGTAATCTCACGTCACAGTTCCAGAATATCAGGTACAAGTCACGCAAGATATAACTAATGCAATTAGTCAGGATAGAATCTACGCATGTAAACTGTAAATGTCATGAAATGTAACCTATACGGAATCACCAGGTATATCTCAGGCAATTCCGTTCCATGATAGTGTCAGGTGTCCTGGGTTGAGCAGTTAAACAAGTTTTCATAAAAAGCTACCAGAAAATCAAGTAAAATACTATAACCAGAAATATCTGAGAATTGGCAAGCTTTACTTGCCCACTGATGTACAACCAAGTTCAGGAAATATGTAGCAAGCTGCAAGTTTTTGCGAGGTACACTTGCCTGTGGTTCTGGCTATGTTCGCGGTTCTGATCTCGGCGGGAATTGCAGGCGGTACTCCGGTTGCTGAAACAAACATCACCATCAGATCCAGAAAATATCAATCAGCTAGAAACGCCTGTCTTTGAGTCCAATTTGGAGACAAGGGCAAAAACGGCAGTTTCGGGCCAAAACGGGGTCCACCGATGGGCCCGCTTTGCACCGAAAAACGCGTCAGGGTCAACGGTCTCCAAATTCACCAAACTTAGTGTCAACAGGTCAGGAACGCTGATACGAATCCAACGGAACTTTCAGATTTGAATTCCGATGAGCCGATCACGAAATCGCCCGTCGAGCGGGGCCTGTGGGGCCCACGACACGCGATTTCGTCAACGTTCTCAGAATCGAACCAAACTTGACCCACAGGACCAGCGTATCGCTACGAGTCCGATGGCACAAGTTTCGTCTCGATCCGACGTGTGTACACAAAGTTAGGTCGAATTGCCGAAAAGGCAGATACGGGGCGATGTCCGCGGATACGCGTTGATTCCGGGGTGCACGCACACCCGAACCAGCTTCCGCGAAAACCCACACGTCCGTATCGACGAGGCGCACGTATCTGTGAAAACCGCGCGCGACCAAGTCGTCCCGTTTGGCGGGGCGTACTCAGTTCCGGGGTGAAACAGGGTCTGGGTTTTTTCTGTTTTTGGATCGCGGTGTGCGATCACCACAGGACGCGATGCCCCGAACAGTTTGTCCGGACACCGAGAGGGTCATACAGGTTTCGCAACGCAATTTGCGGAATCGAAAACGGAGCTACGAATCAAAAGTTACACGCACCTGAAGGGGACCCGAAAAACCGAGGTTCGAGTTGTGTCCGACACGTGTCCGACACAAAATCGAAAACTAGGGTTAGGGTTTGGGTGTTCTGGCCGGCGGCAGGGCGGCCGAGGGCGGCCGGGCTGCGGCGGGGGAGGGCCGGGGCTCTGCGGCGAGGACGGCGCCGGCGCTCGGGCGGAGGCGGCGGCACGGGGGCGGCCGGAGGCGGGCTGTGCGACTACTGCTTCTGCTGGCTGTGGCTGCGGTGGCCGCCGGAGGCGCGAGGCGGGAGACGGCGAGGCGGGGGCTGGCTGCGGCGGGGCAGCGCGGTGAGGTGGTCGACGGCGGCGGCGACGAGGTGGGGGCTAGGGCGGAGCACGGTGGTGGTCGGGGCCGAGAGGGGGAACGGGGGGGTTCTTATAGGTGGAGCGGCTGGGGGTCGGGGGTGGACGTGGGCCGCGGACGGGGCGGAGGAGGGGGACGTCGTGGGGTGAGGTGGCGGCCGGAGCGGGCGGAGCCGGCGGCGGAGGCGGCGTGAAACTCGGGGAAGGGGAGAGGGGGTCAGCAGGGTACGGGCGGGTGCGGGTAGCGGGTCGGGCGGCGGATCCGACCCGACCCGCAGGGCGGAGTCTGGGCCGGGTTGGGCTGGGCCGGCCCAACGGGCCGCGGGCCGGTCTAAATAAAAAAATAAAAAATAATATATAAAAACCAGTAATTAATTAAATAATTAATTAAATAATAAAATACTATTTAGGCATTTAAAAATAGGTCCGGGGTCCGATAAATTCCAGAAAAATTGCCCTAAGTCCAGTTTTTCATTTTACATTTAAAAATATTATTTTCATAATATTTTAATACTGTTTAATATTAATTAAAAATCATTGAATAATTAAAACCCTGTTTTTAAATTACAGAAAAATCCTAGAAAATTCCAGAAAATTGTGAAAAATTCAGTTTTTAAAATTTTGAAAATCAGGGGGTTTACAGTATATTACGATATTTGAAATAAGGACACTTGATGAGCCTCCCATCCATGAAATAAGGTTGACTACGGGCGTATTTGAGAAATTCCTCAACGTCCGCCATGAAATCATCTGTCAAACCAATCATACTATAATGTAGTCGATTGTACATCCATGATCGGTCAACTAAGTATCGACTCATTGATTCTGCATGTACCATATATATTAATTCAAATAATATGGATTAATTAGATTCAAGATGAGTTAAGATATTTTCTAAAGTATTAGTTAGTTAATATACTTGATGAAGAAGTCACATGAAGAACTAAATATTGTAAAAGCTAGAGTTAGGATACTTGTTTAACACATATCCAAAATCATACTTCATGGACACTCATCCGAATATGGCCGATACATGCCTTAGCATAGTAAGGTTGTAAAAGCGAGTAAAAAATAAACTTATCTATCACATATAAACTAATCAACAAGGGTGACTACTATTTCTTTCAATTTCAAAACTATTAAGAAACAACACTAGAAATACTTAAAATTATGCCTAAATGTATGAAATATATTTTCTAAAATATTATTAATTTATTAATAATTATTTGTTTTTCGATACAAAAAATCGGATACTCCGTTCCGTAACCGACGATATGGCCGATACTCCGATTCGCAATTCTATATCTACTTTTAAGTACTTAGTACCTAACTATAGTAACTACTAATTACTATTTATATTAGTAATCTAAAGTATTATACTATAAACGACTATAATACAATTCAATTTTTCGATCAGTTTACCCAACCGAATAATGCTCACCCCTAACTGTGACTGAAACCAAACCAAATAATGCTCACTGGGAGGTGGAGTGTGTGTGTGGATATCCGTGTTCTAGTGTCCATGTCCAAAGTATCATGTATGTACGTGTCCAGCACCCAATCCCAAATAAAAAAATTATGTATAACCCCTAAATGCCAAATCCAATAATTAAACAAATAAAAACTAGGATTAGGGTTTACCTTCGAGGAGGGGTGGTGGAGACGGGGGTCGAGGAGAGGGGTCGAGGAGAGGGGGATTGAGAGAGTGGGGGCGGAGTGGAGGGTCGGGGGTGTCGAGGAGAGGGGGGCAGAGGGTCGGGGTCGTGAGGAGGAGAGAGGGTCGGAGGAGAGGGGGGTCAAGGTGTCACGCCCCAGTCCCCAAATACGTAGGACTAGGAATACATAATATGCCAGCTACGTATTCGACCAGACTCTGGTCCGACATATAAGCTGTATAATAAGGGTAACTATCTAAGAATACTAAAAATATCTATGTCACAACCCACATAAAGAATAAAATATCAAGAATGAACTACATGTGCTAAAGTCGGCCGCCCAGTAACACATAAGCTCGAATAGACTCGAGAAAAAAAATATGAGTCTATAAAAACTAGACTACATCAGCAAAGAATAAACAATATGAATAAATAATCATAACTATGGTAGAAATGATATAAGTACCTGGCACTAATGCCCGCATGACAAGCAATACACATCAACAACTCCAAAGGCTCCATAACTGTCCATGCTACAAAAACTTGCAGGGGACGTAACAAGGTACAAAAAATAACAAGCCAGAAGTAAACAGTATAATGTTATGAAAATAGAGAAAGCTACTATGACCAACTATGTGATATACAAATGAGAGTATGGTATCGTACATCGGGCTGGTACTCACGAAAGTTCTCAAGGGACACTTCCATAATCTAATAGTACACTCAAGGCTCCGTGTAGGAGAACCAGGAAGAAGCTGAACATATATATATAATACCTTAGATTCCGCATAGGGAACCTAAGCCTAATACACAATAAATAGTAATAAGTAAGATATGTCCAGAGCACGATGAAGACTCTCCCCACCCAATGTAACCTCACATATTAATCAAGACACGCAAGATCATGACCTCTAACTATCAGCGCAAGTCATAGTCCATATGTATAATTATAATTATCACTATAACATGCATCATGTAGTCCGATCCAAAGTCCAAGTACCATGAACAAGTCGAGAAAGAATCTGCCACATGAATATCGTGTCCAGTATCCTATGGGTGGATGTGCAAATAATGTTTGCACCAACATGGTTTCGTAAAGATGACTCTCTGACTACGCTACTCGACTCCGCAGAGGATATCGGTACCTGAATCTTGCTCGGACACAAAGTATCGTATAACGGCCTTAGGCTCAACAACTACATCAACCAAGCCACACAAATATAATATCTAATGAATAAATAATATCAAATAAATAATTTAGAACTGTAAACATCTTGGCAAGGTATACTTGCCTGGTTCTGCAGTCAGTGGTGGTAAAGATGATCATGCGTCCACTCCTTCGGGATTCAATTGACCTATCAATCAATTAATATGCTTAAGGGTCCAATCAAAATTTTTGTAATTATAATTTAATTATATAATTTATTCGATGACATGCATAACCAAGCCCGTTATTATTTCTAACAACTTTGCTTACTTTTACAGGGTATCAGAACCTAGTTTCTTGGTTTTTGACTTCCAAAATTTAATTTTAAGTCCCCAATTAAATGACATGAATATAAATCATAATAAATCATATAATCTTGATTTAAATATAATTTATATTCATTTTAATAATAAATTTCCAGATTTGACAAAATAAATATATTTCAAGATTATGACGACTTTAGGTTGACTAGTTTTGTCCGAAATTTGTTCGGGACATTGCCAGTCCATTAGACTGGTTTATATTTATAAAAAATTATTTTATATCATATTATATTCTAATTTAATCTCAGACATATTCACTCATTTATTCTTTCCAAAATAACCTCTATTTACTAGCAAAACAATATCATAAAGTCACCCAAAACATAGGCTAGTGGCCCATATCTTTAGGGTTCAGGTTTGACATGCAAATACCATAAATGTAAATTTTAAATTATTTATTTCCAGAATTAAAATACATATAAATTCAATTTTAGGAATTAAGATCAAACCCTCCAAGAATCGCATCACAAAGTCATGTTGTGCGTCGACTAGGTATTCTGGCAACTTGATGCTAGTTTGTACATGCAACATTACCAACTTGAGTAATAAAGTATTTTTAATATAAAATTATATTATTTAATATTCTAATATTTAATAATAATTATATATAAAAATAATTATATCACATTATTTATGCAACCATCTCAACTACGCTATCTAGCTATCCTTGCAACTTGGCCAAGTAGTCTTTGCATTCCAATTTTCCGTCAATATAAAATATAATTAATTATATAATTATAATATTTATATTCTGAATTATTAACATATAATTTTTTGGAATTATTTTTTACATATTTATCATGGCAATACTCATTGAACCTTGTCTACCATTGGTGCGTCGTGTCCGTGTCATGATTGTTCGATTTTTTGAAATAGTTTCTACATAAAAATACAGGTTTCTCATGCATGGAGTTATTCCTAATCATCATCTAATATTATAATGAGTTTACACAATCTTTGGCTCATGGATAATAGAAAAAAGAATCTAAGTTGGAAGACTTACCCGTATGTCATTACGGCGTAGTCCTTTCTCGCGACACAGACCCTTCGGAGCACCAAACAGACTCCAACCTACACAAAAGTTGAGGGAGTGCTTGGGGGATTCATATAGGTAGTAAATCTTTAGTTTAGAGGTGATTTTGAGGGCTTTGAGGGGGCAGACAATAGCTGCAACCAGCAGCAAGTAGTCGGCCTCTAGGGGTAGCTAATCTCTTACTCTAGGGCTTGTCAGCTTGTGGGGGCTGAAGTGGAGGTTGGAAAGGATGGAAAGGAAGTGGAGAAGGAGAGGGAAAGGCTTAAGTGGTCATGGAAGAGATGAGGGAGGATCTAGGGGCGGCCACAAAGAGGAAAGTAGATGTTAGGGTTAGAGTTTGTGAGGAGAATGCCTTATATAGATGTTTGTTGGGCCCATTGTGGGGTTTTGATGAGATTTAACCTTTGGTTCAGACATAAGGGATTTGGCTTAGCCCTTATTTAAGATTTTTGGTGCACTTAGGTCTAGTTGTATGGGTATTGGTTTAGTTTGAGTGCAAATGCACAAGAAGGTTCACTAATGATACTTTATTTAAGTCGTTTGTTGCGCTATTGGATTTTTGTGTGAATATATATATATATATATATATATATATATATATATATATATATATATATATATATATATATATAATGGAGGATAGTTTACATGTCTCATGGAAATTGGTTTGAGAGTCCGAGTAGGATATTTGAGCTTGGTTGGGTTCATCTAGCCCAATATGGGTAGTTTTACAATGTCAATGGTTGTAGATGTTTGTCAATATTTTTGGAGCATGGGAGAGATCAAATAAATAAAATATCCATGTTTCAACTATATTAGACTCAATCAAGATTAATATTATAAATTTTGTTGGAAGAAAAAAGGTCGTGCATTGCTCAAAATATCAAAGCAATGGCAAAGTATCATATATATTAAAAAAGATTTTAGAAATTAATTCTTTAAATGTAACTAATTAAAAAATTATTGTTATTATTATAAATTACCAAATTACCACTATTCCAAAATGAGGGGTCTTACACGAGGAGGGGTGGTGGAGAGGGGGGTCGAGGAGAGGGGGGTCGAGAGAGGGGGGCCGGAATTGGGGGGTCAGGGGTGTCGAGGGGAGAGGGGCGGACGGTCGGGGGTCGTGAGGAGGAGAGCGGGTCGGAGGAGAGGGGGTCGGATGAGAGGGGGTCAGGGGTAAGAGAGGAGAAGCTGCCGCCGGAGGAGGAGGAGGGGGAGGAGGAGTTGTCGTCGCTCGTCGCTCATCGTCGGGAACCTGCCTCCGGAGGAGGAGGAGAGGGAGTCAGAGAGTCGGGGGTTAGGGGTGAGAGAGGAGAGAGAGAGAGAGAGAGAGTTTGGGGGAATATAAAAATAAAACTGGAACATTTAATTTTAATGTTTGGCAGCGACGAAATTTTCTGTCGCTATTCCGCCGCGGAGAAAAAATTGACACCACAACGACGAAATAGTGACAAAAATTAATATATGTTTCTTATATGAATAAATTAGTCGCTATGCCGTTGATTTTTTGTTGCTAACAGAGCGACAAAATTTGATCCGTCGCTGAGATCCGTCGCTATTTTACAGTATTTTTGTAGTGATTTAGAATTTTTTTTATACATTTAGATTTCTTTCTCTAATTGAATCTTTCAACTTTTGATAGGAAGATAAATTTTGGAGGGAATTTCAATCTAAAACTAAAATGTGGTGGTCAAATTTCAACCAAGGCATCACCCTGAAAAACTTAAAGGACTGTTGAAGTATTTGTCCCTGCCAGCAGAAAGCGATTAAAATAATGACGCCTAAAGTTTAGGGATCAGAGCAAAAGTCTAAATAAAATAAAGCCTTTGAAACTTTCACAAGATAGATTAAGAATCTATTTCCTAAACAAAATTTGTAGATTTAGAGAAGAAAAAAATTGTACATTTAGTTTTTTTTGCCCTAATTGAATCTTTTAACTTTTTTAGGAAAATATATTTTGAAGCTAATTCCAATCTAGAACTAAAATGTGGTGGTCGTATATTTCAACCAAGGCATCCACCTGTAAAACTTAAATGACTATTAATGTATTTTCGTCGCCATAGAAAATGACTAAAACAATGACATCTAAAGTTCAGGGAGCAGAATAAAAGTGTAAAGCAAAGAAGACCATTGAAACTTCATAAGAAAGTGTACGAATCCGTTTCCTAAACAAAATTTGTATATTTAAAAAAAAAATTTACAATTAGATTTCCTGCTCTAATTGAATCTTTCAAATTTTTATAGAAAGATAAATGTTGGAGGGAATTCCAATCCAAACCTAAAATGTGGTTGTCGAATTTCAAACAGGACACCACCCTATAAAGTGAAAGGACTAATGAAGTGTCGATGCCGCAGAAAGCGACCAAAACATTGACGTCTAAAGTTTAGAGACCGGAGCAAAAGTGTAAAGAAAAGAATGTCACTAAAACGTTCGCAAGACGACTTAAGAATCCGTTTCAAAAACAAAAATGTGTACGTTTGGAATTTTTTTATATATATTTACTTTTTCTCCAACTAAATCCTTCAACTTTTTATAGTAAGATAAATTGTGGAGCAAATTCCAATCCAAAAATAAAATATGGTGGTCGAATTTCAACCAAGGCATCACTCGATAAAACTTAAATGAATATTAAAGTATTTATCGCCATCACAAAAAGCGACTAAACCAATGGCGTCTAAAGTTCAGCGACCAAAGAAAAAGCATAAAGAAAAGAAGGGCGCCATTGAAACGTTCATAAGACAACTTAAGAATCTGTTTCCTAAACAAAAATGTGTACATTTAGAAATAAAATATACATTTAGTTTTCTTTCTCTGGTTGAATCTTTCAACTTTTTATAGGAAGATAAATTCTTTAGCGAATTTCAATCTAAAACTAAAATGTGATGGTCCAAGGCATCACCCTATAAAACTTAAAGGATTGTTGAAGTATTGTCCCTGCGAGCAGAAAACGACTAATAACAATGACGTCTAAAGTTTAAGGACAAGAGCAAAAGTGTAAAGAAAAGGCAGCCTTTGAAACGTTCACAAGACAGCTTAAGAATCTGTTTCCTAAACAAAATTTGTACATTTAGAGAAGAAAAAAATTGTACATTTAGTTTTTTTTTTTTTTGCTCTAATTGAATCTTTCAACTTTTTATAGGAAGATGAATTTTGAAGCAAATTTTAATCCAGAACTAAAATGTGGTGGTCGTATTTCAACCAAGGCATCAACCTACAAAACTTAAATGACTATTAAAGTTGTTTTTGCCGCCGCCAAAAATGACTAAAATATTGACGTCTAAAGTTCAGGGAGAAGAGCAAAAGTGTAAAGAAAAGAAGACCATTGAAATGTTCGTAAGACAGCTTACAAATCTGTTTCCTAAACAAAAATTTATACATTTAAAATAATTATTATAAAATTAGTTTTCTTTCTCTAATTGAATATTTTAATTTTTATAGAAAGATAAAATTTGGAGAGAATTCCAATCCAAAACTAAAATGTGGTGGTCGAATTTCAACCAAAATATTGTTGGAGTGGGTGGGGTTCCCAACCTATGTGAAAAATACCCCAGAGTATGATTGAGTATTTCTACCTATAATAGGAATACCTCAATTTATTTGGATTGGATATTCCTAAATATAAAAGAAATATCTTAATGGATTTGGATTGGATATTCCTACATATAATAGGAATATGTCAATAAATTTGGATTGGATATTCCTATCTATAAAAGGAATGCTAGTTGTGGGTTTGAGGCTATATATAGGTGTCCCCTGGCCCTAAAATATAACTCTCTTTCTAAAATTAAAATATATCAACAAGGAGAGTAAAGGAGAAAAGAGTGCCATTGCAACATTGGAGAGGAGAAAGAAGAATTTGAGGCCGTTTCGAAGAAGAAGATCAGTTTCGAGTATTTCTCGTTTTCTTTCTTCTTCGTGGTTATATTCTATTTTCTGTTCCAAAAGAGTTGTGGTGATCCGTTTGGATCGGTGAGAAGTTTGTGAGTCGATATATTTTTTATTCCATTAGTGGAGGCTTTTCAGGGTTGGACTCTGATCGTCCCGTGACTTTTTCCGCAAGAGTTTTTCACATCAAAAACCTATGTGTCTGCGATTTGTGTTTGACATTTTTGGTTTGTGCATTTTGCTCGATTTTCTTGCAGGTACTCTTTGGTTTTGGGAACAGTTTCCGCACTTTTGTTCCTAACAAAGTGGTATCAGAGCCATGTTATAGAATTTTAGAAGGGTGTCAGAAGTTGAGAGGCAAACCAGGGAGGAGAGATGGACGCGAAACCGGTACGCATGGTAAACCTGAACGATACCAACTATCATTACTAGAGGAGCAAGATGAAGGATCTGTTATTTGTCAAGAAGTTGCATCTGTCGGTATTAGCTTCTGAGGGGCCCAGTGACAAATTCGAAGAGGACTAAAATTTGGAGCATATACAGGTATGTCGGTACATCAGACAGTTCATTAACGAATATTTGTACAACCACGTTGCCAGTATTGAGCATGCGAGGACACTATGGGATAAGCTGGAATCATTGTATGCGAAGAAGACCGGAGTATATAAATTGTTCCTGATCCGGATGATGATGGGTCTACGGTACAAAGATGGGGCTTTTATTAAGCATTACTTGAGTGAGTTCCAGGGCGTTGTTGACCAGCTATCCTCGATGGGAGTCAAGTTCGACGAAAAAGTTCAGGGACTATGGCTGCTGTGTACATTGCCAGACTCGTGGAAGACCGTATGAGTGTCTATGATCGCTTCTACTCCAGAAGGCATGGTCAGTCTGGAGTTTGCCAAGAGTAGGGTACTAAATGAAGAGATGCGGAGACGTTCTCAGGGTAATTCATCCATATCCCACTCAGAGGCGCTTATTTCAGAGAGCCGTAGAAGGGGTAAAAATAGGGGTCCAGGCGGTGGCAGAGACAAAAGCAGGGGAAGGTCCAAGGGTCGGTACGCTGACTCAGAGTGTTACCATTGTGGCAAAAAGGGACACATCAAGCAGAACTGTTTCGCTTGGAAGAGAGAGAAGAAGGGAGATAAGGGGAAGCAAAGTGAGAACACTACAGCGAAGGCCTCGACACATGGAGGCGACTTGATCATTGTAGGTGATGAGGTAGTTATGAACCTCGCCTGCGATGACAACTCTTAGCTGGTGGACTCAGGTACTTTAGCGCACGAATCTCACAACAGGACACTATTTGCTACATACACAACAGACAACTGTGGAGTGATGAAGATGGGCAATGGAGATATGTCAAAGGAGGTTGCCATTGGAGATGTGCATTTAAGGACAAAGATATGTGCAGTTCTTGTTCTCAAAAATGTCCTTCATGTCCCTGATATCTATTTCAACCTAGTATCGGTTGGAAGGTTGGAAGATGAGGGTTTCTTCAGTCACTTCGGGAATAATTAGTGGAAGCTTTCCAGAGGTTCGATGGTGATTGCCAGAGGAAGCAAGAGGTCCTGACTCTACTATAGGGAAGGGAGTGCACAGGGGGCACAGGAGGTTAACGCAGCTACTAATGCGTCTACTAAGTTGTAGCACAGGCGGTTCAGCCATATCAGCGAGAAGGGGATGAGCTACTTGGTGAACAGAAAGGTGATTCCAGGGCTAAAGTCTACAAAGTTGAAAAGTTCATGCACTGTTTGGCGGGGAAGCAAAATAGGGTATCTTTTTAAAGTCACCCAATTTCAAGGAAGCCGGCATTGCTCGAGTTGATTCACTAGGATGTCTGCGTTCCTATGAAGGTAAAATCCATTGGTGGTGCTTCTTATTTTGTAACATTTATTGATGACTGTTCTAAGAATGTTTGAGTCTATACCTTAAATACCAAGGATCAGGTATTGCCCACTATCAAGGAGTTTCAGGCCTCTGTTGAAAGAATGATGGGCAAGAAGCTGCTTTGTGTTCGGTCAGACAATGGCAGCGAGTATATCGGTCCCTTTGATGCTTATTGCAGAGGGCAAGGGATACGACACTAGAAGGCTCCACCAAAGATACCGCAGCTCAACGGTGTAGCAGATGAACAATACGCTAATGGAGAGGGTGCATTGTTTGCTGTCAAAAGCAAACTTGCCAACAACTATTGGGGTGAGGCACTTTACACAGCTGCTTATGTTATTAATTTATCTCCTGGTGCTCCTTTGCAGGGTGATGTGCCTGACAAAGTATGATACGGCAAAGAGCCGTTATACAATCACTTGCGAGTGTTTGGTTGTAAGGCCTTCGTGCATGTACCGAAGAATGAGATATCCAAACTTGAGCCAAAGACGAGGCGGTGCATCTTTGTCGGCTACGGTCAGGATGAGTTTGGCTATAGACTCTACGATCCAGTGGGTAAAAAGCTCTACAGAAGCGGGGATATGGTATTCATCGAGGACCAGACCATGACCAACACTCAGGAATCCGAGATGCCTTCTGAGGCTGAGGAATTACCTGAGTTAGAGTCGTTTTGCTTCGAGCAGTTTTTAGAGGACATCGCAGAGAATTCTACATGGAGTTGCTCCCAACCATGATCATCAGCTTGCTGATGGTGGTCATGGTGGCCCTCAGAAGGATGAGCATGCCGAAGAGGCAGTTCCTGGAGGGGATGAGACTGTAGATATACAGCCAGCACCAGTAGTTCCGTTAAGGAGGAGCGATAAAGAGCGTCAACCATCTACGAAATACTCACCGGGTGAATATGTGCTACTGACTGACGGGGAAGAACCTAAAATTTTTGCAGAGGCTATGGAAGACGAACCCAGGCAGGAGTGGATGGAGGCCATGCAGGAGGAGAAGAGTTCCTTAAAGGCCAACTCTACTTGTGATCTGGTACGGTTACCAAAGGGCAAGAAGGCTTTGAAGAATCGATGGGTATTCAGAGTGAAGCAGACAGATGATGTTATTCGCCTTCGATACAAAGCGAGGCTGGTAGTTAAAGGCTACAGTCAGCAAAAATGTATAGATTATGATAAGATTTTTTGTCAGTCGTCAAGCAGTCATCTATACGGGTGGTGATAGCATTGGCAGCCAGTTTTGACTTGGACATCGAGCAAATGGACGTAAAGACGGTATTCCTCCACGGTGATCATGAGGAGAAGTTGTATATGGCACAGCTAGAGGGATTCTGTGGGAAGGGCAAGTCACATTTGGTCTGCCGGTTGAGGAAAAACTTGTATGGTCAGAAACCGGCTCCGAGGCAGTGGTACAGGTAGTTTGAGTCATTTATGGAGGAGCATGGCTATGCACGGACGACGTCGAATAATTATATTTTTGTAAGATACTTCGTCGAGGATGATTTCATTATTTTGTTTCTTTATGTTAATGACATGCTGTTGGTGGGTCAGAATGCCACCAGGATAGCATAATTGAAGCGCCAACTGGGCGCGACCTTCTCTATGAAGGATTTGGGTGCAGCGAAGACTATTATTAGGATGGAGATCAGCCTGAGAGAGAGAGTCCAAGCTGCTACACTTGTCCGAATAGAAGTACATTCATCGGGTACTTCAACATTTCGGGATGGACGGGTCGAAGAAAGTGAGTAACCCCCTTGCGGATCACTTTAAGTTCACTGAGGAGCAGTGTCCATCTAACGAGAACGAGAAAGAAGATATGGAGCGAGTTCCATATGCCTCAGTCATGGGGAGTCTTATGTATGCTATGGGATGTACGAGGCCAGACATTGCTCACGCAGTTGACACAGCAGATACACTTCTAATCCTGGAAGGGTACATTAGAGTGGGGTCAAGTAGATTATATGATATCTCCAGGGTATTGCCGATTGGAGACTTTTATTTAGTGGTGATGGGCCGAAGCTGGTTGGATATACCGACGCTGATATGGCTGGAGATGTAGGGAAGAGACGATCGACTTCAAGATTTTTAAACTGGATTTTCAGAATTTTTCAAGATTTTTAAACTGGATTTTTCAGAATTTTCTGGAATTTTTCGGGAATTTTTGCTAATTAAAAACAAGATGTTTTTGGCATTAAATAAAATTAAATATTTTCTAAATATATTAAAATATTATAAAAATAATATTTTTTGGTGTAAAATAAAATACTGGACTTAGAGTAATTTTCTGGGAATTTATTGGACCCCAAAAACAATTTTAAAAGCCTAAAAACTATTTTTAAAATTAAAAATAAATAAACCGGACTGAACCGGGTTCAAACCGGGCTGAACCGGCCTGAACCCGGTTCAGCTAAACTAAACCGGGCCGAACCGCCTAGCGGGTCAGGTCGGGTCCGCCCGACCAACCCGAACCGCGAACCCGCCACCCGCTGCCACCCCTCTTCTCTGTCACCTGCGTCCCCCAAGCCGTCCGCTTCCTCCGCCGCTCCCCGCGCCACGCCGGTCAGCATCCGCTGCCTCCGGCCGCCCCTGCCATGCGCCGCCGCCTCCGCCCAGCGTCGCCAGTGCCGCCCCAGCCCCCTCCGGCGGCCTCCCCCGCCGCAGCTCCGGCCAGCATCCCCAAACCCTAACCCTAGGCGACTCAGGACGCGAACACGTCGAGTCGTGTCGGACACGAGAAAATGCAGTTTCTCGAGCCATGTTCAGGTACCGTATCTTTCTGCTTGTTTACCCATTTTCGATTGTGTCTGTTGCATCGCGAACCCTGCGTGACCCTCTCGGTGCCCGTGCAACCCGTTCGGGGCATCGCGTCCTGTGGCGATCGCGAACCGCGATCCAAAAACAGGAAAAATAACGTCCTGTTTTACCCCGGAACTGAGTACGCTCCGCCAAACGGGACGACTTGGTCGCGTGCGGTCTTCACCGATACTGTGCGCGACATTGATACGGATGTGGAGGATTTCGCAGAAGTTGATTCGGATGTGCGTGCACACCGGAATCAACACGTATCCGCGGACACCGTCCCGTATCTGTCAGTTCTGGAATGCGTCCTAACTTTATGTATATACGTCGGATCGAAACGAATCTTACGCCATTGGACTCGTAGTAATACGCTGGTCCTTTGACCCAAGTTTGGTTCAATTCTGAGGACATTGAGGAAATCGCGTGTCGCGGGCCCCACAGGCTCCAATCAACGGGCGATTTTGTGATCGGCTCACCGGAATCCAATTCTGGAAGTTCCGTTGGGTTCATATCATCTTTCCTGACTTATTGACATTAAGTTGGACGAATTTGGAGACCTTTGTCCCTGACACATTTTTCGGTGCGAAGCAGGCCACATGTGGACCCCGCTTTGACCCGAAATTGTCATTTTTGCCCTTGTCTCCAAATTGGACTCAAGGACAGGCATTTATAGCTGATTGATATTTTCTGGATCTAATGGTAATGTTTATTTCAGCAACCGGAGTACTGCCTGCAAATCCCACTGCTGCCAGAGTTACAATTGGAGCCGAAACACCAGGCAAGTGTACCTTATCAATATTGCAGTTCTTGTTATATAATTCCTTGATTTATTTATATCTTGTACATGCTTAACCTAGGGCCGTGTGACTTGCTTAGCGTCCGATCAATAGTCGGGTGCCAACCCCGTACGCGGAGTTGGGCAACGTCATCTAGAGATGGACATTTGTGACCCTTTACATTCTCGTACTTGCATTATCAAGTACATTATACCCAGGATTCCTGACACTATTCATGTGACAGAATCTTTCTGAGACATTCATGCTGATTCCGTATAGGATACATATTCATGACATTACAGTTTACTTGCTTAGAACCTATTCTGACTTATTGTATTAGTTGATCTTGCGTGACTTGTACCTGAGATATTATGGAACTGTGACGTGAGATTACATGGGGTGGGGAGAGTATTACCATATCAAGGCTGATTATAATATAAATAATGTTATCTTGAGGTGTCTTAGTCTCTGATACAGAGCTTTGGCATAAGTTCTGGCCCTTCTAGAAAATACTGCTATGGGTTTCTCCGACACTGATCCTGTAGTAGTCTCAGCCTGAGTATGACTAAAACTCTCACTTGCATTATACTTAGCTGGTTTATTTATTTACCCTATTGTTCATTTATTTCTGTACTGCATTTATTTTGGCTTGTATTATCTGTACCTTGCTATGTCCCCTGAGGACCTAGATCCGGATTATGTCCCCAGGATTAGCAGACGAGATCTACCCCGAGGTGTACGAAACAGGAGCACTTCTCGGAGCAGAACCAGAACCCGAGGACGAGATCGTGCTAGAGGACTTCTCCTAAGTACTGGCTTTACATACTCAGTTATTTCTATTTCCAGTTACTTTAATTCATGTCTATTTGCTTTTATGTAACAGACTTATTCTCGGATTGTTCCCCGAGACACTCTTGTTGAGATATGCTCGTTTAAATTCAGTTATATTTATTCTGGCTTTTAATCTGTGTTTATATTCTGTGGATGAGATTAGAATAGACTGTGACTTGTATTATTGGATCTATTTATTGTTGTACTACAGCTTAAGCATGCCCTGATGGATCCATTAAATTGGGTTGTCCATCGGTGCGTGCTGTTGGCCATTGCCACGTGTCCAGTCCCTCGGTATTTTGGGACTGGGGCGTGACATGGTTTTTGTGGTGGCCCATGCAGGTCATCGACTAAATTGTTCGGCCTCAACTTAGGGACCGAATATGCCTGCAATAAGGATAGGATAAAGTTTTTAGGATCTCATCCACTTGCTTGAATCGTTCTTGATCTCTATATCGACTTCAAAATAATTTACTTGCATCCTGCCTTGATTCTTTGGTACGCTTCTTATAGTTTATTTTGGATGCAGGGCAATGGATTCACAAGCGTGCGACGAGACTCCCGTAGGAACACCACAAGCTATAAGTGTCACCTACGACGACGAAGTGACACCAGTCGGTGGAGTTCCATCAACTCAACAGAGCCAGCAGGCAGGTCAACCTACCTCCAGATTCTGGCGTGATGACATCCCACCTCCGTCGTAATTCGTTCCCCCAATGCCCGTACTCCCACAAGGACAGCCGATTGACGGGCAACAGATATTCCAACTGATCTACGCGATGATGCAAGCCCAGCAACAAGTCCAATACGAGGCTCAGCGTCGCGAGGCTGATTACTTGAGGAACAACATAGTAACTGCACTGGTGCAGGCCAACCTACCAGCTCGACGGCCATCGACGGGCTCTATAACTGATTTTTGCCAACTGAAGCCCCACACCTTTTCTGGCAAGGAGGAGCCCACAGAAGTTCATGAATGGCTCACCAACATTCGACATCAATTAGAAGGAGCTGAGCTTCCACGAAAATGTTGGATGACTGCCGTCAGAATACAATTGACGGACAATGCTCATCACTGGTGGCTATCTGAGGAGACACGGCTCAGACCAGACCGAGTTACTTTGGAGGAGTTCTCCATACTCTTTCAGGAGATGTACATTCCAGCCATCGCTCGATCAGAACTTCAGGACAAGTTCAATCGCCTCACTCAGGATACTATGACGGTGGAAGAGTACAACGCTGAGTTCATTCGTCTAAGTCGCTTCACCCCAACATTGATCCCGACAGAAGAAGAGAAGGCCGAGAAGTTCTTTGACGGACTAAACTTCGAGCTACAGAAACTAAATGGATCCGTTGCACCTACTTCGTACTCGGACGTCCTTGCTGCAGCCCGACGCATGGAGCGCGTCACCAGGAGAGAGACTAGTCTGAAGCGGCATTCCCCATCAGCAACATCCAGAGCACCACAAGAAGAAGCTGCAAAGAGACCTCACCTACACCAACATCAGAAGGCATCTACACCACAAGTGATAGTCCTTTCTACTTGTCACTACTGTGGCAAAGCAGGCCATCTCGCCAAGGAATGCCGACGCAGATTAGGATTGTGTTTAGCATGCGGATCCCGTCAGCATTCGGTAAAGGATTGTGCTCAACATGGAGAAGGAGCACCAAGGGCGAACCAGCAAGCTCTACCAGCACCAGGAGAACATCAACCAAGGCCACCCTTGTGTAAGCCCCTGATTTTTCAAAAAATATTAAAATTGGATTTTTCGAAATTTTCTGGAATTTTTTGGGAATTTTCTGTAATTAAAATCAGGGTTTTAATTATTAACAGATTTTTAATTGATAATAAATAATATTAAAATATTATAAAAATAATATTTTTGGGTGTAAAATAAAAAACTGGACTTAGGGTAATTTTCCTGGAATTTATTGGGCCTCAGACCTATTTTTAAATACCCAAAAACTATTTTTAAACTAATTAAATTAATTATTGTTGTTATTATTATTATTATTATTATTATTACTATTATTACTATTTTTTTTAGGTCCGGCCCGGCCTAGTGGGTCGAAGCCCAGCCCAGCCCAGCCAGCCAGCCACGGTTAGCGGGTCGGGCGGGTCCGCTCAACCCGGAACCCGCGCCCGACCCGACCCGGTCCCCACTCCCTTCCCCACGCTGTGCAGCCCGATTCCCCCGCGCCACCGCCCGGGTTCTCCGCCGCCTCCGCCGGAGCGACCCACGACCCCCCCCTCGGCGCGCCTAACCCGGCCACTACCGCCCGCCTGAGCCTATTTAAAGCCCCCCACTCTTCTTCTTCCCCTCCCTCACTTTCCCCTAGCCCTAACCCTCCGCCGGCTCCCCTAGCTCCGGCGACCCGTCGTCCTCCTCCCTCAGCCGCCAGCACCGCCCGCGCCCGAGCCCGGCGACGCCACCCAGTCTTCGGCCACCACAGTTCAGCACAGGCCGAAGCCCTAGGCCGGACACCCGGACTCGCTGCCGGACATGCGGACACGTGGACACGGCTGACACAGTGTCCAGGACACGTGTTGGACACGGAAAACCCCGTTTCGAAGAGCCCAGTTCAGGTACTCGTATCTCGCACCCCGTATCTCCGTTTTCAATTCCGTAAATTGTGTTACGAAGCCTGTATGACCCTCTCGGTGCCCGGATAAACCGCTCGGGGCATCACGTCCTGTGGTGATCGCACACAGCGATCCAAAAACAGGAAAAACATCGACCCAATTTACCCCGGAACTGGGTACGCCCCGCCAAACGGGACGACTTGGTCGCGCGCGATCTTCACAAATACATGCGCAGCGTTGATACGGACGTGTGGGATTTCGCGAAAGTCGATTCGGGTGTGCATGCACACCGGGATCAACGCGTATCCGCGAACACCGTCCCGTATCCGCCTTTTCTGAATTTTGCCCTAACTTCCTGTACACACGTCGGATAGAAACGAAACTTGCGCCATCGGACTCGTAGCGATACACTGGTCCTGTGACCCAAGTTTGGTTCGCTTCTGAGAACGTTGACGAAATCGCGTGTCGTGGGCCCCATAGGTCCCACTCGACGGGCGATTTCGTGATCGGCTCATCGAAATCCAATTCTGGAAGTTCCATTGGGTTCGTATCATCGTTCCTGACCTGTTGACACTAAGTTTGGTGAATTTGGAGACCTTTGACCCTGACACGTTTTTGGTGCAAAGCGGGCCCACATGCGGACCCCGTTTGACCCGAACTGCCGTTTCTGCCCTTGTCTCCAAATTGGACTCAAGGACAGGCGTTTCTAGCTATTTGATATCTTCTGAGCATGATGGTAATGTTTATTTCAGCACCTGGACACATTTCTGGAATATTCCCCGAGGACAAAATTGTAATTGGATCCAAACATCAGGCAAGTACCTGCACTTCAAGTTTAATCTTTATCTTGTGATAATTAATTTCTTGCTTTACTAGTACCATTGATGATTATACTTAGTGTTAGATTTTGGGATTTCATGTCTTGCTTTTCGTGTCGGGTGGGAGAATACTAGGAGGCATGTAGTTTACCCTTCCCCTTGTCATGACTGCTAGCTGTTGGTACGCGATTGTACCCTCAGCCTTATACTTGTTATTCCTGACTGCTAGCCGCCTATGGCGTGCCTTATTAGCCTTATAAACCTCTACATGCCAACTATGTATTCTAAATACACAAGTTCACGCACATAGTTTCTTGTCTTGTTGCCGTTCCTGTTGTCTTGTTACAGTTACATTTCCTGTCTCATTTATTCCTGTTTTACTCATATTCCTGGTTTATAGCAATTAATCATATTTATTTACATTCTTGATTGTTAGTGCTTAACTCTTAGTTATTGTTACTACTTATTTATGCATATTCTCAACATGATACTCAGTCAGTTCTTTTCTACCTGTCACAAATATTTAGTTTAAATCTTGTTATGCATTGTGTACTTTGCTCCTTTTCTGACTGGATCCGTTGATTTAGACGATGATGAGGACTTTGCCTCCACCTTTATGGCCCCTATGAGGTAGCAGGTGATACAGCTGAGAAGCCGGTTCCCACTCAGGAGACTACTTCTGAGGAGTAGTTAGCAGTTAGTTATTCATTTTCTTTCAGCACAGCAATCGGGTTTGTCCCCGATTTATCTTCTGGATTATGTATCAAACTATGGATTTGTATGTCACAATTTATCATATGAAAACTTAACATTTCTATTCCCTGTTATTTTCCTTGTCTATTTATTATTGTGGATGAGATAGATTTTATTAATCCCAAAAAATGACCTAGACAGCGTACTACCGCCGACACTGCGGCGTAGGCTGGACGTACCCACGTACTCGTGCCCGAATATCCGGGTGCGGGTCGTGACACCTTGGCACCTCGAGCATCACCCTTCCAGTAAGCCCAGCAACAGCAGAGGGCACCACCTCAAGGACGCGGACAAGCTTACGCGATGACTTTGGAGGACGCACAGACTCGTGGAGTAGCTAATGCGCGTAAGTGATTCGTAGATATCGTTTCTAGTCTTGTTTAGCTCGCGCCTATTTGGTTCGTGACCTCAATCCCAACCTATGTAAACTCCCTGATTTTTCAAGAATCTTAAATTTAGATTTTTCATAATTTTCTAGAATTTTCTGGGATTTTAGCCTAATTAAATTCAAGATTTTAATTATTAAATAATTTTTAAATGATAATAAATAATATTAAAATATAATAAAAATAATATTTTTGGTGTAAAATAAAAAACTGGACTTAGGGTAATTTTTCGGGAATTTATTGGGCCCCGGACCTATTTTTAATCACCTAAAAACTATTATTAGTTAATTATTTATTTGTTTATTTATTTATTTATTTAATGAGTTATTTATTTATTTATTTATTTAAACCCAAACCCAGCCCAAGGCCCAGCCCAGCCTAACCCTACCCGGCCAATGGGCTATCGGGTTGGGTCGGGTCGGTCAGACCCGAACCCGCCCGCGAACCCGACCCGCTTCTCCCCCTCTCCCCCACGACCCGCGCTCCGCTCGGCCACGCACCTCGCCGCCCGCGCGTTCCGGCCGCCCCGCCCGCTCCACTCGGCACACGCCCCCGCGAGCTCCGCCTCTCCCGCCACGTCGCCGCCTTGCCCGGCCACGTCCCGCCGCCCGCAGCCTATAAATTCCCCTCCCCTTCCCCCTCCGGCAACCCCAATCCCTCCACCACCACGCCGCCACCGCCTCCCGCCTCGCCGCCGATGTCTCACCGCCCTCGTCCCCTCCTCCGGCCAGCAGCTGCCGCCGCCCCTCCTTCCTCCTCCGTCAGCCGCAGCAAGCAGCAACAGCCCGAGCCCCGACTCCGGCCGCTCGCCTCCGGCGACCCGCTGCCGGCACCGCCCGCGCCCCAAGCCCCCGGCGACGCTGTCCCCGGCATCCCTCCGCCTCAGCTCCGGCCGAGTCGCCGTCCTCCGGCCACAGTCCTTAACCCGTGCCCTAGCTCGACACGTGTCGGAAACGAGAAATTCCAGTTTCTTGAGCCCTGTTCAGGTACCTGTTTCTCTCTCCTCGCTACCCCGTTTCTGATTCTGTCAGTTGCGTTGCGTAGCCTGCGTGACCCTCTCGGTGTCCGGCAATCCGCTCGGGGCATCGCGTCCTGTGGCGATCGCGAACCGCGATCCAAAAATATGAAAAATAACGCCCTGATTCACCCCGGAACTGGGTACGCCCCACCAAACGGGACGACTTGGTCGCATGCGGTCTTTACAGATACGTGCGCGTCGTTGATACGGACGTGCGGGATTTCACAGAAGCTGATTCGGATGTGCGTGCACACCGGAATCAGTGCGTATCCGCGGACAACGCCCCGTATCCTACTTTTTTGAATTACGCCCTAACTTTGTGTACACACGTCGGATCGAGACGAAACTTGTGCCATCGGACTCATAGAAATACGCTGGTCCTGTGAGCCAAGTTTGGTTCGATTCTGAGAACGTTAACAAAATCGCGTGTCGTGGGCCCCATAGGCTCCACTCGACGGGCGATTTTGTGATCGGCTCATCGGAATCCAATTCTGGAAGTTCCATTGGGTTCGTATCATCGTTTCTGACTTGTTGACACTAAGTTGGACAGATTTGGAGACCTTTGACCCTGACACATTTTTCGGTGCAAAGCGGGCCCACATGTGGACCCTATTTTGACCCAAAATTGTCGTTTTTTGCCCTTGTCTCCAAATTGGACTCAAGGACAGGCGTTTCTAGCTGATTGATATTTTCTGGATCTGATGGTAATATTTATTTCAGCAATCGGAGTACCGCTTGCAAGTCCAGCTGAAGTCAGAGCCGCAATTGGAACCAGAACCACAGGCAAGTGTACCTTGCCAAACCTTACAGCTTGCTAATTATTTTCTTGGCTTAATGTTGCATCAGTGGGCAAGTAAAGCTTGTCAATTCACAGTGATTCCTATTATAGTACTTTGCCTGAATTCTTGTATAAATATATATATCTTGTTTTAACTGTTCAACCCAGGACCGTGTGACGTGCTTAGCGTCCGATTATAGTCGGGTGCCAACCCCGTACGCGGAGTTGTGTAAACGTCACATAGACATGGATATCGAGACCCTATGTATTCTCGTACTTGTCTTATCAAGTACAACATGACCCAGGACACTAGACACTATTCATGAGACAAAATCTTTCTGAGATATTCATGGTAATTCTGTGTAGGATACATATGCCTGACATATACAGTTTACATGCTTAGTTTATATCTTGACTTGTTGCATTAGCTTTGATCCTACGTGTCATGGACATGAGACGTGAGATTTTATTGGGTGGAAAGAGTATTATCATAACAAAGGCTGATTATATTATGTATATTGACATCTGGATGTGTCTTAGTCTCTGACACAGAGCTATGGCACCAACTCTGGCCCTTCGAGAAAATACTGCTATGGGTTTCTCCGACACTGATCCTGTAGTAGCCTCAGCCTGAGTATGACTAAAACTCTCAACTTGCATATCACTTAGCTGGTTATATAGTTTACCCTATGGTTTCATTTATTGTTGCACTCATTTATTTTGGCTTATATTTTCTGTACCTTGTTATGTCCCCTAAGGACCTGGAATGGACTATGTCCCCAGGTATAGCCGAAGAGATCTACCCCGAGGTGTACGGAACAGGAGCACTTCTCGGAACAGAACAGGAACCTGAGGACGAGATCGTGGCAGAAGACTTCTCCTGAGTACCGGCTCCATATGCTCAGTATTTCTATTTCCAGTTGATTTATTTCCTGTCTATTTGCATTCGATGTACCAGACATATTCTCAGATTGTTCCCGAGACACTTATTTGAGATTGCTTATTTATTCTATTGCACTATTTCTGGCATTTAATCTGTGATTATTTGTTGTGGATGAGATTAGAATAACCTGGGACTTGTAATAATTGTTCTATTTCCTGTTAGACTACAGCTTAAGCATGCCCTGATGGATCCATTAAATTGGGCTGTCCATCGGTGCGTGCTGCTGGCCATTGCCACGTGTCCAGTCCCTCGATATTTTGGGACTGGGGTATGACATGGTTTTTTTTTGTGGCCCATGCAGGTCAACGACTAAATTGTTCGGTTTCAACTTAGGGACCGAACAGACCTGCAATAAAATAGGATAAGTTTTTAGGATCTCATCCACTTGCTTGAATCGTTCTTCATCTCTATATCGACTTCAAAAATAATTTACTTGCATCCTGCCTTGATTCTTCTGTACGCTTCTTATCTTTTATTTTGGATGCAGGATAATAGATCCACAAGCGTGCGACGAGACACCAGCAGGAACACCACAAGCTACAGGTGTCACCTACGACGACGAAGTAACACCAATCGATGGAGTTCCATCAACTCAACAGAGCCAGCAGGCAGGTCAACCTACCTCCAAATTCTGGCATGATGACATCCCACCTCCGCCGCAGTTTATTCCACCAATGCCAGTATTCCCACCAGGACAACCGATTGACGGGCAACAGATATTCCAACTGATCTACGCGATGATGCAAGCCCAGCAACAAGTCTAACACGAGGCTCAGTGTCGTGAGGTTGAATTCTTGAGGAGCAGCATCGTAACTGCACTGGAGCAGGCCAACCTACCAGCTCGACGGCCATCGACGGGCTCCATCACTGACTTCCACCAACTGAAGCCCCGTACCTTCTCAGGCAAGGAAGAGCCCACAGAAGTTCATGAATGGCTCACCAACATTCGACATCAACTTGAAGCAGCTGAGCTTCCCCGAGAACGTTGTATGACTGCCGTCAGAATGCAATTGACGGACAATGCTCATCACCGGTGGCTATCCGAGGAGACACGGCTCGGACCAAACCGAGTTACTTGGGAGGAGTTCTCCAGACTCTTCCAGGAGATGTACATTCCAGCCATCGCTCGATCAGAACTTCGGGACAAGTTCAATCGCCTCACTCAGGATACTATGACGGTGGAAGAGTACAACGCTGAGTTCATTCGTCTAAGCCGCTTCGCCCCAACAATGATCCCGACAGAAGAAGAGAAGGCCGAGAAGTTCTTCGACGGATTAAACTTTGAGCTACAGAAACTGATTGGATCCGTCGCACCAACATCATACTCGGACGTCCTTGCTGCGGCTCGACGCATGGAGCGCGTCACCAAGAGAGAAATCAGTCTGAAGAGGTCTTCTCCATCAGCAACACCCAGAGCACCACAAGAAGAATCTGCAAAGAGACCGCACCAACAACAGAAAGCATCTACACCACAAGTGGTAGTCCTCTTTACTTGTCACTACTGTGGCAAAGCAGGCCATCTAGCCAGGGAATGTCGACGCAGGTTAGGACTATGCTTAGGTTGCGGATCCAGACAACATGCAGTGAGGGACTGCCCTGAGCGTAGAGAAGGAGCACCAAGGGCAAACCAACAAGCTCTACCAGCACCAGGAGGATATCAACCAAGGCCACCTTTGGCACCTCGACCAGCACCCTTCCAGCAGGCCCAGCAACAGCAGAGGGCACCCCCTCAAGGACGCGGACAAGCTTACGCGATGACTTTGGAGGACGCACAGACTCTTGGAGTAGCAAATGCGCGTAAGTGATTTGTAGCTACCGTTTCGAGTCTAGTTTAGCTCGTGCATATTGGTTCGTGACCTCAGCCCCAACCTAGTAAATTGGAACTTGTTAATAATAACCTGGTTTTCTAAAAATTGTAGTTCTCTAGCTTTAATTAGATTTCTTTACTCTGGAAAGTACATAACTTTCATTCTTAGGGAAATAATATTTTCCTAATCATCTTGTGACGTGTTTCGAACAGTGCTTGTGACCGCGTCATCTTTGTTGACATATTATTCTTTGATTGCGAGGACGCAATCCTCTTAAGGGGGGTAGATTGTAAACCCCCTGATTTTTCAAGAATCTTAAATTTGGATTTTTCATAATTTTCTGGAATTTTCTGGGATTTTTTCCTAATTAAATTCAGGGTTTTAATTATTAAATAATTTATAAATGATAATAAATAATATTAAAATATTATAAAAATAATATTTTTGGGTGTAAAATGAAAAACTGGACTTAGGATAATTTTTCTGGAATTTATTGGACCCCGGACCTATTTTTAATCACCTAAAAACTATTATTAGTTAATTAATTATTTATTTATTTAATTATTTAATGAGTTATTTATTTATTTTTTAAACCCAAACCCAGCCCAAGGCCCAGCCCAGCCTAACCCTACCCGGCACATGGGCTATCGGGTCGGGTCGGTCAGACCCGAACCCGCCCGCGAACCCGACCCGCTTCTCCGCCTCTCCCCCACGACCCGCGCTCCGCTCGGCCACGCGCCTCGCCGCCCGCGCGTTCCGGCCGCCCCGCCAGCTCCGTTCGGCCCACGCCCCCGCGAGCTCCGCCTCCCCCGCCACGTCGCCGCCTTGCCCGGCCCCGTCCCGCCGCCCGCAGCCTATAGATTCCCCTCCCCTTCCCCCTCCGGCAACCCCAATCCCTCCACCACCACGCCGCCACCGCCTCGCCGTCGACGCCTCACCGCCCTCGCCCCCTCCTCCGGCCAGCAGCTGCCGCGGCCCCTCCTTCCTCCTCCGTCAGCCGCAGCAAGCAGCAGCAGCCCGAGCCCCGACTCCGGCCGTTCGCCTCCGCCTCCGGTGACCCACTGCCGGCACCGCCCGCGTCCCAAGCCCCCGGCGATACGGTCCCCATTCAACGGGACTGAGGACCTAGTGGTCGCTTTAGATTGGCTAGCCGAGCTTGAAGATCACTTCGCTCTGCTAGAGGTCCCCGAAGATAAGAGCGTCGCCTGCGCGCAACTACAGCTCCACCTCAACGCACACGATTGGTGGAACGTGCATCGACGATCTCTCCAATTTGATCACGGAGAGGAGGCAATCTCGTGGACGACCTTTTGTGCTGCGTTCGAAGAGGATTTTATACCCCCTCCAGTACAACGTCAAATGGAAAATGATTTCGTGCAACTGAGACAGGGCAGTATGACGGTGAAGCAGTACTCCGCCGAATTCAACCGACTCTCAAAATTCGCTAGAGCCTATTTACCTGATGCAGCGAGTCAAGCCAGAAGGTTTGAAGGTGGACTACGCCCTGCCATCCATTCGCACGTGGTCAATAATCAGTACGGGACAATGCGTGAAGTCATGAATCACGCCCTATCTATGGAACCGCAGTATCCTCACGTTTCTACCGGCGCTGTGTATACCTACAATCACAAACGCCAAGGCAACGAGAGAGAAAACACCGCTGCAAAGCGCCCTAACCACGGCGGTTCACAAAAAGGAAACCCGAGACCATTCTGTGATTTCTGTAAAAAGCCGGGGCATAGCACTGCCAATTGCTACCTCCGAAAAGGTCTATGCTTCAACTGTGGCAGAGGGGACCACGTATCTCGAAATTGTCCGCTCCCCTCTAAGCTTCTACCCCAACGAAATAATCCCTAACGGTAAGTTCTATCCTAAGTTTCAGGACGAAACTTTCAATTAGTTGGGTAGGATGTAGCGTCCCATTCTCCCGGTGCGGAGAGCGCGGCTAAGAAACACAAGACGGTATCGTTCGATCGGGATAGATTGAATTAAGAACTCGTCCTCGTTATGGATTTGTTTCTTCGGAATCGATTCCCATATTCAGTGGACTGTGCCCCAAGGATCGGCTTAGCGGCAGAGTCAGGAGGGACCTCTCCGCTGCTATCTTTTATTGCCTCAGTTTTCGATGTCGCTTGTTGCTTTCGTGCTTTGAGTTGGTTTTGGGATTTGCTTATTTTCCTTGAACGGTTTCGATGGTTTTCATTGTTTTTGTTCATTGAACTGCATTTTTATTACGAGATTGGAAAGAGAGGAAGAAGTATTAATCGAGCTGTTCGTGTGCAGGTGAACGAGCAGTAGGCGGCTTGCGAGCGGAGTCGTGAAGCGACTCTTTCCTTCTCCCTTCCTAAATCTAAGTAAGTGGCTACCAACCCGATTAGCTAGCCCTGCTTCCAAGCTTCACTCCTTTGCCCCGATCAAACGATACCAAGTAATAATAAAAGAAACCAAGATAAAAGAGAATAGACTTGGTTCATTGCTTGTCAACTAAACTTCTGAACGGTTATCATACTGCATGCTAGTTCGTTTATAAATGTTCCATAAATCGTGCTAACTATGGATCATATCTTGTATGCAAATAAATATTCAGTGAGGCTCTGTAATATGAATCATATAAATTCTGCTTGTCTGTGCTCGTGTTGCCTCATCTGCATAATCTGCTAAATCTGTTAGTAACGTTCGATCATGGACAACTTGTGCACAAGGTTTCTGGTTTCTACGGACGGTTGCCAGGGCACTGGGACCGATCCGATCCGGACGGAACGTCTGTATAGTCGTCTGTATCGTCGGATTGAGGTGTGCAACGGGGGCTCGCCACCCGCATTGCACACCCTTCCGTCCTGAGACTATAAATCGTCCTTCGTGGTATTATGCCAGTGATCCTCTGTATATTTAAACCTGTTGCAACTAATTTGTATCTTCGTGGCAGGGAAGGCAAGGTAAGTATTGTGCAGGTCATTCAGATGGGCAGGTAAAATCCACCGAACGGTGGCTAGTTCATTTCAATAAATTCTATATGCTGCTTACTTGTAAATGAACTAAGGCAAGATAGAAACCCACAAAAATATGCATGCTTCACTAAACAACGTATTGATTGGTATAGTTCGGCTAGCTCGCCTTCACCAGCATGTTTCGATATGCTGACCCTCGTTGAAACAGGTTCTCCGCACTAAGGCGAACCGAGCGAGGAGCCGAAGTCGTCTTCCCGATCCAGTCCAGCTGTTGGCGCATCTTCACCGCGCCCCTGAAGCCTTTTGAAGTCCGAAGCTGCAACTCTTCATACACAAATGCAGCTCCGTGGCAAAGCTATCCTCCAGCCTGGAGGTCTATATCGTTTTGAGTTTATAAAGGGATGTAATGTACAGGACTGCTATCTCATTTTGAGTCAACACTTTTGTAAGCCGTTCGGCATATTAGCTGACTCGTTCAGGAGTTTGTAATAGATGTTCATTATCAATAAAGAGAACTTTTCTATGTTTCAAATCTGTGTTTCAATTTATCTGCGTACTCTGAATATGTGCTTGTTATGCAAATCATTAAAGCCTTGTGCGGGCGCAACCCCAGGCCCGCACGGCGGTCACGATTCGGGGGACGCCTCAATGATTCTACGGAATCGGGTCGTGATATAGTGGTATCAGAGCACAGATTCAAAGTTCCTTAGACTTCGTGCTGGAAAAGTTCCTTTAACGATCAAATTCCTGTGCGAACTCTTGAACTCGCTAGGCCAAAATGAGATACGTTCATACAATAAGTCCATAATACATTATGATCCTAATATAATTTACCTTATTTTGAAGGAATGGATCCAGCGCAATCTGCAGCGCAAGCACCGAACGAAACACAAGAAAGCAGTTCGGGCACTTCGGGAAGCTCTCGGAGCCAATGAGGCATGTCTCAAGTCAACCCGCTTGAGCGGATGATGCAAATGTTAGAATCGCAACGACAATGCGATGATGCTGAGAACGTTTGGTTCGATTCTGAGAACGTTGACAAAATCGCGTGTCGTGGGCCCCACGGGCTCCACTCGACGGGCGATTTTGTGATCGGCTCATCGGAATCCAATTCTGGAAGTTTTGTTGGGTTCGTATCATCGTTCCTGATCTGTTGACACTAAGTTGGACAGATTTGGAGACCTTTGACCCTGACATATTTTTCGGTGCAAAGCGGGCCCACATGTGGACCCCGTTTTGACCCGAAATTACCGTTTTTGCCCTTGTCTCCAAATTGGACTCAAGGATAGGCATTTCTAGCTGGTTGATATTTTTTGGATCTGATGGTGATGTTTATTTCAGCAACCGGAGTACCGCCTGCAAGTCCAGCTGAAGTTAGAGCCGCAATTGGAACCAGAACCACAGGCAAGTGTACCTTGCCAAACCCTGCAGCTTGCTAATTATTTTCTTGGCTTAATGTTGCATCAGTGGGCAAGTAAAGCTTGCCAATTCGCAGTGATTCATGTTATAGTACTTTGCCTGAATTCTTGTATAAATATATATATCTTGTTTTAATTGTTCAACCCAGGACCGTGTGACGTGCTTAGCGTCCGATTATAGTCGGGTGCCAACCCCGTACGCGGAGTTGTGTAAACGTCACATAGACATGGATATCGAGACCCTATGTATATTCTCGTACTAGTCTTATCAAGTACAACATGACCCAGGACACTGAACACTATTCATGAGACAGAATATTCCTGAGATATTCATGGTGATTCTGTGTAGGATACATATGCCTGATATATACAGTTTACATGCTTAGTTTATATCCTGACTTGTTGCATTAGCTTTGATCCTACGTGTCATGGACATGAGACATGAGATTTCATCGGGTGGGGAGAGTATTACCATAACAAAGGCTGATTATATTATATATATTGACATCTGGATGTGTCTTAGTCTCTGACACAGAGCTATGGCACCAGTTCTGGCCCTTCGAGAAAATACTGCTATGGGTTTCTCCGACACTGATCCTGTAGTAGCCTCAGCCTGAGTATGACTAAAACTCTCAACTTGCATATCACTTAGCTGGTTATATAGTTTACCCTATGGTTTCATTTATTGCTGCACTCATTTATTTTGGCTTGTATTTTCTGTACCTTGTTATGTCCCCTGAGGACCTGGAATGGACTATGTCCCCAGGTATAGCCGAAGAGATCTACCCCGAGGTGTACGGAACAGGAGCACTTCTCGGAACAGAACAGGAACCTGAGGACGAGATCGTGGCAGAAGACTTCTCCTGAGTACCGGCTCCATATGCTCAGTATTTCTATTTCCAGTTGATTTATTTTCTGTCTATTTGCATTCGATGTACCAGACATATTCTCGGATTGTTCCCGAGACACTTATTTGAGATTGCTTATTTATTCTATTGCACTATTTCTGGCATTTAATCTGTGATTATCTGTTGTGGATGAGATTAGAATAACTTGGGACTTGTAATAATTATTCTATTTCCTGTTAGACTACAGCTTAAGCATGCCCTGATGGATCCATTAAATTGGACTGTCCATCGGTGCGTGCTGCTGGCCATTGCAACGTGTCCAGTTCCTCGGTATTTTGGGACTGGGGCGTGACAACCTAGTAATTTGAAACTTGTTAATAATGACCTAGTTTTTCTAAAAGTTGTAGTTCTCTTGCTTTAACTAGATTTGTTTACTCTGGAAAGTGCATAACTTTCATTCTTAGGGAAACGATATTTTTTCTAAGTGTCTTGTGATGTGTTTCGAACAATACTTGCGACCGTGTCATCTCTGTTGACTGGTTATTCTTTGATTGCGAGGACGCAATTCTCTTAAGGGGGGTAGATTGTAAACCCCCTGATTTTTTAAGATTTTTAAACTGGATTTTTCAGAATTTTCTGGGATTTTTCGAGAATTTTTGCTAATTAAAAACAAGGTATTTTTGGCATTAAATAAAATTAAATATTTTTTAAATATATCAAAATATTATAAAAATAATATTTTGGGTGTAAAATAAAATACTGGACTTAGGATAATTTTCTGAGAATTTATTGGACCCCGAAAACAATTTTAAAAGCCTAAAAACTATTTTTAAATTAAAAATAAATAAACCGGACTGAACCGGGTTCAAACCTGGCTGAACCGGCCTGAACCCGGTTCATCTAAACCCAACCGGGCCGAACCGCCTAGCGGGTCGGGTCCGCCCGACCCAACCCGAACCGCGAACCCGCCACCCGCTTCCCCCCTCTTCTCTGTCACCCGCGTCCCCCGCGCCGCCCGCTTCCTCCGCCGCTCCCCGCGCCACGCCGGCCACGCACCCCCGTCCGTTCCGCGCGGCCCCGCACCCCACGACCTCCGCCTCGCTCGGCCTCGCCTCTCCCTCTGCCCAGCCTATTTAAACCCCCGCTCCCCTCCGGCCAAACCCTAGAATCCCTCTCCCTCCGGCCATTCCTCCACCGCCTGACCCCGCTGCGCCGCCGCCCGACTCCGGCCTCCCCTCTCCTCCAGCGCCGCCCAGACCCCGCTGCAGCGCCGCCGCCCGACTCCGATCCCCCTCCTTCCTCATTCCTCCCTCACCAGCACCCGACCCCGAGCCTCCAACTCCGGTCAGCATCCGCTGCCTCCGGCCGCCTGCCACGCGCCGCCGCCGCCGCCCAGCATCGCCAGCGCCGCCCCAGCCCCCTCCGGCCGGCCTCCCCCGCTGCAGCTCCGGCCAGCATCCCCAAACCCTAACCCTAGGCGACTCAGGACGCGGACACGTCGAGTCGTGTCGGACACGAGAAAACGCAGTTTCTCGAGCCCTGTTCAGGTACCCGTATCTCTCTGCTCGTTTACCCATTTTTTATTGTGTATGTTGCATCGCGAACCCTGCATGACCCTCTCGGTGCCCGTGCAACCCGCTCGGGGCATCACGTCCTGTGGCGATCGCGAACCGCGATCCAAAAACAGGAAAAACAATGTCATATTTCACCACGGAATTGAGTACGTCCCGCCAAACGGGACGACTTAGTCGTGTGCGGTCTTCACCGATATGTGCGCGATATTGATACGGATGTGCGGGATTTTGCAGAAGTTGATTCGGATGTGCGTGCACACCGAAATCAACGCGTATCCGCGGACACCGTCCCATATCCGTCAGTTCTAGAATACGTCCTAACTTTGTGTACACACGTCGGATCGAAACGAAACTTATGCCATCGAACTCATAGTAATACGCTGGTCCTGTGACCCAAGTTTGGTTCGATTCTGACAACGTTGACAAAATCGCGTGTCGTGGGCCCCACATGCTCCACTCGACGGGCGATTTTGTGATCGGCTCACCGGAATCCAATTCTGGAAGTTCCGTTGGGTTCATATCATCTTTCCTGACTTATTGACACTAAGTTGGACGAATTTGGAGACCTTTGTCCCTGACACATTTTTCGGTGCGAAGCGGGCCACATGTGGACCCCGCTTTGACCCGAAATTGTCATTTTTGCCCTTGTCTCCAAATTGGACTCAAGGACAGGCATTTCTAGCTGATTGATATTTTCTAGATCTAATGGTAATGTTTATTTCAGCAACCGGAGTACTGCCTGCAAATCCCACTGCTGCCAGAGTTACAATTGGAGCCGAAACACCAGGCAAGTGTACCTTGTCAATATTGCAGTTCTTGTTATATAATTTCTTAATTTATTTATATCTTGTACATGCTTAACCTAGGGCCGTGTGACTTGCTTAGCGTCCGATCAATAGTCGGGTGCCAACCCCGTACGCGGAGTTGGGCAACGTCATCTAGAGATGGACATTTGCGACCCTTTACATTCTCGTACTTGCATTATCAAGTACATTATACCCAAGACACCTGACACTATTTATGTAACAGAATCTTTCTGAGACATTCATGGTGATTCTGTATAGGATACATATTCATGATATTATAGTTTACTTGCTTAGAACCTATTCTGACTTATTGCATTAGTTGATCTTGCGTGACTTGTACCTGAGATATTATGGAACTGTGACGTGAGATTACATGGGGTGGGAAGAGTATTACCATATCAAGGCTGATTATAATATAAATAATGTTATCTGGAGGTGTCTTAGTCTCTGATACAGAGCTTTGGCACAAGTTCTGGCCCTTCGAGAAAATACTGCTATGGGTTTCTCCGACACTGATCCTGTAGTAGTCTCAGCCTGAGTATGACTAAAACTCTCACTTGCATTTCACTTAGCTGGTTTATTTATTTATCCTATTGTTCCTTTATTTCTGTACTGCATTTATTTTGGCTTGTATTATCTGTACCTTGCTATGTCCCCTGAGGACCTGAATCCGGATAATGTCCCCAGGATTAGCAGACGAGATCTACCCTGAGGTGTACGGAACAGGAGCACTTCTCGGAGCAGAACCAGAACCCGAGGACGAGATCGTGCCAGAGGACTTCTCCTGAGTACTGGCTTTACATACTCAGTTATTTCTATTTTCAGTTACTTTAATTCATGTCTATTTGCTTTTATGTAACAGACTTATTCTCGGATTGTTCCCCGAGACACTCTTGTTGAGATATGCTCGTTTATATTCAGTTGCATTTATTTTGGCTTTTGATCTGTGTTTATATTCTGTGGATGAGATTAGAATAGACTGTGACTTGTATTATTGGATTTATTTATTGTTATACTACAGCTTAAGCATGCCCTGATGGATCCATTAAATTGGGTTGTCCATCGGTGCGTGCTGCTGGCCATTGCCACGTGTCCAGTCCCTCGGTATTTTGGGACTGGGGCGTGACAACATCACCCTATAAACTTAAAGGAATATAGAAGTATTTTTCACCGCCGCAGAAAGCAATTAAAATAATGACATCTAAAGTTTAGAGACCAGAGCAAAAGTGTAAGAAAAGAATGCCACTGAAACGTTCGCAAGACGACATAAGAATATGTTTCCTAAACAAAAATTTGTACATTTAGAATTTTTTTTTTATGTACATTTAGTTTTTTTTTTTTGCTCTAATTGAATCTTTGAACTTTTTATAGTAAGATAAATTTTTGAGCTAATTCGAATCCAAAACTAAAGTATAGTAGTCGAATTTTAACCAAGGCATCACCATGTAAAACTTAAATGACTATTAAAGTATTTGTTGCCGCCGTAGAAAGTGACTAAAACAATGGCGTCTAAAGTTCAGGGACCAAAGCAAATGCGTAAAGAAAAGAAGGGTGCCATTAAAAGTTCATAAGACATTAAGAATATGTTTCCTAAACAAAAATTTGTACATTTTGTTTTTTTTTTTATATATTTAGTTTTCTTTCTCTAATTGAATCTTTCAATTTTTTATAGGAAGATAAATTTTGGAGCGAATTTCAATCTAAAACTAAAATGTGGTGGTCGAATTTCAACCAAGGCATCACCCTGAAAAACTTAAAGGACTGTTGAAGTATGTCCCCGCCAGCAGAAAGCGATTAAAACAATGACGTCTAAAGTTTAGGGATCAGAGCAAAAGTGTAAAGAAAAGAAGGCCTTTGAAACATTCGCAATATAGCTTAAGAATTCGTTTCCTAAACAAAATTTGTACATTTAGAGAAGAAAAAATTGTACATTTAGTTTTTTTTTTTTTTTGGCCCTAATTGAATCTTTCATCTTTTTATAGGAAGATAAATTTTGAAGCGAATTCCAATTTAGAACTAAAATGTTGTGGTCGTATTTCAACAAAGGCATTCACCTGTAAAACTTAAATTACTATTAAAGTATTTATCGGCGCCATAGAAAACGACTAAAACAATGACGTCCAAAGCTCAGGGAACCAGAACAAAAGTGTAAAGAAAAGAAGACCATTGAAACGTTCGTAAGACAGTCTACAAATCTGTTTCCTAAACAAAAATTTGTATATTTTAAAAAATATATATACAATTAGTTTTCTTGCTCTAATTGAATCTTTAAATTTTTAGAAAGATAAATGTTGGAGGGAATTCAAATCCAAAACTAAAATGTGGTCGTCGAATTTCAACCTAGACATCACGCTATAAAGTGAAAGGACTATTGAAGTGTCGATGCCGCATAAAGCGACTAAAACATTGACGTCTAAAATTTGGAGACCGGAGCAAAAGTGTAAGGAAAAGATGGTCACTAAAACGTTCGCAAGACGGCTTAAGAATCCGTTTCCCAAACAAAAATTTGTACGTTTGGAATTTTTCTTTTATACATTTACTTTTGCTCCAATTAAATCTTTCAATTTTTTATAGTAAGATAAATTTTGGAGCGAATTCCAATCCAAATCTAAAATATGGTGGTCAAATTTCAACCAAGGCATCACCCTGTAAAACTTAAATAACTATTAAAGTATTTGTCGCCGCCGCAGAAAGCGACTAAAACAATGTCGTCTAAAGTTCAGTGACCAAAGCAAAAGCGTAAAGAAAAGATGGGTGCCATCGAAACGTCCGTAAGACAACTTAAGAATCTGTTTCCTAAACAAAAAATTTTACATTTAGTAAAAAAATTATACATTTAGTTTTCTTGCTCTAATTGAACCTTTCACCTTTTTATATGAAGATAAATTTTGAAGTGAATTCCAATCAAAAACTAAAATGTGGGGGTCAAATTTTAACCAAGACATCGCCCTATAAACTTAAAAGACTATTGAAATATTTTTCGCTGTCGTAGAAAGCGACTAAAACAATGACGTCTAAAGTTTAGAGACCATAGCAAAAGTTTAAAGAAAAAAGATCATTGAAACTTCCGCAAGACGGCTTAAGAATCCGTTTCCTAAACAAAAATTTGTACATTTAGATTTTTTTTTTGTATATTTATTTTTTATTTTATTTTTTGCTCTAATTGAATCTATGAACTTTTTATAGTAAGATAAATTTTTCAGCGAATTCTAATCCAAAACTAAAATATGGTAGTCGAATTTCAACCAAGACATCACCCTCTAAAACTTAAATGACTATTAAAGTATTTGTCGCCGCTTCAGAAAGCGACTAAAACAATGACGTCTAAAGTACATAGGCCAAAGCAAAAGCGTAAAGAAAAGAAGGACGTCATTGAAACTTTCGTAAGACAACTTAAGAATCTGTTTTTTAAACAAAAAAATTTACATTTAGATTTTTATTTATATACATTTAGTTTTCTTTAGCTAATTGAATCTTTCAACTTTTGTAGGAAGATAAATTTTGGAGTGAATTTCAATCCAAAACTAAAATGTGGTGGTCGAATTTCAACCAAGGCATCATCCTGTAAAACTAAAAGGACTATTGAAGTATTTGTCCCCGTCAGCAGAAAGCAACTAAAATAATGATGTCTAAAGTTTAGGTACCAGAGCAAAAGTGTAAAGAAAAGAAGGTCATTGAAACGTTCTCAAGATGGCTTAAGAATCTGTTTTCTAAACAAAAATTTGTACATTTAGTGGAGGAAAAAAAATTGTATATTTAGTTTTTTTTGCTCTAAATGAATCTTTCAACTTTTTATAGGAAGATAAAATTTGAAGCGAATTTCAATCCAGAACGAAAATGTGGTGGTCATGTTTCAACCAAGGCATCAAGCTGTAAAACTTAAATGACTATTTAAGTATTTGTCGTCGCCGCAGAAAATGACTAAAACAATTATGTCTAAAGTTCAGGAACCGGAGCAAAAGTGTAAATAAAAGAAGTCCATTGAAATGTTCGTAAGACAACTTATGAATCTGTTTCGTAAACAAAAAATTGTACATTTAAAAAGATTATTATATAAGTAATTTTCTTGCTCTAATTGAATCTTTCAATTTTTTATAAAAAGATAAATGTTGGAGGGAATTCTAATCCAAACTCAAATGTGTTGGTCGAATTTCAACCAAGACATCACCCTATAAAGTGAAAGGACTATTGAAGTATTTGTCGCCGCCGTAGAAAGCGACTAAAACAATGGCGTCTAAAGTTCAGAGACCAGAGCAAAAGTGTTAAAAAAAATAAGGCCACTTAAACGTTCGTAAGACGGATTAAGAATTTGTTTCCTGAACATAAATTTGTACATTTAGATTTTTTTTTTACATTTAGTTTTTTTGCTCTAATTGAATCTTTCAACTTTTTTGTCACGCCCCAATCCCAAAATACATAGGACCAGGAATACACGACACGCCAGCTACGCATTTGACCAGACTCTGGTCTAACTCAAATACGTATAAGCTGTATAAAAAAGGGTACTATCTAAAAATTCCGTAAATGTAAACATCTATGTCTCAATCCATAATGAACAGAAATATAAGAGAAGAGCTACATGTGCTAAAGTCGGCCGCCCAATAACACACCAACTCGAATAGACTCGAGAAGAAATATGAGTCTATAAAAACTAGGCTACAACAACAGATGAATAATCAATATGAACAAAGTAACCATAATGCTGGTAGAAATAATATGAGTACCTGATACAATGCCTATAAGACATGACACTCCATCAGCAACTCCAAATACTCCGTAATCGTCTATGCTGCAAAACTGGCAGGGAACCAGGTCCTCAGAGGGACGTAACAAGGTACAAAAATACAGCATGCCAAAGTACAACAGAAAGTACAAGTGCAACGACGGTATAGTCTAGCATAACCAACTAAGTGAGACACAGTTTGAAGATAATGTTCGACGCGTGGGCTGTCCAAAATAAAATCATAGCTCCGGACACGGAGACACACGGGACGTACCGCAGCTCCGGGCAAAGAGTCACACGGGTGATACAACTACACTAGATACAGGATCACTACAGAAATAGTACATATACATATATAAGCGCGTGCAGAGGAGCCCAAACGTCTAGTAACTGTCTTCCCCTTCCCAAGCGTTCAACGATTGTGCGCTGAACCTGAACCTCTATCTAGCAGTCTCTTCACACAGAAATAACTATCAACAAACGTGACCCTAAGGTCGTCCCAGTCTTCGATCATGATATCAGTATCAGGATACAGGAAATTTGGCACGATATCAGTATATGAATGTGTCCTGGGGTGGCGATGTACTCAGGTACGTACATCGAGGTGTTACGAATATCTAGTATTCATTACAAGATGTTACGACGAACGTCTGCACCCGGTTGTGATCCGGACGCGAAGCAACGATCTAAATCAAACACACGCACAATGTAAATAATAAAACAATAAATATCTATAACTAAAATACAGGGTGGCAAGGTACACTTGCCTGCGTCCGGCTGCTGAAGATGGAGATCCGGTACGACGTCCGAGTCCGCAGGTCCCGTAGTACCTAGAGACGAGATACAAAATCAATCAATAAGCTATCACGCGGCAAACAGAGATGTGACATACGTCTAAACATATGCTCAGACTCAGCTACAACTCACAGGGACACGACGCTAGAGGGTTGACCAAGGTTGACTCGGAGGTTCGTTACATCTAATACGATCGATCACCTGTATAATATCATCAGAACAAATCCTCAATCCCACTATCCATCACTCTGTTTATCAGCAGTTCAAGACATGAACAATCCTCAGATTCCTCCTGGTATTCCCAGACATTATCATGCACGTTTAATTTTTATCCTCCAAATAAATAATTAATAATTATCTAAACCCTCGATTATAGATACAGTCCGTAAATTATTTGAACACCGCTCCCCAATAACATTATTATTATTTCCCAGTCCTCAATCACTGACTAATGGTTTGATATTATACACTATTTCACAATCAATCTCCTGCTCCTCAATGTCCATCAATGTTTTAATATCACAACATTATTTCACAACAATTTAACTCTACTCATCAACAATTATCAATTGCATAGAATGAATAAATAACTCTTTAAAATCTCTTATGACATTTAAACTCTATACTCCTTATAGCATACATGAATCCCTAAACTAAGTTATAAATAACAAATTCATAATGTTTAAACCTGCTCCTCTACGACCATCAAAGTGTATATACTAAAATGTAATAACCCTAAGATTTCACATGACATATATAAACCCTACACTCAAAGTCTAGCTTCTTAAACCCTAACCTTCACTATGTTATATTAAGCCATGAATAATACTACACTACTCATGAAGATGACGAAGAGTTTACCTCGACGATGCGTAGTTGTCATGCCCCAGTCCCAAAATACCGAGGGACCAGACGCGTGATAATGGCCAGCAGCACACACCGATAGACAAATCCAATTTAATGGATCCATCGGGGCATGCTTAAGCTATAATATAAGAATAAGTAGGTCCAATGATACAAGTCACAGTCTATGCTAATCTCATCCACAACAGATAATCACAGATCAATGCCGGAATAATACAAATAGGAATAACTAACAAAACTCAATAAAAGTATCTCGGAGAACAATCCGAGAACAAGTCTGATACATAAATGCAATAGACTGAAAAATAAAGGAACTGGAAATAGAAATAAATGAGTATATAAAGCCAATACTCAGGAGAAGTCCTCTGGCGTGATCTCGTCCTCAGATCCTGGTTCTGCTCCTGTAACTGCTCCTGTTCCTGCTTCTGCTCCTGATAATGCTCCTGCTGTGGTCCCGTATACCTCGGGATAGATCTCGTCTGTAAATCCTGGGGACATAATTCGGATCCAGGTCCTCAGGGGACATAGTAAGGTACAAGAAAGCTCATGCCAAAATAAATGCAGTGCAGCAAATAATGAAATATATAGGATAAGTATGTAATCATCTGTGTAAAATGCAAGAGAGAACATCAATAGTACTCAGGTTGAAACAACTACAAGCTCTGTGTAGGGGAACCGGTAGCAGTGGTATCATGAGGTGGTCTAGCTCAGCGGGAGACTGAGTAGCCGACATAATATAGTCAACTTGTAGTCTGCGGGTCTCTCCAGCAATAGATGGAACAATAAGAGAATACTAAATAACCAGCTAAGTGATATGCAAGTTGATAGCAGCACTAGAACTCAGGCTGAAGCCACTACAAGCTCTGTGTCGGGGAGCCGGTAGCAGCAGTAATAATGAGTAATGGGCCAAGCTCGGGCTTCAGAGTCTTGTGCCTCACAATAATAGGGGTGTATATATATGATCAGCCTGTAGCCTGTGTGTCTCTCCCCACCCAATGTAATCATACATCTCATATCCATGATGCCTCATATCCATGTCACGCACAATCGTATCTAATGCACAAGTCATATAATGTCTAGAAATATAATGTCAATGTTAAGTCATGTATCCTATACAGAATCACCATGAATATCTCAGGAAGATCCTGTCTCATGAATATTGTCAAGTGTCCTGGGTTATAGTGTACTTGATAAGACAAGTTCGAGAATGTAAAGGGGTCACGAATATCCATCTCTAGATGACAATACACAACACCGCGTACGGTGTTGGCACCCGACTAATAATCGGACGCTAAGTACGTCACACGGTCCTAGGTCAAGCATGCACAGCAATATAATGAATCAAGAAAAATGCAACAAAAAAATATAAAGTTGGCAAGGTATACTTGCCCACTGATGTATACTAAGTCAAAGAAATAAGTAGCAAAAACTGCAGGATTTGGCAAGGTACACTTGCCTGGGGTTCTGGCTCCAACTGTAGCTCTGGTCTCAGTGTGATCTGCTGGTACTACTCCGGTTGCTGAAATAAATATCACCATTAGATTCAAAAAATATCAAATAGCTAGAAACGCCTGTCCTTGAGTCCAATTTGGACACAGGGGCAAAAATGACATTTTCGGGCCAAAGCGGGATCCACATGTGGGCCACTTTGTACCGAAAAGTGTGTCAGGGTCAAAGGTCTCCAAATTCGCTAAACTTAGTGTCAACAAGTCAGGAACGATGATACGAACCCAACGGAACTTCCAGAATTGGATTTCGATGAGCCGATCACAAAATCGACCGTCAAGTGGAGCTTGTGGGGCCCACGATACGCGATTTTGTCAACGTTCTCAGAATCGGACCAAACTTGAGTCACAGGACCAGCGTATTGCTATGAGTCCGATGGCATAAGTTTCGTCTTTATCCGACGTGTGTACACAAAGTTATAATATGTTCCAGAATAGGCGGATACGGGGAGGTGTCCGCGGATACGCGTTGATTCCGGTGTGCACGCACATCCAAATCAACTTCTGTGAAATACCACACGTCCGTATCAACGCCACGCACGTTTTGGTGAAGACCGCGTGCGACCAAGTCGTCCTGTTTGGCGGGGCGCACTCAGTTCCGGGGTAAAATAGGGCATTATTTTTCCTGTTTTTAGATCGCGGTTTGCGATCACCACAGGACGCGAGGCACCGAGCGAGTTGCACGGGCATCGAGGGGGTCATGCGGTCTACGCGTCACAACTGACGGAACAAAAATCGGATCAGCAAGGAGAGAGAAAACGCTACCTGAATAGGGCTCCGTGAAGACTGATTCTTCGTGTCCGGGTCATCTTGACACACCGACACGGGGCTGTGCCGTGTCCGGGCTGTGTCCGGTCTAGGGCTTGATGTGGGAGATGGCCTGAGCTTCGTCGTGGCTGGTGGCTATGCGGGCGACTGCTCGCCGGGGCTGGGTCGGCCGGAGTCGGGGCTGCACGGCGAAGCGGCTGCTGTGGAGGGGTTGCCGAGGCTTTGGGGAAAACTGGAGGGCGGTGGAGGCTCGTCCGGCTTCGAGGCTGCTGGAGAAGGAAGACAGGCGGAGGAGGAGGTTGGCTGTAGGCGAGGCAGGGGCGGTTCTGCTCGCGGAGGAGCTGCGACGAGGCGACGGGCTGAGAGCGGCTCTGGGGCTGAGCTCGGGGCTGGAGGAAGGAGGTTGTTGGGCGAGGGGACGACGGGAACGGAGGAGGTCGAGGTTCCGGAGGTGGCCAGGCGGAGGGGAGAGGGCTGGTTGCGAGGCGGAGAGAGAAGAGGAGATGGGGTTAGGGTTCAGGCTGGAGGAGGAGGAGGATGCGGGGAGCTAGGGTTCCGGTCGAGGAAGACGAGGGTGCGGGGAGCTAGGGTTCCGGTCGAGACTGAGGAAGACGAGGGAGGAGGTGGAGAGGATACGGCGAGGGCTCGGGGAGGTTCTGCGGGGTGTCGAGGGCTGTGGGTTAAGGAGTGGGCGGCGGAGCGTGGTGGTGCCGGTGGTGGGAGATGAAGGAGATGGTGGTCGAGGCTAAGAGGTTCGTCGGGGACGGCAGGGAGGTGGAGAGGATGAGAGAGGGAGACGACGGGGAGGAGGAGACGACGGAGATTATGGTTCCGGCTAGGGCTTAGGGTGACCGGGGCTGCTACGGGCGATGGAGAGAGGAGAGAGAGGGTTTGCGGCGGCGGCTACGCGGTTTACGAGGCAATTAAATAGGTTGGAACAGTAATCCCGATGGGTTTAGGATTAGGGTTTCAGTTTAGGATTTGGGTTACGGGTCCGGGTCGGGTCAGATTTGGGTCGGGTAGGCAGGATCCGACCAGTTATGGTCTAGGGGCGGTCCGGTTCGGTTGGACCAGGTTCAGCCCGGTTCAAACCGGTTTGAGCCTGGTTCAACCCGGTTTGTTTGGGTTTAGTTAAAACTAGGGTTTTTAGGGTTTTATAAATGATTCTGGGGTCCAATAAATTTATAGAAAATTATCCTATGTCCGGTTTTCTATTTTACACCATAAAATATTATTTTCATAATATTTTACTACTAATCAACATCAATTAAAAATTATTTAATTACCAAAGGCCTAGGTTTTAATCCCAGAAAAATCTCGGAAAATTACAAAAAATCCAAATTAATAATTACTGAAAAAAGGGGGCTTACAGTAGTGGTGGTGTTGGCCGGTTGTGTTGTTGACGACGGTGGTGAGTAAAGGTGGTGTTGATGTTGAAGGTGATGATGAAGAGGGGTGGTGCTGGTGGTGTTGAGTGGTGGTGCTGTTGGTGGAGGGTGGTCGGAGAAGAAGCCGTAACGATGGTGGTTCGAGGTCGTGGGGTGGTTGCAATGGCTCGGTGGCCGGGGGGAAACTCGATTGGAGGTGGTTGAGCGGGGGGGTGATGGGTGCTTGGTCGGTCGACTGGAGGGTGGTCGACAGCAAGTGGAGGCTGGCCGAGGCGACGGAGGAGACAGTGAGGGTGGCTCGCCGGAGTGTTGATGAAGACGATGGTGGTGGTAATGGCGGATGATGGAGAAGAACTCGATGCTGCTCTGTTGTTCGTCATCAACGAACTGCAACTGATCGCTCAGTTGATCATCGAGTTATATTCGATCGATCACCAGACGCGTCGACGAAGCTTATCGGCGGATCTCACGGCGGGGGAGGAGGGATCACTGGCGGAGGAACGATGGCCATGGCTCGCACTCAAAGTCGGAAGAGGCTGATCTCCGCCGCGGCTCTGGTCAAGGAGAGGAGCTCCTGTGTTCTCGGTGGTTGAGTGTTGGCCGGAGTGTCGAGCTCGTGGCAGCGCCGGGGATTCAGCGGGTGGAGGAGTGGTTAGCAGTCGGGGTGGAGAGACTTGGTGGTGGTGGTGGAAATAAGAACGACGGTTGTGATGAGCAGCTGGCCGGAGGGGATCTCGACCGGGGGTCGGTTCTCCAAGGAAGAGGAAGGAAGGAAGAAGGAGAAGAAGAAAAAAGTAAGAAGAAGAAGAAGAAGAGAATGGGAGAAGGTCGGCTGGGGTTTTGAGGGAGGAGAGAGAGAGGGGGTTGTATTCCCTAGGTTTTGGGGATTAGGGCCGGCATAGGGTTGTGTGTAGTGATTGAGACATTAAATAGGGAGGTGATGTGAGGATTGAATGGTGAGGATGAGCCTAATTCAAATGGGTGGTGGAGATTTCACATGAAGGAATTTATTTCTTCATCCAAATGAGAGGGAGAGGAAGGCTTGACCGGTTAAAGAAGAGGGGTGGCTTCTTCATTTGGCCTTGACCAATGAGGGTATGCCACATGTCACAATATTTGCAATTTAGCCCCTTAAGTTTGGGTATTTGCACAAACACATGAAATGATGGAAAAATTATGGGAGAATTGGTGTTTGGTGTTTTGTAGGGTGAGGGGGTGTTGTGTGTTTTGCATGGACTTAATTAAATGGACATTGGAATTAAAATTGGATTAAAATGGGATTAGTCAAAGTTGGTATCCCCAATTTTAATTAGAATAAAATATCATGTGCTCTTAAATTAAATGGGGGCACATGAGATCTCAACTGGGAGTGACACAAAGGTCATGCATAGTGTAGGCTTGGTGTCAGTCTTGGACTTTTTAATTGGTCCGGCTCAACGGGTTAAGTTGGTATCTCAAAATTTATGGCAACGACACCGGTGTGCGACACGGGATTTAAATAAGGATTTCGGTTACGAAAAATTGTACAATTAATTTAGAGCACAAGGAAATATGATTTTGAGTGACGAAAAAGTCCAACGCCTAAATTGGCGTGTCAAGTCAAAAGTGCAACAATCTGTTGGAATTTATGGGCTGATGTTGGGCTCCGAATATTTCAACAACGATATGGCGCACCAAGGGTTAAATTTAAAATCAGACATCTGTACCCCTACTCTAAACCTCAATCATCTGCTGCTAAACCAAAAATTTTCATCCCATACCAGACTATCTATAGAAATAATTGAGGGAGTTTACATTTTTATAGTAAGATAAATTTTTGATCGAATTCTAATCCAAAACAAAAATATGGTGGTCGAATTTCAATCAAGACATCTCCCTGTAAAACTTTAAATGACTATTAAAGTATTTGTCGCTGCCGCAGAAAGCGTCTAAAACAATGACGTCTAAAGTTCAAGGACCAAAGCAAAAGTGTAAATAAAAGAAGGTCATTGGAACGTTCGTAAGACAGCTTGAAAATCTTTTTCCTAAACAAAAAATTTGTAATTTTAGAAAAAAAATTATAAATTTATTTTTCTTTCTCTAATTGAATCTTTTATCTTTTTATAGGAAGATAAATTTTGGAGCAAATTTTATTCCAAAACTAAAATGTGGTGGTCGAATTTCAACCAAGGCATCATCCTGTAAAACTATTAAAGTATTTGTGCCCGCCGCAGAAAGCGATTAAAACATTGACGTCTAAAGTTTATGGACCAGAGCAAAAGTGTAAAGAAAAGAAGGTCATTGAAACGTTCGCAAGACGGCTTAAGAATCCATTTCCGATACAAAAATTTGTACATTTAGAAAAAAAATTGTACATTTAGTTTTTTTTGCTCTATTGAATCTTTCATCTTTTTATAGGAAGATATATTTTGAAGCGAGTTCCAATCCAGAACTTGTAAACCCCCTCGACCAGATTTCAGTATTTTTAGGATTATTTTTAACAATTTAGGATTTATGACAATATCTTAATTTATTTTTCCTACATATCCTATTGACTTGTGCACCTGTCCATCACCTAATTATTTGGAGCCTTACCTTGACTGTTATCCCCGAACAAAGTTCACATACCTGTCCTAGACATACCAGACTATTTTCCTAAACTTTGTGCAACTCACAGATGTGCTAAAATGAGCCTCGTTTGAGACGCACAAATATCGTTACAAAAGTCCGTATTTATTTCCTATTTTATTTCCTGCTCTTTATCTATCTCTGTACCCCTAGAGATTTGAGGTCAACCTGCACCTGTTTTGCCCAAACAAAAATACGTTAATATTCTACACTGAGTATACTACATTTAGTATATTGACACCGTAGAAAAATTATGGCCCTACCTGCCTCTAAATAATTAGAGAACACCGTGCGCAGTATTTATTAATTAATAAATACGGTGACCCGTATCCCCCAGAAACCAGGCCCAACCTCTGCCCAGACTCACCCCCACCCCCTCAGGACCCTCACACAGCAATTTCCCTCAATTCTGTGCATTTTAGCATTTTCAGGAATCGGATGTTTTCCCAGACAATTTTGTAATTGTGCAATTTCCTAAAATAGGGCCTTTACGCAATTTATGAAACTACATGGACGTTTCTGCAAATTTGCAACATGAGGTGGCATCCCCTTATTGGCCGGTGAACCTGTGCCGTCCATTTGGAGACGGGACCCACCCGAAAAGATTCCGAAAATATCCTGAAAATATCTACAAAATATCTTGTAAATATCTTTAGATATTTTACATATTAAATTAATATAATTTTCTATAAAAAAAAAATAAAAGAAAAATAAAATAAAATAAAATAAAAATCAAAAAACCCTAAACCTACCCTGGCCGCAGCCGACCCCCCCTAGCCGACGGCTACCACGCCCCCCCTCCCCCCCCCCCCCCGGCCGGAGCGGCGAGCCCGCCGGAGCCGCTCCGCCGGAGCCTCCCCCACCCCTCGGAGAGCCACACCCCCCCCCCCCCGCTGGCCCTCTCTTCCCCGACCCTCTCCTCCTCCTCTTCTCCTTCACGACCTCCTCCTCCTCCCCTTTCTCAGCCGTCGACCACCTCCCCGCTGGCTCCGCCTCCGCCTCCCCTCTCCCAGTTCCTCCTCCTCCTCCCCAGCTCCTCCTCCCCAGTTCCTCCTCCTCCTCCCCGCTCCCTCTCTCCTCAGCCACCCCCTTTCTCCTCCGCCACTTCCCCGAGACCCGCCGGAGCCGCTCCGCCCCTCCTCGCCAGCCTCTACCTCCTCCAGCTCCTCCTTCTCCTCCTCTTCTCTCCACCACCACCCCCATCACAGCCCGCCACCACTACCATCCCCATCTCAGCCACCCGACCCCGCCTCAAAACCCCCAGCAGCCACCCCGCCTCGACACCGCAACCCCCGACCGGCCTGTGCAGAGTCCCGACGATCCTCCGCTGGACTCTGACCAGGACACGGCAGAACCCAGGACACGACGGAGCCCGGACACAGCAAACCAGGACACAGCCCAGTGACCGGACACGGAAAATTTAGCTTCTACGGAGCCATGTTCAGGTAAACCGTTCTATCTCCTCGTCGTTCCATTTTTAATTTCGTCAGTTGTGACACGTAGGCTAGGTGACCCTCTCGGTTCCCGTGCAACCCGCACGGTGCATCGCGTCCTGTGGCGATCGCGGCACGCGATCCAAAAATAGGAAAAACAATGACCCGATTCACCCCGGAACTGAGTATGCCCCGCCAAACGGGACGACTTGGTCGCACGCGATCTTTACCAAAATGTGCGCGACGTTGATACGGACGTGTAAGAGTTCGGAGAAGTTGATTTGGATGTACATCAGTTCTGGAATATGCTGTAACTTTGTGTACACACGTCGGATCAAAACAAAACTTGTGCCATCGGACTCGTAGCAATACGCTGGTCCTGTGAGCCAAGTTTGGTTCGATTCTGAGAACGTTGACAGAATCCCGTATCGTGGGCCCCATAGGCTCCACTTGACGGGCAATTTTGTGACCGGCTCATCGAAATCCAATTCTGGAAGTTCCGTTGGGTTCGTATCGACGTTCTGGACTTGTTGACACTAAGTTTGGCGAATTTGGAGACCTTTGACCCTGACACATTTTTCGGTGCAAAGCGGCCCACATGTGGACCCCGCTTTGACCGAAAACTGTCATTTTTGCCCCTGTATCCAAATTGGACTTAAGGACAGGCGTTTCTAGCTATTTGATATTTTCTGAGACTATTAGTGATGTTTATTTCAGCATCCGGAGACTTTCCTTCTGAGGCCATAGTTTCTGACTTCTTGGCATTTGACATCTGGACATTGTATTTTGTAGCTCTTGCCAGGCAAGTATACCTTGCCTTGTTATACTGTTTAAATTCAGTTATTGTTAGTTACATATTTATTTATTATATAAATGTGCGCATCCGAGCAGACTCGGGTGCAGTCAACGAAGGCGTTGACGTTAGGACTTGTGTCTGACCTAGTGTCTAGTAGACTCACCTAAAGTTGTGAAGTTATTGATATAACTTCCCAGGCCTTGACACGTATCATTACACGTCACAGAGTGAGTTCATGTAGGGACGCGTGCCTCATGCGCGACTGGCCATCAGTGTGAGCAACACGTGTAAAGGTATTTAGCTTAGTTGGTTATTTTATTGAGACTTGCATCATAGTAGGAGATGTCCACGTCATTTTCACGACTTGTACATCTATATTGGGCGGAAAAGATACTAGTAGACGTATGGGACACCCCCTCCTTGTTGTTATATCCTTCGTTCCATGCTCCTCGGAGATGGACGATTGCAGAGTTACCCGTGTGTCCGGGGGCATATGACACATATACTAGCCAGTCATGACGATTGGTGAATTACGTCAGCATATGTCATGCCTACACATTCCCATGCGTACTATCAGGTCTTTAAATTGTATTCACTTAGATGGTTAGCACACCCCCCTTTATTTATTCAGTATTTATATTATGGCATGATTTTCTGTATCTTGTTATGTCCCTCTGAGGACCTGGTCCCTTGCCAGGTGTATATGTTCTTGAGTATTCGCAGGAGAGCAGATCCGGACATGTTACGTATATTCCGAGGAGGTCTTCTCTTCGAGCCTCGTGATTGTCAGATGTTGTTCTTTATGGTGTGTATTCTGGTTCCTTTTATATTATATTTCTGTAGTGGATTTGTTTCCATCCGACTGTCATTCTTTAGATATTTGTTATTGAGATTTAGTTACATGGTTATTGGCTATTCATTCATATTTGATTTCTGTGGATGAGATTTAGATATTACCCTGTGACTGGTGATAGTTTTACCACTTATGAATTATTGTTCATTATACAGCGTACGCTCGTATATATGGTTTCCATATATTGGAATTGCCATATATACAGGCGTCTGGCATGGTTACGTATCCTAGTCCTACGTATTTTGGGACTGGGGCGTGACAGAACTAAAATGTAGTGGTGGTATTTCAACCAAGACATCACCCTATAAAACTTAAATGACTATTAACGTATTTGTCGCCATCGCAGAAAACGACTAAAACAATGACGTCTAAAGTTTAGGAACCAGAGAAAAATATATAAAAAAAAGGCCACTAAAACGTTCCCAAGATAGCTTAAGAATGTGTTTTAGAAAATAAAATTTTGGACATTTAGAAAAAAAAATGTGCCTTTCGGTTTTTTTTTTTTTTTTGCTCTAATTGAATTTTTCAACTTTTTATAGGAAAGTAAATTTTGAAGCAAATTGCAATACAAAACTTAAATGTGGCGGTCGAATTTCAACCAAGGTATCATCCTGTAAAACTTAAATGACTATTAAAGTATTTGTCGTCGCCACAAAAACCGACTAAAACGATGACGTCTAAAGTTTTTTAACTCGAGCAAAAGTGTAAAGAAAAAAGAAGGCAAGTGAAACGTTCCCAAGACAACGCTTAAAAATCCGTTTCCTAAACAAAAAATTGTTTTTTTCCAAAATAAAATTCTACAATTAATTTATTTTCTTCAAAAATTTCTTTAACCTCCAAAGTATAGAAAACAAATAAGTTGGTATATTAATAAAACGAACATATAAATATGGAAATGATGTTTCCTTTAGGCTAAATGTAAAGTGTAGGGTACAACAACAAATACATATGGGAAAAGGAAAGAGCTTGGGAATTGAGTTTGAGGTGAAACTTTGAGAACTCAAGATGCTAAGAATGAAACCCACAAAGAACATCAGTTATCACTAACACTTGTGTGGGTCGCATCACCCCTTTAAACTAATTTTTTTTCCTCGAACGTAAAGAGAGAAAAAGAAATTAAAAATTAAAAATAAAAGAATTGCACATAAATAGATGATTTCTTCTTTGAGAGAGAGATAAAGGGACAGAGAGCCCCAAAGCCCGACGCCAAGCTCCATATTTTGGGAAGAAGAAAGAGAGAAAGAAAGAAGAACAAGAAGTAGAGAGATGAATTAGTAGAGAGAAAAGGGGTATTTTGGGAATAAAAAGGAGCATAGTAAGAAGAAGGAGAGGAAGAAGAACACATTGAGAAAAATAATATTTTATTTTATTCTCATTAAGGGTCTCCTCTCCTCCTGTTTCTCTTCCTGGCGAATCCCAAATCAAACTGTAAGTTTTCTCATCTGCTCTGCCCCAAATCTTCACAAGATTTTCTGACATCTATTAATAGAAGGTTTATTTATTTATTTATTTTCGTGCGCAATCGAAAAAGATCTGAACTTTATGACGAGTTTTTGTTCTTTTGCTGTGTTAATTGCTGGTTTTATGTTAGAAGTAGAAAGATTTTGAGAGAAAAATGTTTCTTTTTTCTGTTTAGATTTCTTAATGATTTATCAGATCGATTGTGTTCAAGTGAAAGATTGCAATTTTGTGTAATCGGATCGTTGATTCAACGGTTTTTATTGATGGGTATGTGGAAAATAACAGAAAGGTTCAACCTTTACTTGATTTTTGTTTTTGATGTTTTTCATTCTGATCCGTTTAAAATTGATGGAGAAAGAAGGCTTGTAGATCTGGTCATGCTTGGAAAGTTCCATTTATTGTGTTTTGGTTGTCTTTTTTTGATACTTTTATTCAGTGATTTCTCTCTATAAAAGATTCTTCCAATTTTCTACATTTGAATCATCAGTTTGATATGGATTAGAGGTTTCTAAATCTCCTTTTTATTAGTAAAATTCCAAATTTTAGTTTGGTGTTACTTCAATTGACTGATATTAATTTGTAGTATAATTGGTTATTATGCTGTAGAATAAAAAAAATTTGTTGTTATACCTATTAAGATTATAGAAAAAATGGAGAAAGAAGAAGAAGAAACTTTCACTTTTAACCAATCCAGATTGTTGAGGAATTTAACTATTTATTTTAATTGATCTGTTCCCATGCTTTGGATCACTGATATCACAAAAAATTCTCATTTTTTCTTTGTTTACTTTGTACAGATTATTGTATACATATATAAGGCGGAGGAGTTTGGTAATTTTAAAGCATAAGCTATATATTTATCTTGGATTAAAGACATGTTGGATGGCCAATCTTGCTTGATCTCGAGGGCCTTGCCGAGTGCCTGTGAGCAAGAAACTAAATGGATGTATATGACCTACAACCTCCTCGAGAGGACCAGCAAGCGCCCCCTCTCGCTCGATCTTGAACCACAAGAAGATCTCGATAGGGACTCCGAGAAAAAGAGGAAGAAGAATTTGGTGCCTAATCTCTCCACTTCTCTAACTCTCAAGCCGCTAAGTCACGCGGGCAATGAAGGTGGCGACTCCTACTCCGATTCCAACTCCCTCATCAATCCAATCGGTCGTGATATCTCGATCAATTGCCTTATCCGTTGTTCTCGATCGGACTATGGTTCGATAGCCTCGCTCAATCGTGGCTTCCGTAATTTAATCCATAGTGGTGAGCTCTATAGGCTTCGCCGCTTGATGGGGTTCACTGAGCACTGGGTCTACTTCTCTTGCAATGTTCTCGAGTGGGAGGCATATGATCCTTATTGTGGCCGTTGGATTAATTTGCCGAGAATGCCACATAATGAATGCTTCATGTGTTCGGATAAGGAGTCCCTTGCCGTGGGCACAGAACTACTTGTATTCGGGAAAGAAGTGACTTCCTACATTGTACTGCGATATAGCATTCTCAATAATTCGTGGACTCATGGTGTCGGAATGAACTCGCCTCGGTGCTTGTTCGGTTCTGCAAGTCTCGGGGAGAAGGCTATTGTAGCTGGTGGAACCGATGCTCAAGGCACTGTACTGGATTCAGCTGAGCTTTACAACTCCGAGACCCAGACTTGGACCACTCTGTCTAGGATGAAGAAGCCGAGAAAAATGTGCTCGGGCGTGTTCATGGATGGAAAGTTCTACGTGATAGGTGGTATGGTGAGAAACAACGAGCTGTTGACTTGTGGGGAAGAGTACGATCCAGAGACGGGCACTTGGAGGGTGATACCAAATATGTCCTTGGGGCTTAATGGTGCAAGTGGTGCACCGCCACTTGTGGCAGTAGTTAATAATGAGCTTTATGCTGCCGATTATGGACAGAAGGAGGTGAGGAAGTACGACAAGGAGAATAATACATGGATCACTCTGGGGAGTTTGCCAGAGAGACCCGCGTCAATGAATGGCTGGGGCCTGGCATTCAGGGCATGTGGTGATAGGCTGGTTGTGATTGGAGGACCAAGGGCTATGGGAGGAGGGATGATCGAGCTCCACTCGTGGGTGCCTAGGGATGGACCTCCAGAGTGGAACATGATTGCTAGTAAGCACTCGGGGAGCTTTGTCTATAATTGTGCGGTGATGGGCTGCTGAATTGTTCTGCAGTCCGGATTTGGAATATTCAGAGGGCATGGATGCTGATTCTGCATAATTGGGTAAACTCTGCCTATTTTGAGAAAATCTGGATTTTACTCGAGATTCCATAGAATTTGACGCTTTTTTTATGTGTAACTCTTGGCTTCGAATGTGTTCTTTTCTTTTTCATTAGTGACCCCCATCATTCAATTTGAGATTGAAGAATTTAAATGTGCCCCAATTGATGTTAAGATGGGGTTCTTTCAGAGACTTGAGGTCTTGCAGTACAGGAACAGGTTAATAATTTGATGTACTTGGACCTTTTCTTAGACCATCTTGAAGTTTTCATGACTAGCCGCAATACGTTTCCTTTATTTCTGACTCTGTCTAGAGGAAAATAAAATAGAAATATGAAAAAGGGATGCTTTAATTTCTACCTGTCGTTATGCTCGACTGCACTTGCCCATCAATTATCTTTCTATATATGTTCTTTTATGTTACGTGTTTGGTCTTAAAAGCATCCACTGCTCGACATACATATCTGTTTCTTTCTTTCTTTGAATCGGTTATATTTGCTAGCACCTTCTTAATTGCACAGCTGGGTAAGAGTAAGGTTTTAACTTTTGAACTTGTATTATAAACATGTAGATTTGCGTCCATTGAAAGAGGCTACAAAAGAATTGAGATCTCAATATTTTTCTCTTTTTGCGATAAACTAATTATGTCGACATAATTAAACATAGAACAACCTAGATTGTATTGCTTTATGTATGGAAATGAAGGCATAAACTTATGCTTTGTTGTATTTATATAAAATAATCACTCCTCTGAGCTATGCACCTACATATTAATAAGATCATATTTATCATACGTTATGCAGTTACTATAGAAGATAATGGAACACGATGAGTATTAATTCTTTTGAATCTGCTAAATACCTTCAAACAATCTGGAAGAATAAGATCTCTGAGATCATTGGCAATTCATGTTTTCAGTATTCTCACATGTCACTGTCTGCTCTGATATCCTCTATATGAAATACCAATTTCTTCTGGCTCTCCTCATGTTTACTACTTCGGATTATAATGGAAAGTCCAGATGTCTCGCATTCTACTGCTCCATATGTGTCTTTCTCTCTGTTATTTCCCCTATTTTGTGCCGCTCATCCAATCCTTTCTCTTCAAGTTGGGTCTACTTTTGGCAGATTTTATCAGATATAGGGGTGGTGCAGTCATAAGTCAATGCCAGTTAGTGTTCTGGTGGTATTGCTTGCACACACACCAAAAGGGAGGGTCACATTTATAAGTTAACTCTGTGAACCATTATGTATGTAAATTTTTTGTGCATTGTTTTCTTAATCCCTCGAGTTTGTCAATATCATCACTTGAAATTTGTGCAAGGCTGTTGTTATGCTTTGAATGTATTAAGACTCTAAGCTGTTTATATTCTTTCACTCTCTTTCAGAGATTCAGCCAGCCTAGTTGCCGATATTTATTGTTCCCTAGTTCTTATTCAAGTAATGGTAGATTTGTTATTTGACATGCATTTCAATATAGAAGTTTTAACCCTTCAACTTATATAAACCAGTATCCTTAAGCTGTAAAATCAATTTAAAAATTACATGAATATAGACATAATTAAACATGAAAGCAGAAGTAAGTGTTCACTGTAAACTTGAGCCAGAACCCTGTATATTCGTAGTTTCGAATCAAAGCTGGAAGTTGGTGCTCCATATCACCTAGAAAGTGTATAATCTAATTAATCCGGTACAGTTGATCTTAACCTCTCGACATTAACATTGAAACAAGATTGCATCTTATACAATGAAACTCAGGAACTAATCCCTCTTCAACCTATATAATTTTGTCTCCATAAATTGTATCTGTGAAATTGGAATGATGAGGTCCACAGAGCACAAAGCGATTTATATCTCTGACACTCTTGACATTATATTTGCTACTGTCAGTGTAAGTTGTTGTTCATATTAGTTCAGCCTGTCTGAAGTTTTTCGGAACATTTGCTATTTTGCTTGCATAAGATCTTGGGATCATTGACACCTGGATTTGCTCTAACTGCGAGAAATCTTTCCTTGTCATTTATGATGGTTTCATTCAGATACATTTGTGTCTACTGATCTCTTATCGTATGAAATATTCAATATTGTCTTTTAAGATCATAAAATGGTTTTCTTGCATGTTTCCTCTTTACTGTGCTTATAGTTTAGTCTTTAGAAGGTTACAGGGAAATTAGTGTTAGCTATATCCTAATAGTATTGAACTTACCATCTTTCTTGAATCGTATTATATTTTGAAGCCTCGTCCCTTTTGAAAGTGCGCGAAACTAAACTCCAGTAAACTCCAGTAAGTAGCTCCAGATCTTTGTTGTAAAATTGTTTCATGGTGGTGGTTCAGAAGTACTTTTCTGATGTAAAACTTTTATTATAGTCTGCTGAAATGGGGGTTGAGAAAATCTCTGACAATATTGTAATGCTCGATCTTATCCTAAAAAGCGGCAAAGGCTAAAATGACTCGGATAACAAAATCCAGGTAGTTGGGACAAAGGATTGATGGCCATGTTTAATAAAGATTGATGGCCATGTTTAATTATTCATATATTAAAAGAGCTTTCAAGCTTTCATTTTTTTTATAATGGAATAACAAAGGACAGAGAAAGAGCAAATTAGCAACAGTCCAAGCTAGGGATAAAGACCTACTGAGCTTCCAGGTAAGTTTCAAAACCACATTGACACTAACTTTTTGTTGAACACTATGTATTCTCATAATTGGTTAATAGTTTTGAGGGCAGTTAGTTAATAAACCCTTGGCATCTAAGTTGTCGAAAAGGATAAACCCCAAGTTAGGTATTACTCATCTGCAATATATATATATATATATATATATATATATATATATATATATATATATATATATATATATGCATCATGGCTGGATGGTTCGATCCCACGGAGAAGCCGATTATTCCTTCCAAAAATATGATGGGAGTTTATATATATATATATATATATATATATATATATATATATATTAACTCCCATCATATTTGGAAGGAATAATCGGCTTCTCCGTGGGATCGATCCATCCAGCCATGATGCGCTATGTTTCCATCTGTTGATTACTAGAGCCATGATGCGTTGTCTTCACATGTTGACCACTAGAGCCAGGAAACTTTATGTTTCCACTAGAGCCAAGATACGTAATGTCTACACAACCATACTCGAGGGTTTAGGATTTTTTTGTACGACTTATAAAAGCTGATTATGTTTCCTTCTATTTTATAAAAGTAGCGTATAATTGAGTTTGGAGCGCATGGGTTCATTTTAAAATTTGAGAAGCTGTTTGTTTTAATATATTGCTTTTGAAATCAGAGATGGGTGGTTTCCAAAAGCTAATTTAACTTATCATTACAAAGAGATTATTGAGAATGATGTTATACATAAGATTAAATCATGATACTTGAAATAGAGGAATACTTATGGATTACTTAGCAATTGGAAGATATTTTTGAAGTTGAAATAATTTTTTTTATACGACAACTATTAAGATCAACCATTTTCTTATGAATTAGGGTGTTGGACAATTAAGAAGCAACATGTTCGAAAATTTTGTGTAACGGAAATCAGAATATTAGGATGGATGAGAGGCAATAATAAATCAAAAAATAATGCTAGGATAATGCTAGGATGGATGTGTGACCACAATACATTGAAAGAAAAGATAAAATAAAATGAGCTCATTAGAAAGTCAGTGGTGAGTCTGGTGACATACAACCTTTTCATTATTACCATAAGGAACTTATGACATCAATGTGTAATAAGTTTTTACAAACAATATGCAAAAGAGCAAAGCAAACATTTTAAACATTTTTTTGAGTTTTTTTAATAAATTTTACAAAATTAATAAAATAACAAAGAAGAAGAAGAAGAAGAAGAAGATAGAAGAAAATAACAATCATTTTTTGTTTTTTTTCGATTTTTTCAACTGTCTGTGTAGAGTTTTTCAAATAAAAGAGTGAGGAATCATCCATTATTCCCATCAATGTACGACTAGATCCTCTCTCTATACGGTTACTCAGAGTTCCCACTGGGAGGGTGCGGACACCGACACATCCACAAGTAATAATTGTACAATTGGTTTAATATTCTGAAAAGACTATTATAAAAGACTACTAAATGCACATGCACGTGCAATATACATAAAATAATTTTTTAAATATTATTATAAAATAATTTAAATATTTTAATTATAATTTATTATTGATATTTTTTTATTTTTTATAAAAAAAATTGAAAAGACTAGCGTCTAAGTTATATGTATATCCTTACGTAATTAAAAATTAAATAAATTGTAACTAATTATTTAATTATATAGTATTATATAACTATAATTAAATACCTCTTCTAGTTCATGTGGTTAAGATATAAGGTATTCTTTTTTGTTGGTCAAGTTCAATTTTACATAACGTTATTTATAAGAAAATAAATTTTTTCCAACAATTTTTTTATGTAATATTATTTCTTTAAATAAATGGTTTAATATTTACAAACGACTTAAACGGTTTACTTTTGAGCACTTTTGAAGTCTTCTTACTCGATGAACACTTATTAAATATATATAATTCTTACTTACGTAATATTTTTTTTCTTTCTTTCTTTTTTTTGTGTTTGTGAGTTGCATCACAGATGTTGAAAAATATATATATATAACCGTCCTCATTGGGAGAGAGGTTGGGTTTTTGGAAGAATGTAAAGAGAATTACATGGTTTTTTATGAGAGAAATTTGAGATTTTTACTCGTTGAACACTTATTAAATGAAATAAAGTAATAATTATTTCAAATTTGGCATATTTAATTCTTTACTTCACGAAACAATTTTGTTTTGTATTTTATGATGTAAAAGTTACTTAAAAAGCTTCTTCGAAAACTGTAAAAAATATCGCTCAAAATATTACAATAGAAAAATGTCTAATGGTCCTGGGAGCCAGACTTCCGCCGACGTGTTAGCTCTATATTTGCTTCCAACCAACCTCCCTAGTGCATCAGGCCCACATCCAGATTTTTTGGGCCCTCTATCCAATGGAGAGTTGCCACGTCATGCGGAGGCCTGGGCCTCGCGAGAGCCACAAAGCAGCATTCAAAACAATATTTGACCTGTCAGAATTGTCCAATATTTTAAAAAGAATATATCACCAATGTATTCATGACTACTCAAAAGAAATACAAAATGTGATTTAGAAATGATTGAATTCTCTCATATCAACTTCACCAAACTCAATTTACTCTTGTGGTCAATAAGAATAGGTATAATTTTTTTGACAAGGCGAACGATTTTTGGATCAAACCGCGAGAAAGTTATGGGACAGTGGACCCAAATGACATACAATGCAGCGTGCACAAAATCCCGTACATATCGTCAGGCATCTCAAAAAACTTTACGACAATACAACATAACAAAACTAGTTTGTATCATTAGTTTTTGCACTTTGATTAGTATCTTATAAATTAAGGCCAATTCTATAGGCACTTCCAAAATTATTTATGACAGCCTATTACTTCAGGACAGTCCAGATTTTTGAAATATTTATTCAGGACAGTTCCAAATTTACTCATGACAGCGTAACCCTCCTCTCTCTCCCATCCCAAATCCTAACCCTGGCCCTAAGCGCCGCAGGAGGAGGAGGAGGAGGTGGCGGCGGGCGGAGGAGGAGGAGGAGGAGGAGGCGACGGCGGGAGGAGGAGAAGGAGTCTAGCAGAGGCTGGAGGAGGAGGATTCCAATTTATCGTCCTCAATTTGACAGTCCTTCAAATATGAAGGACTATTAAAAAAATTGACAGTCCTAATTTAGAACTGTTAAATATTTTGACAGTCCTGAAAAAATTTTGGACTAGCCTAAAACAATTTTTTCGGTGGCAAATTTGTAAATAACTAAAATTTAAATTTTGGCTAGTCTAAGGAATTTTTTGGAGTGTTTTTAGAATTAGTCTAAATTTAAAGGTAAAGAAAAATAAAATGTACCCAAGTGACTGAGTTTGTAGCACGTGTCTAACAGTAACTACTTATTCCAAAAAAAAGAAGTAAATTAAAAAGTAAAAAAGTATACGGAAACGAAAGTTTAAAGTCCTAATATCGAGTAGATAAAACATGAACGTAGTGCATACTTCATGATTAACATTTTTTCATAAATTAAGGTTTAGTTAAGATGTCCTAAACTAATATGCAAAATAAAATAGAATTACGCACATTTTGTGAATGAATAAATTTACACTGCTTTCTTGAATAATGTAGAATACTATGAATACAATTTTGGTACTGCAAGAAAACTTCAATTTGATTTCATGTATATCCAAGATAATTCTTAGACTAACAAATAAAATTGTTATCTTACAAATGAAAACCTTATATCCTATACAAAATCCAAAAGTTTGACATTGCTCAGATTTTGGTATAGAAGATTTTTAGAATTTTGATTTATTCAGTTTTGATTATTTCGATTCGATTTAAATTGAAAAACTAAATGCTCACCGTGAAATATTATCACTTTAAATGACAAAAACATAATCAGATGACATGGGAGGGCAAAAGGTAAACACTTTTTCTGGGCCAACACACTTAAGTATTTAAAAACTATAAAAAAAATAATGTGACTAACTAATCAACATTTAGAAAGTTAGTCAAAGTATTTTAGAAAATTTTAATTCGTAGTGTAAACTATACACTTTGTTCTCATAATATTTTTTCCAGCAAAAAATGCTAAATAAATATGTTGTTTACTAACATTTTTCTTCCAATAATGTGATTTTGAAATGTTAAAATATGCCAATTTAAACTGTACAACTATATAATGTAACAATAACCTAGTTATTATATTTCTTTTGTAGCAAAACTTGTATCATATGTAAAAATCCTCAAAAAAAAAAGTGCATATACTTAGAAGTGTCCAATTTTTATAGGTATCGAGTGAGTGAGGAAGAAAAATATAAATTTATACTAAATTTAATTATTTCTTTACTATTATTTGTCAACAGTTTTATTTTTCATCTAACTAATTTTATAGTAGTACACAAATAAAATATATTCTTGTGCATTTTGTTCAATAATAAATATGTATACATGGTTATTGAAATTAATTTAAACATTTTTATCATGATTCATGGCAACTTTAGTTTCAGTAGTAAATTCATGTGCGTGTACGTAGATTATATATATATATATATATATATAAGTCATAGTGTTTATATACATGTAGATCAATAGGAATATAATGTATTAGTGTACATGTACATGTACATGACTTATTTAGAAATATGAGCACTATGGCTCATATTTCGTTTACCCTATATATATATATATATATATATATATATATATATATATATAGGATTTTATATAGATTTGTTTATATTTAAATTTTTTTCATTATAACTTGTTATAGATATATATATGTAGAAAAGAGAAGGTTTCGATTATGCGGAAGAAAAGAGAGTCAGCTTATAATTATTATCTTCCGTATTTTTTATTATTAATACGACTAAATTTTGAATCGTTTCTAAACTGCATTATATTTGCATCATTTTTGTTCGCGCATCAAAACTATGGTGTTTGTTCACCCTTCACTGAAGAGTTGCCACTTGTCAAACCACTATTCAAAACCACTTTGAATGTTCACCAAATCACTCCAAAAGTGGTTTTTATTTTGGAGTTTTTTGATACGTGAAAACTCTTCAGTGGAAGAAATTATTGGGTGTGTCAGACGCAGTGCACCCTTCACATGGAACCATTAGATTACCATGGAGATGTGTGCATGCACACCCCTATGCAATCTAGCGATTGGGAAGGAGAATGGTGCATTGCATCCAGCCCATATAATAATTTCTCCTTCAGTGGAAGGGTGAACAAACAATCTAGTTTTGGTGGGTGAACAAAAATAGACTCATATTTGCATTATATTAGTAGATGCATATTTTTTTAAATGAAAAAAAATGTTAATAATCTACTGTTCAGAACTGGAACTAGTAAAGCCCATCTATGATAACACTACATGGGCCCAAAAGGTTTTCTTTTTTGCAACAGGCCCAAAAGTTCAATATTTCGCTCCCAATCTTCTCCTCCTCCTTCCTCATCGATCTATCGTTCCAAACCCTAACCCTAATTTTTGAGAGATCGGTGAACTGATTCCGTAGTCCGGAGACGGTTTGAGCTCATGCTGGTTAGTGAAAATTTGGATTTTTGAAGTGTTTGTTTACTTGCAATGGGGTTTGAGAGTATAATATCTTTCCCTAATTTTAAAATTTAGAAAATTGTTTTACTTGTTTCACTAAGGAACCCATTAATTTGTTATGGTGGAAGTAATATACATGTGGTGCTTTGTGTTATGCGTTGTTTTACGGATGCGACGACACGGACACGGCACCGATTCTGGCGTCTCCTAGAGTCCTAGTTAAATTTCGAGCGTGTCCTCCATGGGCACGATATTGATTCCGTGGTGGTTCCTGTTCTTTCACGAAGAATCCCAAAAGTTCCCCTTCAGTGTTTTTCTTATAGAGTTTTCAAACGTCTGGTGATTTGCGAGAAACCAACTTGAAAATACAGTGAATTCCAATTTCTCGAGTTGCAATAATTCTGTAACAACGAAAATATAGATGAAGCTTTCTAGGAAACTAAGCGATTTCCACATATTTCTACGACTCGAGGAATAAGAACTACATGTAGGATTGAAACTCTTCTAGCTAAATGTATAAATAAATGTCTTTTCTATTTTTAGGCGACTAAGTATAACTTGTACAACATAGTTGAAGACGAAAGGTATTAACTTTATATTCTTAGGCGTGAAGAAAGATGAGGAAATGCAGAATAGATATGCAGTAAAGCTTAGCAGAATTGTAAGGTGCTGGTGAAAAATAAAGTTTCTAGGACAATTCGTGCCTACTGGCTAGTGATATGACTGGGAGGACACATACTTTTAAAGTACTGTCCTTTAGTCATTTACGAAGTAAAGACTGAAGTGGGGACGTTTTCTAGGACTTTGGACCTTGATTGGATTTAGGCCGATTGATCAGGGGCTTTTAGCTTGATCTTGTCTATTGCATGAGTTCCGTGTAAAACGTAAAATCTATGAATTACTTTGGAGTTTGGAGTATGAATAGGTGTATCAATCCATGCCTAGGAAACGGACTCCAAAAGTGGAGTCACTTATGTTGGTGTCGCTTTTTGTGTTCAGCGCAGCACACTAAAAAATTCAGTAGGACATGCAAACTTGGTGTCATGCCCATATCGTTTTATATTCATGTTCGTGCAACATAGATCCGTATGGTTTTGAAGCTTAGCACCAAAGGTATTAACTTTTAAGGAGGACAATCTTGACGAGTTAGAATGGGCTAAAATTCACTTGCAAAATGTTAGAAGACTTTTTTCCCCTCTGATTTTAGAAAACTTGTTTGATCAAGGTGAGTTCATTAAATCCATAGATGTTTGTATTTGCTACGTATATCTAAAATCGTTAGATCTAACTCATGTATATCATGGACGTCACCGCTAGTTGTTAGATTAGAATTCCCACTTTCAAACTTGTGACTTTTTGTACAAATGAAAGTTATTGATTTAAGAAAACACATGTTCTTGCTAATAGGGACCACACAAAAGGTGTTCACTAGGTTGACACACAATATAAGTCATGGTCTATATTTAAGTCTATGACACAATCCATTTACCCAAGTCTCATCATAATTGATGCAACACTAGATCTAACTCCAATCTCCCCCATCCCTTTAACTGAGAATCCAAACTATCGCTGAATTATCTATCAACTTGTTGAGGTTGTAGTCCACAGAAAAATGAGCTAACAAGGTCAAGGCAGAATATCAAAGTTGGCCTATATGACTTATATTAGAATATTGCAGTCTAATCCCTATTTGTTGATGCCTCAACATATTCTATTAGTTGCATAGTTGTCTAAATCTAGCTCAACATCATTCCCATAACCGAGATGTGCGAGCTACTCTGGCAGTAATGGTTGTCGAAATGATGCTTCTCCATTACTCAAAATTTCAGGGGAAACTCAAGCAACTCAACAAAAATTTTGAAACTTCAAGCATGAATTTCTTGATCACCTGTGTCAATAGGGGATTTTGGGACATGGTGTTAAACTGATCTGTTAAGAAAAAGCCAGAGAAAGGAAATTGCAACTTTATAATTCTGTAGCCAATCTTATTTTTCTCTTCTTTTGAAATTGCACAATAGTGATCATAAATTTCATCTTCATCTTTAACCGTGAGAGATTCACCCTCCGCCATGTCGTCTCCCTGTCCCCCTTTATGCCATGCCCACCTGGGCCACCTCTCTCCCCTTCCAAGACTGCACCTTAATCTTCTGGTTCCCTCCACTAGACCAAGAAGTTCTTCCTTGTGAGCGACCCGCCCAAGGCGTGCTTCGTTGGTCACCTTCAGCGTCTGGTCCATTACTATATTATCTTCTGCCTTGTTAGACAGTGCCCTCAACATCACACACAAGCCAATCTAGGTCATCTCCTCCCTAGAACTTCTTTACCACGCCACGTACGCCCTGTAGATTATGATCTTGCAGTCGGTAAGGCATGCACCAGATTGTGGCACACTTATAACTAGCCAACTAAAGGAGTTTTAGTGAAAGATGGCCCTTTTGTAAGAAAAACTGGCATAGGATGATGGGCTTGACCACCTGCTCCTTGAGGTCGGCAACGACTATGCTGTTGGTGACTGACTAGTGACTAATCATTTTAGGTGGAGGTGAGGATGGTTTGGTTATGCGTTATAGTCATTTTCAGCCATCATTAACTCGTTGGTGGGTGTCAGTACACTAAAGTGGAAGAGGATATTTAATAGAGGTTATAGATTACCACTTTGCGATATACTATATTAATAATTATTTTACCTATGGTAGGAGTCAACTTGGTTGTTAATGAACAATTGGGTCATAGATGTCCTAGAATGTAATATGTTCCGGTAAATATCTCAAAATAGTTCTTGACATGCAAACATTTTAAAATGTTTAATGTATGTTGAATAGGGGTGCATTCGAAGCGAATATGGATCAGATATGAGTATTACCATATTCATAATTGTTTTCTAATAATGAATATGGATACCATATTATGCAGATATCCATGAAAATGGCTTTGGTTCGAATGTAGTAAGAAATGGATACAGATAAAACGAATACGAATTGGATACAATAGGATTTGAAAAAGCTAAAGTTTGGATTCGTAAAAGAAGTAATAATTTCATATAGGTTTAGATACGTATTAATTAACTTATGTTTGAGTATTGTTATATATTTTAAATATAACAGGTTTATCATGAATTGAGCACTCCTAGTGTTAGAAGCATTGATATATTAATTTCATTTATATATTTATATAGGAATCTGGATATTTGGATTCAAATCCTGATAATATAGTATAATCGTTATCCGTATAACTTAAATTCGGATCCTGATAAATTAAATATGGATTCGGATCTGACCGGATAATTAAAAGAAATAATAGATCCATATTCGCATGTTACCGGATCCAATCCTAACCGGATAATCTGGCTCCACATGCACCCAATGTTGAATGTCAAAAATAGCATGAGATATTTATCAGGAGAGGGTAAGAGTTTGGAGGTACTTTTCTATAGTTTATCCTATACAAAATCAAGAGAGACATAAAAAATACTTCACTTTTTTAATTTTATAAGTTGTTACATATATAGGGATTAGACTCCAACTGTAGAGAGTTTTCTTATATGGCTCTAATTCCTTTTCGTCTTCTTTCCCTAAGCCTTTGATGCTGATGATATTGTTGTTGCCCCTGGTCCCTGTAACCTACCTTTTGTTCTTTTTCTTCTCTCTCTTCCAAATAGTGTTGTTTCCTACAATACTAAATCTAAGCATAAGATATGCGCATCACTGTTGATCATCATCATTATCTCGCCTCGAGGGTTCACGAGTCTCAGCAGACCGGTTGGGATCATAACGGGCAGCAGTTGGATCAAAGTATCTCTGCGTATCTTTATTGTCGATGCAGTAGCCAGTCAGAGTAGGATCACGAACCATAGCATTAGGTCCTCCAGAGTGATGTGCAAAACTGTATCGCATGTCTATAAGAGAGTTGGACAATGCCTGGAGCTGGAAAGTAGTGCGAAAGTACTGAGCACGATAACGATCATCTTCTAGTCTGAAGCGATCCTGAAGCATAGTCTGAAGGCTCTCAAGAGTAACAGCTGATGTATGTGGAGAAGGTGGAGCAGTCGGGTGACCAAGAGATGGGTCAATGGGTTGTGCAGGAGCAGGAGGTTCAAGTCTGCAATGCTTATGAAGATAAGTGGGCTCAACTAGATGGGATAGTCATCCAAAGGAATCTGAAAGTATTCAAAGATTAAGGGCAAGTACATTGCGTAAAGTAGGTTACGCGGTTTCTTGCGACATTTTTCCATGGAAGCAATGATTGTTTTTGGTAAACTAAATTCTCCCAAAATGTGAGTGATAGAGAGCGGTCATCTCCAAATATGTAAGTTCATCTGTGGAGGATTGCTTGGGTAGAATGACAAAAAATCATACGATACAAATCATAAAACCAGTCATTCATGTATTTCGGCTTAAGTTTGCCAAAGGACGAATGTTGGGTGAACACATAGAGTCCATAAATAAGTCAAGTGTTATATTTTCAGGAAATTTAAATTTGGTGATGTTGCATAGGGCTTCGCCTTCATTTGGAATATAAAGTATCATCACTAAATCATCATCATCATCATCAAATTCAATATCTATACCACCGACTTGTGATCTTACGGTAGCCTCTGTGACAACAAGTTGCAATAGAACATACGAATTGCGTTCAGATAAATAGGATAAGTGGAGGTGACAAGATCTTCTAGGCAAAGTGTTTGAAAGGTGGATAAGTTGAAAATACAGTAAAATTCAAAGGGCTTCCAGCACAAATAGCTCTATCATGAAAATCATTGAACCACTCTAAGGAATAATCAATTGAACGAAAGATAAGATCATCAAATTCACATTCATCAGGCATAGATGGACTGAACAAGGAGAAAGAGATTTCTTCTTGAACATTGGAAAATGAGGCATCTGCAACTTTCCTTTTCTTTTTTGACATCTTGGGTGTCATTGAAAAAGAGAGAGAGAGAGTAGAGATAATACCTGAAATAAATGATGAGAATTGATGGAGAACCTTGAAATAAGGTTAGATTCAAGATTTGGAGAGTTGAAGACCTTGGAGGAAGGAGATCCAAAATCTAGGGTTTTGGAAAAACTATGGTTTTGAGGAAGGAGATGAAATCGGCTTCTGATAGGGTTCCTCTCGGTTTTTAGATGATGTATATAGAGTTAAAAGAGTGGGGTCTACACAATTCAAATCTGGGAAAGATTGAAAAACCGAGTTCGGCCCGAGTTCGCATAGAACTCTGTCCAAGTTCGGTTACTTGATTTTCCATGATTTGTTTTGTGTGAAACTCAAAACTTTTTAGAACAAATGATGCGAGTTTTAACTTAATTAGATCAAAAATTAGTATTTGAGAGTTGAAAACAATATAATTACTCATATTATTAATTACTCTTTGTCCGAAAAAATAATGAATATCTTGGGTTAGCTGTAGGGGCCGGATCCCAACTAGCGGTGGTCTCTAGACACTTAAATATCGTGTCGCTTGAGGCTATTTACGCCTGTGTGACAGAAGGGCCCTTTCGGCTTAGAACCAAAATTATCTTTACAGATAACGAACATTGAATAAAATATTAATATAAGTGAATTATATGATTTCATAGTCCAAAATTTTTAATTCTCGAGGAATAAAGTTAAAATGATCTTCAGCTAAGGGTTTAGTAAATATGTCAGCAAGTTGATGTTCTGTGTTAACAAATTCTAAACATATATAACCTTGTAATTGATGATCTCTTAGAAAATGATATCTAATTTCTATGTGTTTAGTGTGTGAATGACATATAGGGTTCTTTGTCAAGTTAATGGTGCTAGTGTTATCACAATAAATATGAATATTCTTGTAGCATAGTTTATAGTCTTTTAAGGTCTGTTTCATCCACAAAATCTGTGCACAACAACGTCCTGCTGCTATGTATTCAGTTTCAGTAGTTGATAATCCAACATAATTTTGTTTCTTACTAAACCAAGAGACTAAAGCTTTTCCCAAGAAATGACAAGTCGCTGTTTTTTCGATCAACTTTGCATCCAGCAAAATCAGCATCTGAATAACCGATCAGGTCAAGAGATGTTGGTTTGGGATACCATAAGCCTACCGAAGAAGTGTCTTTAAGGTATCAGAAGATACGCTTAACTGTGATTCCTTATGGTTAGCTTGATATCTAGCACAGATACTGACACTAAACATGATATCGGAACGACTAGCAGTTAACTTCCAATCATACCTCGATACTTACGCTGGTCAACGGGTTTGCCACTTTCATCTAGGTCAAGCTTTGTTGATGTAGCCATTTGAGTGTCAATCGGTTTGACATTGTCAAGATCGAATTTCTTTAACAGCTCTTTTGTGTACTTAGCTTGATTGATGAATATTTTCTGTCAACTTTGCTTAATTTGTAATCCGAGGAAGAAGTTGAGTTCTCCCATTATGTTCATCTTGAATTCACTCTACATACACTTAGCTAACTCTTTGCAAAGTAATTCATTAGTAGACCCAAATATGATATCGTCAACATATATTTGCAGTAATAAAATTGTGTTATCATGTGCTTTTATAAAGAGAGTCGTGTCAACTTTCCCTTTGGAAAAACCATTTTCAAGTAAGAAGGAACTGAGACTATCATACCAAGCACGTGGGGCTTGTTTGAGTCCATACATGACCTTACGTAACTTAAAAATGTGATTAGGATATTTAAAATCTTCAAAATCAGGAGGTTGAGCTACAAATTTTTTTTCTTTTATAACACCATTTAAGAAAGCACTTTTGACATCCATTTGAAATAATTTAAATTTATGAAAATTTGCAAAAACACAAAGCATTCTAATATATTCAAGTCTCGCAACAGGAGCATATGTCTCGTCATAGTCAATGCCTTCTTCCTGATTATAGCCTTGAGCTACGAGACGTGCTTTGTTACATGTAACTTGTCCATCCTCATTGAGTTTATTTCGGAATACCCATTTGGTGCCAATTATAGAGGAGCCATTAGGTCTAGGAACTAATTTTCAAACTTGATTTCTCTCGAATTGGTTCAATTCTTCTTGCATTGTCGAAATCCAGAACTCATCAGTAAAAGCTTCTACAACATTTTTAGGTTCTATTTGAGAAATAAATGCAACACTTGCAATGATATCTCTAGTTGAAGAGCGAGTACTTACTCCTTTTGATACATCACCTATTACCAAGTTTTCTGGATGATCAGCCATGAACCTCATTTTCTTTGGCAGACTTTCCAGATAGCTTGTACCGGTTTTAGTATCTTCAGGTGCTTTGTTGGTTGTTATGCCGACATCTTCATCATCACTATCACTAGTTCTTTGAAGCATTTTTAGATTTAAAGGAAGACTTGGTTGCTTTGTTCTTTTCACAATTAGCACAAATCATATATTTCTTGAATGTTATGTCTGGTAAGCCTCTTATCAATTTTTTTGATGATAATCTTGCAATAGTGTCCATGTTGGCATGTCCTAGACGCATATGCCATAGTCTACTTTCATCTTTGTTAACATGTAAGCATCTACCTGCATTGTTAGTATCTTCAAGCAAATAGAAAACATAAATATTATCTTTCTTAGTACCTTCAAAAATAATGTTTCCAGACGATTTCTCATAAATAGAATATTTGTCTTTCACAAAATTAATATCATAACCATGGTCAGCCAGATGACTGATGCTCAGGAGATTATGTTTTAATTCAATTACTAAACAAACATATTTTATTATAGGATAAGGAGAATTATCGATATTACCGTTACCTATAATATACCCTTGTAGATTGTTACCAAAGGAGATGTTTTCTTCTTTCTTCATCGATAACGTTACAAATAGGGATGCATCACTGGTCATATGTTGTGAGCAACCACTATTGAGAATCCACTTGCTTTTAGTATGAGTGGGCTGGCCCACCTACAACATGAGTATATGTGACATTTGGTACCCATTTCTTTGAAGGTCCTGAAATGTTAGTTTTTGGTACCTATGCACGTATATTCATATAAACTAATTTCCTAACTTTGCATTCTCGTGAAATGTGTCTGTTTACCACAATAATGACATGATGCAAAGGTGTTAGTGCCGGTGTAGCATGGTAATTAAAAGTATGTGACGTGGTTTGTTGTGTCTTTCGTGGATATTTGTAAAAGAAAGCGTGATTGTGTGTAGCATATGATTTACTTGCTTTCTTCGACAATGTTTTGTGATGAGTCACCTTGTGTCTTGTGCTAGACTGAGTAGTAGGTTCCATTACATGCTTTTCCGATCTAATCTCTAACTTTTTAGATGTGTCATACATTTCTTGATATTTAGTCGTGAGTGCATGTATTCTTTGAGCAACTAGATTATACTTTTTCTTCTATGCTTCATACAGTTAATTGAGTTTTGTATTTTCTTTTGAAATCTTTTCAACAGTTTCTAAGACATCATGCAACCTCAATGTTAGTGTAGGTGTGTCTTCCGTGTTACTAGTGGATGATGCTTCTCTAATCTCATTTAACAGGGAAGACAATCTATCAACTTCAAGCTTATACATCTTTGTTTTCTTCTTAGCATGTTTGTATTTATCAAGAACTTTCCTATGATCATCAAGAATGTCACTAAATGCATTTGACAGTTCATCAAAAGTAAAATCTTCATATAAGGGGTTAGTAGATACCTGGTTAAAAGCCATTAAGCAGACATTTGCAGTGTCACGAGGATTTTCTTCTTTATCCTTGGAGTCACTGGCTTCACTTTCATACCATATGCTTGTATTTGCATATTTTTGTGAAGATGATCTTTTGATTGGGCGTTCAATACGATTTCCTTTCTTTGCAGTTGGACAGTCTTTCTTTATGTGGCATGTCTTCTTGCATCCATAGCACACTAGATCTTCGTCATTGTTGTCCTGGTAGCTCCTATTCTTTTGGTTATGAAACTTTAGGAATTTTATGAAGTTTCTGACCATTGTGCTTGTTCCTCACCATCAGAATCGTCTTCAGTTTCATCGTTGGAGATTTTCTTGTGTTGTGCTTTGAAAGCTATAGTCTTCTCATTTGATGCTAATTCTTCAAGGTCCATGAGATCCAGCTTACGTGTCATCAATTTTTTCATGAGTGTCTCGATTGACATTGTTGTGAGGTCGTTTCTTTCTATGATTTGGATTCCAATTCTTTGTAAGTCCTCTTAGCACTTTACGAATCTTTTCATGATTGGTGTAAACCTTTCCAAGAGAAGCAAGAGGATTAATAATATCAATAAAACGTGTAAACATTTGTGTAATGGTCTTGAGTGAGTTTACTGATATTTGATTCCTTTACTTGTGAAGTTCCTTCATGAGTTACCTCAAGAAGTTTTCAGATCTCGTGTGAAGTAGTGCAAGTAGATACTCTATTGAACTCAGTACTATATAAGGCACAAAATAAAGCATTTACAGCTCTAGCATCAAGACTCGAATGTTTCTTTTCTAGATGAGTGCATTTATTTTTGGGTTTATCTGCAAGAACACCATCTACCACAATTCTAACTATCTTTTTGTAGCCATCTTCAACTATTGACCAAAGGTCAAAATCTAGTGATCTGGGATAAAAAGTCATACGTGTTTTCCAGTAAGTGTAGTTGGTTCCATAAAATAAAGGAGGTCTATTTGTGGATTGGCCTTCACCAGTGAACATAGATTTAACAGTTGCCATGTGTAAAGCTCTTAGGAATTAAAGCTTATGAAAGAGAAACTTTGCTTTGATACCAATTGTAGGATCAATAGGCAACTCTAGAGGGGGGGAGGGTGAATAAAGTGTATGTGTGTGTGCAGCAGAATATAGTTACCTATAAAAAAAATTCTATTGAGTAAAAGCAGTTACCAACTAGTAGATAATCCAGCAATAATTAATAGGTAAACAAATAAGGAAGAACAAACGCAAACATCGAGATTTTATACTGGTTTTCCTTTGAGAGTACTAGTCCAGTCCCGAGAACTCTTGCTCAGAGTTTAACTTCACTATTAGTGAAAACACAAACTTTGATCCGAAGGGCTTGCGACTTCGTACAGACACGAGCCTTTGATCCGAAGAGCTCGACGACTTCAAACTTTCTAAGAAAATAGCTTTGAAAAGTCAAGCTTGTACAACTCGAACATTTCTAATCGAAACCGCATCGACACTTAGAAGAATATGAGTTACCTTGGTATTTGGAAGGTTTAAAGCTCTCACAGTGAAGAGAGAAGATGAGATGAATGAATGAATATTTGAGTGAGTTAGAATGGAAATCACTTCTCTATTTATAAGTTTTTCTAAAACAGAACTAGGCCAGAACTCGGATATCCAACGTTCAAAAAATTTAAACGCCGGAGTCTTGAGAATAGGTCTAGCCAACAGAATCAGAAATCAATTTTGGTTAACCGAGTTCGGACAGAACTCGGTCTGAATTCGGTTTTCCAAATTCCAGTAGGTTCCTGGTAATGTTTGGGTTGGTTTGGGTTGTGTTTTGAGTGGGTCTTTGGTCTTGTATAAGTTCGGGTTGGTTTTGATATTTAAGTGGACTTTGGATAGGTATTCAACTAGTGCCAAAGTGCGTTCCGACTTACATAAGTCCTAGACTCAATAAAGATAAAATACATAAGAAAATGTAAAATAATATAAACAACCGAACATCAAAGAACAGTCTTTAGCTGATGGCGCAGTCTGCTGTTGCAAGTATCGATTCAGAGTTTTAAGTAAATTATCGAAATTAGGTTGACTGAGACCAGATGGGTCATCATTATTATGGTGGCAACCTTGTGACTTGTGGAACAAGAAGCAGACTATTATGCGTTATTCTGCTGAAGTTGATTATCTTTCGATGGCTCATGCCATTTTTGAGCTAACATAGTTGAATAGTCTACTTACATATTGGTGTTCCTCCTCCTCTTGTGGTTCTCTACTGTGATAATCAGCTATTGCTAAAAACCCAGTTAGTCTACCAAACATTCACTCTTGAAAAGGTTAAGCTTCGTGAGGTTCAACTCCAGAGTGTTCCTGCTACGTCACAAGTCGTCGACATCCTCACCAAGGCCGTGCCCACTTATTTTCACATTCTATCCAAGCTTGGAGCTCTTGACATCTACGTTCCAACTTGCAGAAGAGTGTAGAAGATAGTTAGTTTTTGTTCATTGTACGACCTATAGTTTCTAGTTTTGCTCTTACTTTTAGTCACATTGGAAAACATAAAGAAGGGGAGCAAACCCTCTCTATAGATATGTATTCTCCACCACTTTAATGAATTAAGTACATTAAGTGGAGCCAATTTCTATATATCCGTTTTAGCCTAAATGGTCAGGACTTGAAGACATAGCACCCGAGAAACCAAACTCGGAGGAGCAATATATAGGCAACTAGGGCAATGTGGGATTGACAATGGACACGAGTGAAGCGTATGAAGGAGAATGACCCACACGGTGGATCGAGGTAGAATGCATCACACAATGATTTAGGACCGAGGCCAGGGAGGGGAGGATGTAATAAAGTCCCAGGTTAAGCCCAGGGCATAGATTGTTGCCTTGCTGCAAGAAAAAAAAGGCCTTGTCTGTGTTTAAGTGCTTTCCATAAATCCCCTGCCAGTTTTTTCTGGGCAATTAATGCCTATAGACTGCAGATCTTACATGCTGACGTGAGATCTAAAAGAGAAGGTAGTCATCGTCTATACAAATGGGACATGCCTGTTAGCGTTTTAGATGATTTTACCATATTACTTTTTAAAAGTTTGTAACTTCTAGCAGGCAAGTTTAACTCTTTACATTCCCATGTTGATAAATAGGATTTTTTTAAAGAAGGCTCACTGCAGGTGGAATGTCAATTAACTGTGGCAACTACTTGATCGAGAAGTCATCTTTTTCTCATATTGTATGGACGACAGCCCTAGATTGGATATACTTCTCACTGAATTATTAGACCAGCATGCTCTTGGGGAATCTACTTGGTCTTTGCAGCCAAATATTGAGATGCCTTTTAGAAGCTGTATATTTACCTTACAACACCCAACTACCAATGGGTCTGGACTGGATTCTAGGGACAAGTAAAATTGACAACCAGCTATCATCCTCATGCCGGTCCTTTTGATGCCAAATATGGCCGAGCAATCTACAGAGAGAATAGGTGACATACAAAATTTCCTTGTTGGTGGCGGTAGTTTAAGCTTTATGCAACCAAGGAGCATTTCGTTTTAGGTTCCCTGTGTGGATGTAAGCATGCTTCTTTATGAGAACATTGGTAGTGATATCAACTGCCTGCTAGCAAGAATGAGTTAGATTATCTGCTATTTCTACTTATTTTACTAGTTCTTGGAACAGTATCTTAGATTCTATTGTATCTTTCTGGGAAGAATTCCTTGCTACCTATTCTTGTAAATTTTATTTTCACTTAGCTCTAGTCCCTGTTCAGTTGTTTGTTCCACAAGGTTTTATAATCTAGTACTGAAACTGATCAATTTTCAGAGACAGCGTTGAAACTTGGCAGTCTCATCATTGATGTGGAAAATGCAGTTCCTTCTCCAGTGACGACTAAACTCACCTCTCCTCATATTTCAGTTGTTTCATAGGTCAGTCTTATGTATTATAATATAAGTAGGTTTACTATATACTCCCTCTTCTGGTTCTTCTCTTCTTCAGGAAGTTCGCCTATAGCAGATAAAGGATATTTTGACATCCATCGCCAAAAGCAAGACTCAATGATCTCATCTAATCTCACCGTCAACCACCGAGTTGATTGTGCTCTTGTGGTGCTCCGACAGATCACCGATCTCTTCTTTCTCCCCTTGGGTGGCTGGCTGCCTCCACTCACTGGGTCAAGCAGTCTGATTCCAAATACACGCATAAAGCCATTAAGTTTGTGGATTCTCTCTTCACAATGGCTGGTGACCTGATAAGTAAATATTGTGAGCTTCCTCTCTGACGTCTCCAGAATTTTAGTCAGTAGAAAAATTCAGCAATCAATGCCGTGCATCAACCACTCTGGGTTATTTTCTGTGTTTATAAACCTGAGCTAACCTTTTCTCTTAGTTACAAGATAACTATGGCTTTTGTTCACTCCATGGATGAAATACTGCAACCTCTTGACTCTTGTAGATAAGGCTAGACTCTTCGGCTATTGTTGCCAAGAGGAGTGGATTTCAACGATGGTGACATAATTCTCGGCCTATTTAGCCGGAGATCTGTTAACCAAATATCTTGATCTCCTTCAAGATGGAAGTAAATCTCAATTCTTCATCTCAACCAGATGATATCTTCTAGTGAGAAAGTTGTTTCTAATATCAAAATTTGGGCTTTGTTATCATTAACGGAAGACCAGAATGTAAGGAATATCTCAGTTCTTACAGTTCTGTGACCGGACAGATTGGCTTGATGTATGGCCAGAGATTGAACTCGGGGAGATGCTAAGTTGAAATTATCTATCCAGATTGAGAAAGTTGAAATAAGAACCCTCAAGTAACAGTTCTCATGTATGGCTTATAGGACTACGATTCTCCAGCGATCTGGTGTTCTAGTCCAATCCTCTAGAAACGATTCACCTATCTCGACTGCTGCCAAGCATGTTACTCAGGGTAGTTCCATTAGGCTTGCTGGAGCTCCACTTGTTTGGGAGTTCCTTGATTGCCTTCTTTGCCAGTGCCAGGATTTAGTCCTAACTGCCTTAGCTGATGGTGATACTTGAACCAAGGTTTTCTGTACTCTATTGATGCAGCTTGGTATTGTGAGTCTGTTTTGTTGGAATGGTCAGATGGTGCCTTTTTCTTTTTTTTTGTTGAGATGAAGACCAAGGGAGGTTTATCTTTGAGGAGAATGGAGGATTAGGGGAATTCTTAACTGAGTGGGCCCTTGATTTTGAGGAGATTTGAGGCCAAAACCTGAGACTACTTTAGAGCAAGAGACGTCGGCAGGAGAAGGCAGAAGGTGGGTTGACATTATCAAAGCCTTTGTATGAGCTACATACTATCTGCTAGGGAAGATTTGGAAATGGGAGATTGATTCGAATGAATATGATTTTGTCAGCATGGTTGTCACTGGAATTATGATGAGCAGTGGAAAGGTCTATGATGGTTGTGTAAAGAGATTATGGGGTCTTGATTGAAGCTTTCAGGAAGTGGTGTTTGTGGCCTGAAGTGTTTTTGCCTAGGTTAAGTGAGGGTCTCAGATTGTTGAAAATTGAAGAGGGATGTCAAGGAGGAGATGGGGAGAGGGAAAGAGAGGTAGCTGAGGGTGAAGGAAGTAGGCCATTAAAGTCTTGCAGAAGCGAAGAATAGAGTTTTCCTGAGATATTCAGAAATTGTACTCGTTGGTTTTTGTGGATTTAGTTTCTGCAAGAGCAGAAAAAGGTTGCAGGGTTTTATTTTGGTGATAATTTATATATTTTACAAACATATTGTGTTGTAGCAAGACACATTCTTTTCTAATTATATATCATTGCTTGTATCTAGGATCCTCTTTTGCTAGATTGTGTGCAAGGATTTTCATTCAGATCAAATGCAGCCATTTAAAATTTCAAAGTACAGAATGGTGAGTGATATGCTGCTAGTTTGTGACATGTATTTAGACTGATCATCCATATTCATTATAACTAACTTGTGCCCAGTTTTGTGCATTTAACTGCAAAGCATTTGTTGTAACTGAGTTGAGATGCTAGCATACTTACTACCCTTGTTTTGAGGTGAATTTCGAAATGATTTCCTCAATTTCTAGTAGATAAGATCATGTAGCTATATCGATCTTATTTGTATTGGTCATACAAGGTGTTGCTTTTACAACAAATCATTCAAATAGATGATTTTAACGATACTTCTTGTTTGCACTCATGTTAAGGAGAGCAATTGTTGTTTGGTCAGTATCAAGTTTTTTCAGCCTGCCTGAAATACTAACCTTTCGGATTCAGGATTTTGGATTCAATCCCAATTATTTTCCATTGAAGTCTTTCTTTCTTAAAGACGTAGCTTGTTCATATTATGTCACTTTGTGGTTCTATAACCTATGTATCATCTCCTGAGTTTTCTGTTGCTTTACATTAGTCTGAGATGATTGTGCTATAATAGATTCTTCTTTGTTTACTTCATTATTTGATTTCCTATCTCCAGTACTAACAAAATGCCACCTCGCAGATTTTTCACGGAACAACAGTTGCATAGAGTTCTTGTGCTTTCGGTGAACTAGCAGCATGAAAGTGCTCAGATCCAGCAATCAATTGCTCAGATTCAAGCTATTTTGGATGAAAGACTAGTGAATATTGATGTTTAAGTAGATGTGGCATCCCTCGCTACTATTTTCATTCTTGATATGGTATTCTCCTAACCTGACCTATTTGCACATTCTCGTTTCTGTTTCTGTTCCGAAATTTGAAATAAATGTTTGCACTTGCTTACATTTTTTCTCATGGTAAAGCACGACTTGAAAGCTGAAAAGGATAGGAACTTACTGCAACTGCCCCATCTAGCTCTTGGTGTCTTCACAAAACATCGCCTATTAAATTTCCTTTTGAGAAAGGTCACTTCCAAAGTGACTTTTCATTTGCTATTGCAGAAATGATATTTAGACTTCACCATAAAACTTTCATATTCCAAAAATGCCTTTACCTATATTTCCTAATTAAAATTGTTCAGTAAATTTAATCTATACTAGTATATAATAGGAAAATTTGAGTAATTCCAAAAGTATTCTTACCTATGTTTCCTAATTAAAATTGTTCATTAGATTTAACATGGATAGTTAGATAATTATGTATAAGAAAAACAATTAAAGATGGACTGTTATTTGCTCTTCTCAAGTAGTAAACATTAAAGGACTGATGTTGCTCTTCTCAAGTAGTAAAATATTAAGAAATTATTGTTTGTTCTTTATCAGTAGTATAAAATATATGCAATACACGTCCAATACACGGACATATATAGTAGTAACAGTAATCCGACGATGAAGACCAACCTCTTCCACAAAATTCATGAACCTCTTCCACAAAATTCATGGCAGTTTCCTAGATTTGCAGCTCTGCTTTGAGACCACAAGTTGCTTATTTAGTTATCAGGCTTTGTCCTCAATTGTTTCGGACAAAATGATCCATGTCAAAAATCTTCGTTTTCCTTAAATCATACCCCAATATAGCTATTGATGTAATTTCTTTTACTTGTCCTTCTACCCGGAGGGGTTTCTGGGAAAGAAATGGAAATGGAGATTTTGGGGGGGGGGGTTGAGGATTCAGTTTTGGACCAAGAACCGAACATGATCAAAAGTGGATTCTGTTCGGTTTTATCATGGATAGTTAGATAATTACGTATAAGAAAAACAATTAAAGGTGGACTATTATTTGTTCTTCTCAAGTAGTAAAACATTAAATGGCTGATGTTGCTCTTCTCAAGTAGTAAAAATTAAGAAATTATTGTTTGTTCTTTACAAATAGTATAAAATATATGCAATACACGGACATATATAGTAGTAACAGTAATCCGATGATGAAGCCAACCTCTTCCACAAAATTCATGGCACTTTCCTAGATTTGCAGCTCTGGCTTTGAGACCACAAGTTGCTTATTGAGTTATCGGGCTTTGTCCTCAATTGTTTCGGGCAAAATGATCCATTTCCAAAATCTTTGTTTTCCTTAAATCATACCCTAATATAGCGGAGGTTTTTCTAGAAAAGAAATGGAAATGGAGATTTTGGGGGTGGGGTGAGGATTCGGTTTTGGATCAAGAACCGAACATGATCAAATAGTAGATTCTGTTTGGTTTCGGTTTTAGAAATACTTATTCGGTTTCAGTTTTGGATTTCGACTTTGGTCCAAAACCAATAATCGATTAGTACTTGTACAATTATATATTATGTAATTATATAATTATTCTCAATTTTATGTAATTTTATCATTAAAAATGTGTATATTTTAAAAATAATAATACTGGTAGATAATTGGTAAAGGTACTACAAAAGTTACTCAGGACAACCTAATTTTTTTTATTTTATTTACTAGTTTGCTACCAAATTTTTTTACTTTGGATTTCGACTTTGGTCCAAAACCAATAATCGATTAGTACTTGTACAATTATATATTATGTAATTATATAATTATTCTCAATTTTATGTAATTTTATCATTAAAAATGTGTATATTTTAAAAATAATAATACTGGTAGATAATTGGTAAAGGTACTACAAAAGTTACCCAGGACAACCTAATTTTTTTTATTTTATTTACTAGTTTGCTACCAAATTTTTTTACTATGGGTTGTCCAATTTTTTTTAAGACTGTCAAAATGTTTGACCATCGTACCAATATACTGGACTGTTAAAAAATTTGACAATCCAAGAAAAAAAATATGTTATTTTTAGGACTGTCAAAATTTTTGACTTTCAATAGGTAGGACTGTCAAAAATTTTGACAGCATGTATTTTTTAGGACTGTCAAAATTTTTGACAATCTTTCCAAGGACTCAAAATTTACCTTCCAAAAGGAAGGACTGTCAAAAAAATTTGATAGTCCTCACCCAAAATCTACCTTCCCGACCGCCATGCGCGTCACTGCGACCCCGCCTCTGCATGTGTCCACGCTAGCTCAGCCACCGTGTCGAGTGCGAGGGCGTCGTTAGCGAGGGCGAGGAAGGGGACACCTAGTGGGGGCGTCGAGGGCGATGACGAGGACGTCGAGGGCATGAACGACGACGACAAGGGCGAGGATGTCTAGGGCGAGGGCGTCGAGGCCGTGGGCAACGACGGCGAGGGCGAGAGCTTGAGTTCGCCGGAGAGGCTGATGTTGTCGAGGGCGACGACAACGGCGCTGTCGGGGTCACAGGTGATGGGGTGATTGGGGGGTGGGCAGCTCATAGTAATTTTTTTGCTGTTCTGAGTAAAAGTTGCTTCAGACTGGACTACCACCAAGTAATGAGCTGTGTAACTTTTGGTGTACCTTTAGCAAAAATCTACTAGTATGTGGTTTAAGTCAAATTTTGGTAATTTTATAACTGATGTAACTTTGGGTCCAACTTTGAAATGCAATAAACGAATGTATAAATTAAGATAATTTGATTACATATCCATCTTTTGGTATGTTTCATTAAACAATAAAAGTAACCAAACTGATTAAAACGGATTGAATATTAGTTCGGTGTAGGTTATGATTAATTTTGGTTCGATTTCGATTTTGGAGTTTTAGAAGTTCGATTTATTCATTTTTGACTATTTTGGTTAGTTCGCTCACCCTAGAAGATTGCAAGATCATTGCATGTAACATTTTCAGATCACAGCATATACTACTTTTATTAACCAATTGCTAGAACGAACATTTCAGATTTTGCACTTAACTACCATCTGTTAACTGTCCGCCGATCTAGTCCGCCGATCATAGTTACCTGAATAATTTGGGTCAAATTTAAACAAAATCACCAAACAAGCACTTACTTGTCTAGACTAAATTTTTGGCGATGGAGTTGCAAACTTGGAGGGCAATCCTTAGGGTATATTTCGGGCGGCTCGTCCAGGTCCAATGTTGATCGGACTTGACCGAGTCTGGGTTGGACCGGACTTAGTCCGAGAAGGAGACGGACCGGGCTTGTTCGGACCAGAGTTTCGGAAACCCAAATCCATTCCGAACCAGAAGTTGGATAGGCAATGGGCCGGTCCTCACTAGACTAGGCCAGGACCGATTCAGGGCCGGATTTGATACCCAAATCCATTAAAGAAAAAAAATGACAAAAATGCTAAAGAAATAAATGGAAGGAAATAATTTTTTTTTTATTAATTTGATTAAATTTAGAAGTTTAATATAATATTTTTTTATTTAAGTGAAAAATGAAACTAAATATTTTGTTTAAAATTTTTTGGTATAAATTTTTTTTTGGTCTGGGTTGGCCCAGGTATTCAAGTCTTCGGTCTTCTTGCCAGTTTGTTGTTCAGCTCCTCCGCCAATTGGGTCGTTCAAAGTAAGAGACTAAAAGTCCAGTTCGTTAATGTTGGCTCCTTCATCTCTTAAATGTTGAGTCTATTTTTTTGCACGAACCCCAAATATTAAACGCCGACACAAATTTTCAAAATATTCGGCAACATCTTGTTTTTCTTTATGCTTAACATTCTTAAATTTGCACTAAAACAAGATTCTGATGCTACAGTGGGCACCGGGGCCATTAGAAGATCACGTGTTAAAGAAGAAAGTATATGATAAAAAAATTTGTGTCTTTTATCCCATTCTAAAATTTAAAAATATGATCCAAAATTATCTTCTTCATCATAAAAATTTAAATACAACGACAATTCTTGTGTTGGTAGAAAATATTATTTTTATTTTTTTTCTTTGTAGTACACTCTTAGCATGAGATAATTTAGACATAAAATCAGAGCTACTACTACCTTGAGCGGTTGTACCGGATCGTCTCGATACAACTTTTTCTCCATATAAACTAATTATAATATCTAAATATTTTTTTATTTCTAATTTTAAGTTACTCCAACGTTCATATTATCATGATAATCGTCTAATAATATAAATACACCATTTAATTTAATTTAGGATCAAAAATCGCAGTCAAACAATATAAAAGAGGTATTTTACGTCAATATTTTAAAATTTTTATTTCCATTTTAGAAACAACATAATCAAAACTAACATCATTTCTATATTATGCAAATAAATTAGATATATTAATAATTTCTGTTAAAACTAAAGAAGAAATTAGATAATAAATTTTAGATAAAATACATGTAACATTGTTTAAGAATTCTAAAAATTCATAAATTGAAGTAACAACTAACCAATTATTCTCAGTTATTTTGTAGTCAAGACTTGGATTAACATTAATATAGTGTGTAATAGCATCTCTAAATTTAATATACGATTTTAACAAAAAATAAGTAGAATTTTATATATGTAATGCATCCTTAACAAATCTTCTAAATGTCAAATTATATTCTGCACATAGCGTTTTAAACTCTTGTTACCTACTTGAAAACGTTTTCAAACTAATTATGATCTAATATATTCTAAATTTGTTTGAAAAAAAATGAAGGCATTTTTGTACAAGTAAATTAACAATATGCCAAACACATTTTATATGAAAAAAAATGTCCTTCTATTTACATGTATAAATTGGGATTTTAAAATATTAATACAATAACTGTTATTACTAGAATTATCAAAAGAAATTAAAAAACTTTATTGTGAATATTCGAGTTAAACTTGTTATATAGTTTTACCGATTGTAGATCCAGTATGCGAATATTCAAACGGTCTTAGACAAATAAGTCATTTTTGTCAAATCTATTTCACATGTAAATAATGTATCGTAATACAAACAAGAGGGTAATTTGTTTATCGGTACATATGTCAGAAGTTAAAAGAAAATTTACTAACATTTCCAAAAAATTCTTTTAAAACCGTTTTTTCTTTTTCAAAATTTTTGACAACTTCTGTTCTAGTAGTAGATTTAGAAACTTTAGTAAAATAATGATTTAGAGTAGTACTTGCATAGTCATAAACATCTTGCAAGTGGTTTTGTTCATCAAGCAAGGTGGTTTTGACTTTAAAAATACTATGCAAGTACTACTCCAAATCGTCGTGTGGTGGAGCAGATTAAAGGCGACACACTGTGGAAGAGCGGCGGAGAAGCGGTGGCTCAAGGCGGAGACGAGTCAGCAATGAGATCAAGGAGATCCACGGCGGAGGAAGGTCACCGGCGGAAAGAAGACCGTGCGGCTTCAGAGCAAGGGGGTGGTCGCGGATGACCGAGGAATCACGAGCTTCTAGTCGACTGTGGGGATATCGAGTCTAACTCGTCAAAAAAATAAAATAAAAATAAAAATAAAATAAAAAGCAAATAACGGCCAAAAGAAATGCGTAAATTACCATATTATGTCCTAAATTATGACGTAAAATCTTAATCTCCGGTTTAGTTTCCATTCAACCATAAACCGAGTGGAAGAAAAAAATTTAAAAAACAGAGCTAAATAATAAAAATAATAATTACGTCCTACTTTAGGATGATCTTATGCTGAGTTCAGAAATTATGGAAACTTTTGTGTCTTTTATGTAATAAACAGAAAGTTTGATGCTCTATGTACAATTTTCTGTAGTTATTTATGAAAAATGTTAAAATGCACTATAACAATTATTAGAGGACAACACACTTTTTGTAGTACTATGACTGTTAAAATTTTAACATATTCAAAACTGTCAAAATTTTGTCGGTCTTAAAGGACGGACCAAGTTCGTTGTTAACCTATAAATTTCCGAACGATTACTAATATGCAGCAGGTGGCGTTCACAGGTGCGACTGTAGGGGTCCGGCCGCTGCGGCCGACACAAGCATGTGAGTTCTTTCGCTGGGCCTCCCCTCTTTTTGTCCGATAGAGTAAACGTTCCTCTCCACAGCTCCCTAGGGCTACTTGCTACCGAAGAAGCCCGAACCCCGTGACCAGCAGCTCTCCACGCAGCCCACATCTTCCACTGAAATGTGTGGTTTGGATTCAATTCTCTCTCTCCTTTTTTCCCTGAGAAATATGTTTTGAAAATCGAACGAAGGAGCTTGAACAAAGTGTTCGAACTCAGTTCGACTAAACTATCTAATGAGTTTGAATCGAACCGAACTTAAAGTCGAGTCCAAAAATGACGTTTGAACTCGGTTCGATCAGAGACTCGTAATGATCGAACTCGACTCGATTTAGCTCGGACGAACACGAACCGAGTCCGAGCCAAGATCGAGCCAAAGTCCTATTAAACCTGCTATATAAACATTAACATTGTTGCTCTCAAGTCTTTTTTTTTTTTTTTTTTTTGGTTGAATTGCTTATACTCTTTGCATCATAAATTTACTATCAGACTATTGTGCATAAAAGTGTCATCTCGTCTGGACACAATTATCAAGATTTGCGAGAGAATAGAGATGAATGATATAGTACAATGCAACGTACATATAATAGGGTAAGCCCTAATACGAGAAACCGAACAAAATTCGAGCCCGTTCGCAAAGAATACCGAGTCGAACTACTTATGGTTTAACTCGGTTCGAACATCCCTTCGAATAGAAAAAATCGATCGAACTCGATACTGCCTAGTCCACGAATGAACTTCGAACCGAGTTTGGACCTAGCTTAGAGTAGTAGTAGCATAGTCCATGACAAAACTTGGATCGTGTCCGAGTTCATTTGTAGTTCGAACTCCAAAGCCAGACAACACTCAGGCTTGGTGTTGCCCATAGCTACGACTATACAAAAGGTTTAGAGTTGTGCTTGGTCAGATTTCCTTGAATGAAAGAAGCAACTAGTCTTGGCTGCCCATAGCTAACTATACAAAGGTTATAAGTGCGCTTAGTTATCGTCTCTTCTTAAATATGAAAATTTTCTCTAACTAAAGAAGCAACTACTCTATGTTACCTATAGGTATATGATTTAAAATTTACAACAAAAAAATCTAAGTTTTTACCCCCAAAACAAAATCATTTCTTTTGAGACACTAATAAAAATTATATATCTTTCTTTATTGTATTTATTACCAACTATATAGGACAATTTATGTTAACTATTCCTATATTTTATACTTATTATACTGATCATCCTTATTTTGAAACTAATTATACGGACCATTCCTATTCTTATGTTTATATTGTTTATAAAAAGTTATAACAGTAACCACCCTTATTTTAAAAATAAAACATATAGCAAATGGATGATCTGTGTAATTATTTTCAAAATAATTTTTTTTCCTGTAATACTCATAAAACATATGGAAGGTTATATATTTATTTCCAATTATTATATCTTTCTACTGAACTCAACTGATTCTTGTGGTAAATGAGAAGAGGTATAACCTTCTTGGCTAGGCGGACAATCTCGACTAGGGATCAAATCGTTGGGGAGGTATGAGACAGTGAATCCAAATGGTATGCAATGCAGTATGCACAAAGTCTCGTGCGTATTGTCGAGCATCTCAAAAAAAAAAAAAAAAAAAAAAAAAAAAAAAAAAAAACACTATATTTCTTTCTTTATAACTTCAACTCAAATTCATTTTATGTCTATTTATATTTCAGTGGTTGCTTCAATTACTATCATATCACTTAAACATCTATGATTTACGTTGAATATATCCAAACTATTTAAGTTCGTTCTTTTGTCGTGTCCTCAATTGGTGAATAAGTTCATCCATCTTAGCAGTGTCTGATGTTTTCATACGAGTATCGGGTACATATTCTAATCACTAGCAACCCCCACCCACCCACAATTAAAGACAAATTATATACATAGTCTTTTGAAGCATGTATTGCAATAGGAAAATGATACGTTGCTGCGGTCTTAGATCGTAGTCCGTGATCGTGCGCGACATAGCCGACCCCTATTATCCGTCCTATTAGCATGAGGTCCACTGTCGGTAAAGGATTTATTTTCTCATCTCTAAGGATTCAATTTTTCTTTCAGTTTTTTTGATTTTTTCAAACACCGAAAAAGAATTACAATTTTTCAAAAAAATAAGAAAAATAATTCATAAAATTCGTTTTAAAACATCTAATGTGTTTTCATTTATTCGATCAAGAGGTTTGACTTTCTAAACGTCCTAAGACCGAGAATTCTCACACCGGTCCTGATTAGAGAAAATATGCACGTCACGACAGGGAAAAACTATGATACAGCCGGCTATATCAAGATTTCGATACAGCCGGATGACAAGTGGGCCTCCTTCTCGTGTGCCCGGCTCACTGAATTAATACACACAACATTAATTAGCTATAGGCCCATGCCATGACATAGGAGAAATTATTCAGTGAGGAAGGGCACACCATGAATAATTTCTCCCACGCAAGAAGAACACGCACAGAGTTGGTTATAAACTCCACATGCGCTTTTACTACACCATGTTGTGAGAATTGACCTGAGCTTAGACTTAAAAACAACAATGTGTGGGCCATGAACATGGAAAAAAAATTAGGCCGCTAGGGTTTTCACATAGTTTGTGTTTTGTATAGAGAGAGAGAAAAAGTAGACATACGTCCGCATCAAGACGTGATTGTATGGATTTCCTCCGCGGCAGTGGCAGATTCAGAATTACAATACATTGAGGACACAATCATAATAGCTTAGTCTTCTGAAACGAGTGGCGCATAGCTCCTTGCGTATAAAGTTGAGTAGCTGCTTCACATAGAGTACTCCTTGTCGCATGACTACCTGCGTATAGCCCTGGCCAGCTGTTCCGCGTATAACTTGAAGGCTCTTTCCTCGTGTATGGGCATGAGATTTTTCGTGCTTCTCCAAAATCATGCAAAGATCTTGGTGTGCCACATGAAAGGTTATTTTTCATGGTGGGTGATTTTGATCCTTCTTTTCTTTACCTTCACACTAATACAAATGATATTGCTAGTCTTTATTTCTATGTGTCACGTCCCAGTCCCAAAAATATACGGAACTAGGCCACGTGGCATTGGCCAGCTGACACGTCACTAAGGGATTACCCAATTTAATGGACCCAAAGTGATGTGCTACGCTGTCCTAAAATACTACAAGTCTAATTACAGGTAAATCTATCTCATCCACAAGAATAACAGGGAAAGTGCTGAATATATAGATGCTAAATCTGAAATGTCATATACAACCTAGATATAGTCAGGTGGGAACAATCCCACTACAAAAGTAAGCAGGAGTGAAATAAGATAAACTAGCGTAACATCCTCAAAATATGTAGCTTCAACTCCAGGTGCACTCAGGTAGACTCTGACAGCATCTCCTCTAACTCCGTCTCCGAGGCATGTCCAGACTCCTGTCCAGGTCCAGGTACTGTGGGGTGGAATGTCTCAGCTAAACTTGGCAGGGAACCAGGTCCTCAGAGGGACGTAACAAGATACAGAAAAATGACATGCCATGTAATGTAAATACTGAATAAATAAACTACTGACTAAAATAAATACATGGTGCTAACCATCTAAGTGAATGCAATTTGAGACAACCTAGTACGTATGGGAAATGTGTGGCTAGACATATGCTGACGTAATTCACCAATCTGTATTGACTGGCTAGTATATGCCACATATGCCCCCGTTCAAGGGCACTATACAATTTTCCATCTACGATGAGTATGGTCACATGAATATATATATAACATCCGTATCACTCCGTCGAGTGCGGCACATGGTAAAGAGGTGGGTGTCCCATACGTATTTTAGTCGTTCTCCCCGTCCAATGTAACTAATGTCAAGTCGTACATTTTCTGAATTATTCTAATCCGTGATGCGGTTCACACGTATTGGTAGCTAATCAAATACGCAGCTCGCATCCCAATATGCATGGCAACCATGTTGCGTGTTCCCGTGATAGGGTTTAGGAGAATATTAGAATACTCTCTCAGTTGTTGGTGAGTCTGTAAATTGTCAATCATATCAGCTGACTGTACCCAAGGCAGTCTCAGGTAATCATGGTATATGAAATTCAGGAACAAAGCAGATATCAATAATTGAATTTAAACATTAACTTGGCAAGGTATACTTGCCTACTCCTTGATATTGTTGATAACCTGATCTCACAGTCAGGTTTGAAGGTGCTGGTGACAGGGGGTCACTGGCTGTACTGAAGTTGGTTTCTGTTACAACAGATAGTGTTTGTGAATATCTTGGTTGCAAATAATAAGTATACATCTATACTTATATACATATATATGATATAGATATATATATATAGTATGTATATAGATATAGTATATATATAGCAGTATATATATAGTATTTAAAGAACAGACAAATGCAGGTAAATAGTAGCAGGGTATATCCACTGCGATAGATATATAATATTATAATATTATCAGGGTGTATCCTCTGATATAATAATAAATATAATAGTCAGGGTATATCTACTGAGATATAATATAGGTAAATTGAAATGACAGTACAGGAATTTAAATGTATATATAAATGCTGTACTTATTCAGCAATATAATATCAGGGTCTATATGTGACCACTGTTATATACAGTATAAATACTATCAGGGTCTATAGGTGACCACTGTTTATAGTAGTATATTTAACAGTGTATATATAACACTGATATATATATACATATAAAATAAAAGGAATACAATGCATATAAATAATGAAAAATAAAATGCATAGTACATATATATATATACTGTGTATATTCACAGTAATATAATAATTATAATATAGGGTATACTATATACATATATATGATATATATATACATAGTATAAATAAATAGATATAATAATTATTACATAACATTTATATAGTTATATATATTATATACCTATATATATACATAGTTGTACATATATAAGTATATATATATAGAATGTAGATATATATATATACATATACATATATTAAATATATATTAAAAATGAACAAAATATATATATATAAGAAAATATATATACTGTTTTTAGTAAATACTGTAATAATAATAATAATAATAATATATATATGATAACATATATATATATATACATATACATATATATACATGTATATATATATATATATACATAGATATATACATATAATAACAATAGTAATAATAATAATAATAAGAATAATAATACTTATACTTACACATATATTTATACAGTATTTATATAATATATATTATATACTATAATATATATAATATATATAACCATATATATATATATACATATATATAAATATATATACATATATACATACATATACATATATATATAAAAATACGTATATAATAGGGTATTTATACCTGACAAGGTGGCAGGTGGGGTCCACGGCGGGTCGTCGGCGGGAGGTCGGCGGCGGAGTCGACGGCGGCCGGCCGGAGGAGTAACAGCAGTAGCAGTAGCTGCTGGCAGCAGTAGCAGCAGCAGCAACTCGCGGCAGCTGCAGCGCCGCGCGCGGTGGCGGGGGCGGCGGTGCAGGCGGTCAGGGCGGTGGAGGAAGGAGCGGCGAAGAGATTGGTGGTGGTGGTGGAGGTCGGAGACTGCCGGAGTGGCGGTGGTGGGCGGTCGGAGGTGAGGGAGGAGTTGCTGGCAGAGTGAGGCGGTGGGGTTGCGGGGGAGCTGCCGGCGGCGGAGACCGTCGCGGGGTCGCGGGATGGTGGTGGGTCGGTAGGGGAGGTCGAGGCGGAGCGAGTGGGGGTGGTGGCGGTGGTCGGCGACGGCTAGGGCGGCGGTGGTGGGCGGTCGGAGGTCGGGGAGCTGCTGTGGTGCAGTGAAGGAGAGGGTGCTGCGGTGGCTCGCCACGGCGGAGCAGGGCGGTGCTGGCGGTGAGGCTTGGCCGGAGGGAAGAGGGGGTCGAGGCGGAGGTCGTGCCGGAGTTGGGTCGGAGGCGGTGGCCGGTGGTGGCTGTGAGGGAGTGGGGATGAGAGAGGGGGGGTGTGTGTTAGGGTTTATATAGAATTAGGGTAATGGCATTTTAGTAAATATAGGGAACTTTGGAGGTATTTTGGTAAATTTAGATTTTTGGGATATTTTCAGCAGATTTTTCTGTGGGTCCCATGCCACCTATTGTCTAGCCAATAGGGTAATGCCATCTAACATGCATTTTGCATAAAAATTCTAACTTTTCATAATTTGCATAAAAGTCCAGAAATTGAGAAATTGCGCAATTATGAAATTTTGTCTGAAAAATCACCTGGTTCTAAAAATTACCAAAATTCACAGAATTGAGGGGAAATGCTGGGGAGAATGTTTTGAACTGTGTGGGGTGAGTCTGGGCAGATGCAGGGTCTGATTTCTTAGGTGATACGGGTCACCGTATTTATTATTTAATAAATACTGCGCACGGTGTTCACTAATTATTTAAGGGCAGTTAGGGTCATAATTTTTTTACGGTGTCAATACGATAATTGTAATACAATTAGTGTAGAATATTATCGTATTTTTGGTTGGGCAAAACAGGTGCCTACTGGTCCTCAAATCTCTAGGGTACAGAGGTGGGTAAAGAGCAGAAAATTAAATAGGGATTAAATACGTACGTTTGTAACGATATTTGTGCGACTAAAACGAAGCACAAAACGAGGTTTCTGGAAGTTGCACAAAATACAGAAAAAGTAGTCTAACAAGTCTAGGGCAGGTATGTGAAATTTGTTTAGAGTTAACAGCTAGTGTGATGCCCTAATTTATTGTGTAATAAACAGGTGCACAATCAATAGAATATATAATAAATAAATTTAAAAAGTTGCACTAATTCTAATTAACTAAAAATAATATTAAAATACTGAAATCTGGTCGAGGGAGTTTACACTATGTTATGAGATAATTAATGCTAAGTAAAAAATAGAACAAAGATAGATAAAAGAGTAATATTATTGATGTTAACTTGTTGCTATGGAACATATAATATTAAACTGTTGATATATATTCATGTAATATAGTACTGTTGATTATGTTATCATGTAGAATATTGTACTGCTGCTTTAAACATGTGGATTATTGTATTGTGGTTCAAAGATAGAATTTGTATATACAGATTTAGGACCGTTGGATCGCCAAGGTAGAATCTTTGGATTGGGGAGTAAGTAAATGAACTGGTGAAGGATGGTGGAAGCAATGGTTCGGAAAAGTGTGATTGTGGACAGAAGAATGTGTCATATAGTTATTTCAGTTTATGTACCATACATATATTGTATAATTAAATTGTTCAAGCATTTGCATGGTCATTGGATAACTTGTACACAAGATTTGGGTTCCTCGAACGGTTGTTGGGGCATCGGAACTGGGTCTGCCTAGGGAGAACATGATAATAAGTACCGAGCACAAGTATTTCGGGACCTTCGGTGGGACTAACTATTCGCACGCGAAATGATCGATGTCTTACCATGAAAAGTCTAGGATGACTTGTGGTGCTAGTGTCCTTCATATAGTTTGGTTGCATACTAACGTCAATATGTTTGAAGGTCTATCTATTTGTTTGCATGAAGGAATTCACGACACACTTGTATTTTATGAAGTCTAACAATTGATCCAAGGACATATATGACACATCTATACATTATGAATTTATAACAACTGATCCTAAGTCAAGATTAGAAAGATCCCATAATAATTTTATCTGTTCTCACATGATTACCTTGTTGGTTTATGTTAGTTGACTTGACCACTCACCACAACATTCATTGTACTCAGGGCCGGCCTTGAGCTCATGGGGGCCCGAGGCGAACTTTCAAAATGAGGCCCCCATACATAATGTAAAAAAGAATGAAACAAAAGTAAAAAAAAAAAAAGTCTACACCAAGATTTGAACTAGGAACCTCTTGTGTGCAAGTCTAACATAACAACCACTACACCACAATTTCTTTATGATAAGAAGGGCCCATGGTATATACTAGTTCTATTTTCGGTACAAAATTATTTATATATTTAAACTAAATTTTTTTTTGGACCCTCCTGGCCCATGGTGCCCTGGGCGGTCGTCCTGGCTGCCCTGGGCCAGGGCCGGCCCTGATTGTACTAACCTCTCCTCCTCCCTAGGTGCGTAGTTTGTTTGGACTTGCTGAGGCATTGGAACTCGGTTGGTAACTTGAAATTGTTCGGCAGAAGATTTTTTTTATTTATATAAAGAACTTAATGTATATAACATTGTTGGTTGTATTGTTTTCTTAAGTTGTAAGTCGTGTGGCATATTTCATTGTATTGAGAGCCAATATTGTAAACGAGTTATTCTTTTAGCCTCGAGCTCGTTCTAATTTTGCTGTAATTTTATCAATAAAAAGAATTATTTTTGTATATCGTGTGTCTATTCAAATTTTATTACTTTTTTTTGTTGCAATGACATTTTTCTGAGTTGTGTTTTTGAACGCAATCGATTTTGTCTTGTACAAGTGCAATTTAGATTTGTACGATATTATGTCCAGTGACAACTTTCGGTTCTGCAGAACCCGAGATGACACTAGTAAAAACTTTGTTAATTCTTTTATGAAACTTCCAGTTGAAAACTGAATACTTGAAGGTATCCGGTTACAATTCAGCCTATTATTTATAATGTAACCCACCATGTCTTTTGTGGGAATAGATATAAAACAAATAAATATACAAAAGGAGCTCATTATTCAAACATTTTAATGTGTTTAACAGATAATTGCATACCATTACCTTCTATATGTGCTAAACCTATTTATCAATTTCAATTAAAGATTTACAATGTTTAGTGATTCCTACAAAATCTCATGGTGAATAAGTAATGTAGTAACCATGTTTATTGTTTTATGCTATTTTTCAGAATAAAATAGTTACTAATTGTCCTATAGATCCGAATCTAGGCTGCTAAAAATTAAGGAGGCCCAGCCGCGATAGCTCGGACCAGCTGACCGTGTCTTCGCATACATGCACACTGCCCTACTTTTTTTTTCTCCAGACTTCAGAGACAGCGACATGTTCTCTATCCAACGGCCTACAATTAAGCAGAATGAAACTGAACCTAAACAAATAAAAACTAGTTGAAAACGATTTTTGTTTTTTTTTTTGTTTTTTATTTTTTGTTTTTTTGTTTTACCAAAAAGTTAAAATTATACTATTGGAATAAGTATTCTTTCTTTCTTTTTTTTCTTTTTTTTAAGCAAAGTATAGTTTTTTTTACTTCCCTAATTAAAAGAGGGTAGTTAAATGCAGCGTTGGTTTTGTCGTGTGCTATGTTGTGTTATGTCAATATCACAAGTGAACCAACATGACCATTATTTTTGCCTTTTCCCAATGATAAAATATAGTTGACGAAGGTTACAAGTGAATTGCTAGGGTTGCGATACCATGTTAATTTAATGTGTATGTAAACTAAAATTTGGTTAAACCGCAACATATTTCTATCCGGTATTTTTGGTAATGTTTGTAGATGGTTATTACCAGACCGAACTCAGTGTGTTCTTGTGGCCAGTGAGAAGAGGTATAATATTTCTGACTGGACGGACGGTCTCATAATCGAACCGCGGGGAAGGTATGGAACAGTGGACCCAAATGACATACAATGCAGCGTGCACAAAGTCTTGTGCGTCGTTACGCCTGCCATCGCAAAAAAAGAAAAAGGAATATGACTATTACCAGGTCCGAGATATTTAAAAATTCAGGACAAGAATAAAAAATATACGTTCAATTTATACTCTAATCATTAAAAATATAATTTTTTATAAAGTGGTTATTTTATTTCTTTTATAAAATCTTGTCGAAAAAAATCCATTGGGATCAAATTTCAGACAAAAAAAGAGAGTATATCCCATGTTCAAAATATTACATTCAATTTAACAAAAAAAAAACTTAATTTTCTAACGTGTATAAGGATGATTATGTTTAAATTCTAGACTAGTAGAGTACAAGCTTTTATTCAGTATAAAATTAGTAATATGTTTATGTTTAAACAGATTTTTTGGATCCTTCTGGTCCGTGGGTCTTGGACAGTCATCCTAGACTAGGACCGGTCCTTGTTATTATATTTAATATTATATATACAAAATTAATTAACTGTTAGCAGGATACATAATATCTATCTATATTTATAACTATTTTTTTGGATTCCATCGATGATTTCCTAATAAATATATAATAATGGGCCGTGGGCCGCAGGCTGTCCAGCTCATGCGGGGCCCGTGCGACAATTCACTCTCCGTAGCCGCTCTTGTTCGCCTGGCCCACACCGTGCGTTCTGACATGCGGGCACCACCCGTCCACATCACTCTCGGCCTTCCACGGCCCAAGGCTCCGTCCGGTCCCCGGTCCCAGCCACGTGTCATCCGGGTCGGGTCTGGACGTAACTTAACGGGTCGGGGGTCGGGTAAATCTAAGGCCACTTGAGGGATATTATTATAAAACATGGATTAGGATGAGCAAATTGAGGAGAAGAGAGTGGGTCTCCGGATGACATGACAATGCACCCCCATTTCCATCTGAGACATAGGAGAGAGCATCTTTCGGGTACAACGTTAGGAGAGAGCATCTTTCGGGTACAACGTTGGAGAGTCCATAATGCCTACCTTTCAACCATAGGTTTAAGACTATCAATGTGCATATATCTATCAATCAATAATGCTAAGTTTACTACCAAATGCTTACAACTTTTTTACAACCCTCTCACCCCCTCCTGCTATTTGGGCTACCCCAGATCCCACCTCTCTTCCAATAAACGACCGTCACGTGACGTTCCGACCACGTGACGACCATTCGGACAGCCACCGGGTCCCACCTTTCCCCCCTCCTCCAATGGACGGCCGCCACGTGAGCGTCACGTGGCCATTGTAAGAGGGTTGTAGTCCTAGCATAGCCCATCTATCAATTCATGTGCAAAATATTTTTAAACATGTTAACAGAGATGATATGGAAGCTTATGTGACCTAGGGGATGTTTGGTTCTGCAAAATATGAAATTTATAAATCGATATTTTGTGTACAAAGTACATGAAGTAAAGTGAAGTGGAAAAAAAAAAATTTCGTTTAGGAGTTTTGAAGATTGAAAGTTAGAAGTAAAAAATTCTAAAATTTGATATTTGGTTGGTTGTTGAAGTGAGTAAAAAAGTGTAACTTTTTGTTGAAGTGAGTAAATCTTTTTTTTTGTTAAATTAGAGAGGAAATTGTCATCCACTCTGTCCATGCGCATGAAGTGAGTTTGAAGGCAAACATTCTCTCGACTAACTTACGTGATGTGTTAGGTCACAAATGCAAGACGCGGGAGACTATTGCTACGCATGAGGTGCCTCTTTCAGGGCATCATTGTGCTAGTATAATAATCAACTGTTGTTGTGCCAAAGTAGCAGAAACTCCAGCTAGGCAGTCTGTGTTCCAGCGACTATGTCCTGCTGCACCATCCCGATAGTGTTTTGGGGAACAAATGCAAAGCGACGACGACAAAGAAGAGTTTTCCTTCGCCTCATGCTATTCATCTTGGAGGTCTCCTTTCGAGAAGGCTAATCAAAAGAAGAAGACTTTGAAAGGGTGTCCATCCAATCTGCCCGCTCCGGTCAGTGCGTCGAGAAACCAGCCAAGAGTACCTGCTCCAACAATAAGGACACCCTCGAACCGTCAAGTGGATATTCCTACTGAATGTGTGTTTCAGCATACTCGTCAGAGATCAAGGTCTTCATCTAAAGGATCTAGACCGCAGACAGGGGGTAGTCTTACTCCAGCACTCGAACATGACATACCACAAACTGATGTAGTTAGTGCAGCATCACAAGCGGGGTAGCAGTCCTCCTGTGTTTCATATCAATCCAACGTTCCGTGAAGACAATGAATCTCAAAGAACTGATGTAGAGGTTGAAAGACATATACTTCAAGACGATGTACCAGAGGGAAGTGACCCTCTGTGAACCACAACAGTCTTTGTAATATTAGAAGCTGGGGGTAGTAATTCCCCCGACTCTGAAGATAATGCAAGGATGACAAGCTTTCTTGAGAATAGTGTGCCTCGAGAATCAGAATTCGACAGTGTAGGCTCTAGCTATATTGTCCTATCTACCAGTCCATACGTATTGCCTATATACATGACGGGTAGCAACAATGAGGAAGGCAGCAGTGACCGCCTGTCACTACCACATTTCAGAATAGGGATATTTTTATTTTTTTATTTATTTAATTTAATGTGTTAATATTGCATGATATTTATTTATATTTAATTGCTGTAATTTTATTTGATTGATTGTTGTAGAAGCATGAAAAATACGTCGAATGACTATACGCGGCATATTGGTACAGAGCAGCGTAAGCAGAGGCCTTCAGAGCCATCAAACGTGCAATAGAGCTCTTTCCGCTAAAACGCAGCATGAAAATATGAAAGCTCAAAGGACCATCCGCGTAAGGCAGTACGTCCAAGCCGCTTCAGCGTAAACATGGTGCTTCATCACCTCCAGGGCGTAAAAACTCATCCTCTTTCAAACATAGCATTGAGGTGTACAAGAGACGCTTCGTATTCTCCGAAGTGAACCTGTCAGATCCTGCAATGAACCTATCAGAGCATGCAATGAACCTGACGTCTGAATTTCTGACAAAGGGATACGGCTCGACTACCCAAACGACGGCTATAATGATGGCACAGCACTGCGACCCAGGCTGTCAAATACCGCCATCCCCTTTGCGGAAACTGCTTTTACAAGCACGAAGGGATACACTGCCTTGTTTTACACAGGCAAAGCACGATCTGTTTTACGTTCTGCAGTAGACAAACCGCCTGCCACATCAAAAGCTGCACTCCGTACGGGGTTTGAGGCACGTCTCTACGTCTAAAGTACAGAGCGGTGACAGTTTCTCAAGGCACGTCTCTGCGACTGATGCGCAGAAGGGGTTGCAGACCTTCAAAAACACGCCTCCGCATTTAATGCACAGGATGGTGGCAAATCTCGACATTTAATGCAAGAGATTTGATTATATCTTCAAAAGCCGTAATTCCGGCTAAGATGTCCACATCAGCACTATGGCAAGGTACGCAGCGGCTTCTACGCCCATCCAGCGTTTGTGCTCTTTCGACTTCTACGCCTGCTCGGCTTCAACGCCCATTCGGCTTCTACGCCTGCTCGGCCTCTATGCCCATTCGGCTTCTACTCCTGTTCGGCCTCTACGACCACTCGGCTTCTACGCCTGTTCGGCTTTTACGCCTATTCGGCTTCTATGCCGGTTTGATAACTATTTGGCTTCTATGTCATGGTGACAGACATTTGGCTTCTATGCCAACCTCTTCTACACAATGGATACCTACCTACGTGGCTTCTACGCCGTGATCTTCGTAGCGATTATACGCGTTTTGTCCCTTAGTTGGACCCGCATCACACGCTCATTCAAAGGATCATCTATACGCAGACATTGGTTACTTTAACCGTTGTGTAAAAGGGTGCTGTACTTTCCACTCCTCGGTTTCTACACCGACGGAGTGGTCACTGTCACTAAAACTCTATAAATAGAGACCTCTATCAATGAGGAACAAGGTCGAAGAAATTAGAGGTCAAACTTCCAAGAAAGATCGAACCAGAGGTCAAGAGAGAGAGAGAGAGAATCCGGAGCTCAGGCAGAGAGTAGGGATCGACGACTTTGGCATCGTGCATCCACCCTCTTTTGCAACCTTCGAAGCTGCTTCCTGTCTTCTACGGCACTTCTTCAACATCGTGTGGTCCAAGGGCTAAAGTGATCGACTGCAGATCAGACACCTATAGCAATATTTACCCAGATTAAATAAATTGTACTCCCATATCCTCGTATAGGATCAAATTGTACAAGTTTGTTTGTAAACCAAAGAAGGCGGGTTTCGTATAAACCCCATCTTGAATACATTTTTCGTTTAATACCACAAACAAGATGGCGACTCTGCTGGGGACATCTTTCTCTTCTGATGAGGAAGCAATTGCTCAACACGATGCGGTATCTATAAGAACCGTGAAGAAGACACTGGTCGTCCAATTCGACCAGTCTGCCTACGAAGACATGCTTCGAACCGGGGGTAGCTCTCACCCTCTCTCCGTCCAAGACAACAGGAAGCTGCGCAAGGTCTGGATGCCCAAGACATCCTCTACCATTCCTGTGGACTCTCCGATCTCTCCGACCTCTCCGACCAATAAGGTTGTAGCATTGCTCCCTCCGTGCCCTGCACGTAAAATTCATTCTCCCGCTACGCGCGGTACAGACAAAACTTCGGGCAAAGCCTCAGCGCTAACCCAGAAGTATCCACTGCGCTCTACGCGTAGAAACCAGTCTCCCGCTACGCGCGGTACAGACAAAGCTTCGGGCAAAGCCTCATCGCTGACCCAGAAGTATCCACTGTGCTCTACGCGTAGAAACCAGTCTCCCGCTACGCGCGGTACAGACCAAACTTCTGATGATGCCTCAGCGCCAAGTCGGAAGTACAAATCACGCTCCATGCGCAAGACAACATCTGACCTCTACGAGGAACCAGATGAGCGCTGTGATTTTCGCAAGGGGAAGCAAGCGGCAGAGTACTCAACTTCTCAGCCATTACGCCAGCGAAGAAGCAACCTGCCTACCCTCCGGATTACGCTGGAAGCCGACGGCCGACTGAGGACCTCTTCAGCTTTACGTCAGCCTGAGCAAATCTCCAAATTACGCCAGGCGAAGTCCCACGGCGTAAAGCAAGCTCAGGTTGCGGAAAGACACACTTCCCGGGGATTATCCGCCACCCAGATGGCCAACCTGTTGTACACAGGTGGCATAGGGAAAACCATGGTGCCCAATCTCCGCATGCCCACTGATGGGAACAGAAGGAACAAGCCGTCGTCTTCTTCCTCTACTCCTCCTGACTTGCGCAAATATCTAATCCAGAAGCGTAAGGAGAGGGGACCTTCCAACATGTCTATTACGCCCCCTAGCGAGCAATGTTGTAATAGTCATAAAATTGTGATTGACTGCTGCTGTTCTAAAGCAAAACGATCGGTTTTCGACCGATTGAGCTACTCTCAGTCTTTCCAGGAAGAAGAGCCCGTGCATGCATCCGTGAACATGGCTTCACACATACCTAGAGGAGGGTCGAGCTCAAGACGTCATCCCTCTGGGCCTCCGCACCGAAGGAGATTCGAAGACCTCCTCAGGAACACTGAAGCTGGGGTATTCCAAAACACCCGTGCAAGGTCACAGCAACCAGCTTCGTACTCATCTGATTCCGACGCTGGGGGTCGCCAATCTCCCCGATCAGATGCTGAGAGTATAGAGTCGACTTCTGCAGCGACCTATACTAATCCTTCGATGACGCCCAGGGAAATGGGAGCTTACGCCGTTGAAGATGAACGTGAGGAAGCTTTGCCGTCAGGAAACGCGGAATAACGCATCACTGTACTGGAGACATCTCTGAAACAAATGCAATCCATAATGGAGAACATGCACCAGATGATACTAACTCAGCACGCAACTGCCATGGCTCAAGCGTCGGTCCCGCCAACTCAGATACGTGTGGGGGTGAACTTACCACCATCCAACCCGAGCCAAGTGCCTGCTCTAGATCAAGAGTCAGCAGTTCCCCCGCTTCCTCACTCAGAGAATATATTACCTCCCGTTGGAGTCACGATACAACCAACTCCGCACTACACCGTAGCCCCGCTTCCAACTGAAAATCCGATGCAGGCGGTACGGGAGTTGAAAGCCCAGTTTGACGCCTTGAAGCACAAAGATCAGCTCAAGAAACTGGGAATCAACCAGCCTTACCCAGCTATCTGGGAAGAAGTCCCTTTTTCTCCAAGGTACAAACCTCAGACTATGGCTCTGTTCGAGGGAAAAATATCACCAAGTCAGTACATGAACTATTTCAGTATGATGACGGTGTTGCTACAAGGGAACGACGCCCTCCTCACTCGGGTGTTCAAAGGCTGCCTCTCAGGAGTAGCCTATCAGTGGTACCGTAGCTTGGCGGACAACTGCATTACTTCCTTCGAAGACTTCAAAGCTTTATTCTTCACGCGATTCTACGAAGGAGGAATGGACATGTCTATGTCCTCTCTTATCGAAGTCAAACAGCGGGAAAAGGAAGACGTTCGCACCTTCGTCGAACGTTTTCGTCAGGCCACCTTACAGATGCCTCCAGGAGTTCCAGACTCTGCGTTAATAGACATTTGCAGGAAGAACCTCCTTCCCGTAGTCTCGGTGTTTACAGGACCATATCAGTTCCATGAGTGGCCCTCGTTCATCATCTCAGCAGTGGCCGCCGAAGACAACAATCGCAAGGCGCGCGACAACGACATTATGATCTCCGCCTCCGATAGAGGCAAGAGGTCATCTCCCAGCAGCGACCATCCTCGCAGCTCCAAGGAAAAAGAAGCTCTGACGGTCAATACGTCCAGACAAAAGATGGCGGCGACCACGCAGATAAGACCCGGGACTTCCAGGCCCGTCAAAGTCTACTCTTTCGATGACGACGATATCCCTAGTATATTCGAGTGTCTCATCAAAAGTGGCAAGATCACCCTTCCGGAGCTGAGGCGGCCCCAAGAAGTCGGCAGTACTGACGACCCAAAATACTGCATCTTCCACAGATACGTACACTACACGACGAAGGCGTGTTACTTACTGAAAAGGAAGATCCAGGGGTTAATCGATGCTAAGGCCATCACTCTGCACAACACCGAGAAGACGGTCACGGCCAACATGATCTCTCTGCAATTTGGCAATCTGCCTTCCCAAGAAGTCATGGACGGTGTCACGCCTATTTCCCGGACCACGATGGACATCGTCAATCTCCCTCCAGCTAGGGATCAAAATCATGACCTGGTACCCCTAACCACCCGGCAGGGCGAGATTATGTGGGTTCATCCGGATTTGGTGTCAGAGCTCGAGGAGGAGACTAAAGCTGCTAAAGCTACGTCTAGAAAAAGCTCCAAATGCAAATCATGCCACATGGTCGCAACTTCTTCGCCATCAGACAAAGACGAGGTATTTGCTGCAACCCGTTCAGGGAAAGCCTACCTCAACAACTACGGAGCAAGTCAGGAAGACGCACCGGCGGACGCTTCAACTGCCAAGCCTTCAGGACCAGGCCCCGTCGTACCAGATGCCAGCCCTTCAAAACCGACACCGGCGGACAAAGGGAAGCAAAGAGAAGTGCGCTTTGATAAACCTGTGAAAAATATTCCAAACAAAGGTTTTGAGAAGCCGTACAACTTCGACATCCTGGCCCAACTGGCTAATAAACCTGTGAAAAACATTTATCGCTTTGGGATCCCCCGAAGGATAATCTATGACAATGGGCCTCAGTTCATCAGCCAAGCGTTTCATCGATTTTGCGATAAAAATCGAATACATAATATTGCCTCTACGACATATTATCCAGCTGCTAATGGTTTGGCGGAAGCTTTCAACAAAACCATTATCAAACTCTTGAAGAAATTCGTCTCTTCAAACAAAAGAGACTGGAATGAGAAGTTGGGCGAATGTCTCTGGGCATACCGCACAACGGTACGGACACCGACAGGTTGTACCCCATTTTCACTGGTCTACGGGAGCGAAGCAGTTCTTCCCATTGAAATCTAGATCCCGTCGCTCAGGATAGCCGTGACTAATGAGCTGACTTGAGAAAAGAATGACCTGTTAAGGCTTCAGGAGCTAGAAGGATTAGACGAGAAACGCCTCCAAGCTCAACAGCGCATCGCGCTCTACCAAGCACGTATTTCCAGAGCTTTCAATCATAAAGTAAAGGAAAGAGTGTTCAAAGTCGGCGAGCTAGTCTTAGCCGTAAGAAGGCCGATGATTCTTACTCACAGGAGTAAAGGAAAATTTCAGCCCAAGTGGAAAGGCCCTTATGTGATCGAGACAACGTTCTCGAACGGCGCTTACAGGTTAGCCCAGCCTAATGGAGACCTGTTAATGGCTCCTATAAACGGTAAATTCCTGAAGAGGTACTATGCTTAACCTCCTCTGCTCAAGTGGAATATAGCGAGAATCCCAAAGTCTGACCAAACTACTTCCAAAATAAAACTAGTTAAGTCATATTCTATCATGTCAGTATGACCTCTGAATAGGTATGTCCTGCTAGAAGTTTCTCGAGAGTCTATCACGTCCATACTACCTCTGATATCACTCTCACCCAAACCTGTCATTTACATTCCGAAATGATGGGTCCACAAAGTCAAAAAAGATTCGCTTTATTTGTTCCCGAAAAGAGCAGAATTACATTGGGCAAGCAAAAAGAAAAAAGGGTACATTATTGTGGGGGAGCAGTCAGATCGCGAATCAGCTTCGCCAGTGCAGCTACCTTCTCGTCCCTGGAAACCAAGGCATCAGCGCGGGCCTGTTCCAGCCGTGCCTCGGGATTGTTCGTAAAGGACAGTTCGGCCCTTGCCCGAAGAGAGCCAGCTCGGGCAGCTTCTGCACGCTCTAGGTCCCGTCGTGCGGTGCTCAGCCGACCAGTCGCTACGTCTAGACCTGCCAGCGACTGAGAAGCCCACTCCTCTGCCAGAGCGAGTTTCTCCTTCAACTTGCGAGCCCTCGCTACGTTTCCTTCGTGCTCGGACTGGCACTTCGTCTGAAGAGCAAGAGCCTCCTCCACGACAGCTTTCCTTTTATCCGCCTCCAGCTTATGTGCTTTGACGAAGTTATCTAGGCTCTCCAGCTGTTTGGTAAGCCGCGCAGTCATGAAGTCGTATCTGGCCTGGACCTCAGCTTCAAAACTGCCCCGAGTCAGCTACAAATATTCGTTAATAGGTTGCTCCAACCCATTAACCATCGCCTCCAGGGCGTCAGCTACCCCAGAATCGCCGAACTCCCTGACCGCCCCAATCAAAAACTGGAAAGCCTTCTTCAGACGCTCAAAATCCAGATTCTTCGCCAACACCATTGATGTCAGCGTTTTCAAACTGGTGAAAAAGAGGCTGGTATACAGCTCGGTCAGCGCAACCAGATCTGGTTGGACGCCAGGAGTGGCCGCGATATTGGCGAGTTCCCCTCCAGGAATAATTGCTGACGAGGTGGCCATAGCCGCTGCCTCGACGGGTGGTGCGACCGAAGAAGGTTCGACAACGACGGTCGAAGTCATCGGCATACTCGCAAGAGGCGAGGTCACGATGACGGGTTCGTCCTCCTCTTGAGGCGACGAAACTACTCCGGGCGAGCTGGCCCCCGAAGGTATTTCCTCCTCAAAGTCGAACGCCTCCGTATCATCGCCAGGAGCCTGAGCAGAGCCAGAAGGCGCTTCAACGCTATACTCCCCGTGGACGCCATCCCCTGAGAAGAGGACAAGAAAGTTGATATCAATATGATAGTAATCTTTCTAAGAGGAGACATAAAGATGACCTTTACCCGTAGCCAACGGTATATATGCCGCGTCTGCAGCCGATGTAGCTATATCACGCCTTAATGACGCAATACGAACTGTCATACCTGGAGAAGGAGGTGGGCCAACCGACATCGCCAGGAGCTCTACCAAGCCTCCACCGAGACGCGGTCGAGGTTCGTCAGCTGGAACCTCGCTGGTCATGCTCACGGAAGCGGCAGGAGCTTCATCCGTTGCTGGTCTAGGGGAAGATTCTTTCATTTGCCTCGGCCACGCAGGCGATTTTATTCCACTACCGGAGGCAGTGGCAGCAACGACAGCCTCAAGCAGGAGTTCTCCGGCACCGCCAGCCGAAACTAAGGGTCCCTCTCCGAGAGGCGGGGAACCTCCAATCAAAGAGACATCCCCAACAGGAGAGACAGCAGGTTCCTCTCTAGGAACCTCGACGCCAGGAATCCGGAGAGGGCGATCAACCGTCTTCTTCTTCCTCTTGTAAGAGGAAGTCTGCTTCGAAGCAGGAGCCCTTCGCTTCACAGTGACCGCCAAGTCCCCCGCAGGCGGAGGCACTTCGCACCTCGTCACCGACATCAGAGGCTCATCCGGAGTGACGGACTCCTCACCTTCGTCAGATGAAACCAAGGGAACTTCGATTCTTCCCCCAGGCTTGGAAGAAGGCACCCTAAAGCTTCCGCGAATGTCAAAATCGCGATGAAAGGTGTTGATCGCCACATAGAACTGAGCGTACGAATGAAAGATACACAGCTCCGTGGAAAGGGTGACGACCGGCACGATAAATATTGCTCCCGTGCAGCCCATGATAAAATACCGCCATCCCCTGGCTCCATCAATGAGTCCGCCCCTGGACCTGAAGCTGGTGATGGCATTGCCCACGTGCAGCTGATCGTACCCAAACTGCCTGGCGAACCGACTGGGCAAGTAAGGCTCGAAGAAGCAATGATCTTCACTTCTGTACAGCAGATGGGAGGGTCTGATGCAGACCAACCAATTAAAAGCTTCCGGAGAAAGATTGGTCTTTTCTCCACCTGAATCCTCAAGCCTAATCCCCGACTGATTGCGATGTACAGAGGGGACAGTGCAGAGGAGCTTCCAGCAATGACCGAGGCTCAGCGCCAGCCGACAGTCTAAAACTGTATTCACGTTCCAGAGGGAGTCCTTGTAGTTCAGCAAGAAACTACCCCCCGCGCTGCTACCAGGGCCAGGAGACATCACCCGGGGGTTGTGGAGAATTAACCATCCCATCAAGTACAGGTATGATAACTCTACCCAGGGAAAGCTATCACGTCGAGCTTCATCGACGAGCAGTCCGTCAGTCATGGCTCTCAGTCCAGCCTGTATACGGCACACCATGGCAGGGAGCAAGCCTAGCCTTGCCCCGAACACCAGACGGACGGCGGGCCACAAGATGTTCCGGTGAATGCGGTCCGCGAACGCGATGCCAGGCACCACTACTCGACGCAGCCATAGGGAGAGAAAGCCAGCCAGCCTGGCTTCCTCAGACAAAGGCCTGCGACAGTGCCTCAAGTAACTGTAAGCCTTAGTGCCTTCAGGATACTTTCCTACCCCGTCAGTGAGGAACTGATCTGGAGCTTTAGCCTCCTCCATAAGAGCCTCGACGACCTGGGCACTGAGCACGCCCAAACAGTTCACGGGCTCATTCTTGCCCCCCGAAACCTTCTCCGACTTGACGGCCCTGGCCCGGTGGAAAAAGAGGTAGGACATCCACTTAGTGGTGTGAGCCAAGTCAGAAGGCTTATTATAAAAAGCAGTGCACGCGAGGTAATGGCACATCAGCTCCTGATACACCTCCACAACCCGAGGGTCCGAGTCCTCCAACTCCCGGTTGGTGGGAACATACTCTTCATACGGGGTATCCCCCATCGGCAGTCTCGAGACCACTGCCATTTCGTGGAGGGCCAACCCCATCTCCCCCAGTGGAGTGGCAAAGGTCCCGGTGAGCGAAATGTACCGCTCCATCAGTGCCAGAAACAGGTTAGGGTTGGGAGGCAACCCAACACTCGTCACGCTCACGGCAGCGTACAGTCCTATGACCTCCAGCTCTCTTCGAAAATGCTTCAAAGTCCAGTCAACTAGGCAGGACCATCGGAGGTTTGTTGGGGTAATCCACCCATTGCACCGAGGATTCTCCTTGGGGTATACCCCCCCTCGTACTATGACGTCATTGCAGAAAGTCGACAATTGCACCGGCTGGATCACTGAACTGTCTTCACTCGGGACGCTGCCCGGGCACAGTCCCCTGAACAACGTCACGACGCCAGAAGGGCGGCTAACAAACGACCCCTGGTCGGCTCCTTTCAGATGAAAGATCTTCCCCGGCTTGCCGTGAAGATCAGGAGTCAGCGTCCACGACATCCTCCTGCGATGTGTGGCATGGAAGAAAGCCAAGATGGGATAGTCTCTCGGCATCGTGGGCAAATATAAGGCCACACTCTCGACGGGGAAAACCCAGGGTTCTCTCTTGGGCTTCGTCTGGGACTGTTTGTCAATCATGTCCCCAAAGAGAAAGGCCGGCTTGATATACTGATCCCCGTCTATGTACGTCAGGGGCTCTCCGTTAATCATGTTTAGCAATGTCCGCTCGCCCTGAGCCGATATCAAGATCTCCCTTCCTTCAGGATACTGGGGTCCGGAGATAAGGTAATGTCACGTGCGACAGATCCTCCAAATAGTTCGAGTGCAGCATCCCAGCAGCGGATCCCATCACCTCGGCCAGTGGAGACTCATGCAAGTTAATTGCGAAAGTGCAAAGAAAATACGTCATTACGAATCTTGCAACATGAAGACCAAGAAACGACAGTCCGTGCTTTACGCCAAGACTGTACAAAATTTGGTCATTTTACGCCGGAAGCCACATCCTAAAGCGTAATTGGCGGTATACAGTCCGTGCTTTACGCCAGACTGCCAAAATTCTAGTTATTACGCCGGAGGTTCCATCCAAAGCGTAAAACTAAAATTTTATAGTGTACACCAAGTTTTCGGCAGTCAGAGCTTTTACGCTCATAAATGCGAAAACATGGAGTTTTTACACTGACACATTAGAAATGTGGGCGTAAAAGATGAAAACGTCTCCGTGCGTCATCTTCCTCAAAGAGGCTATCAGCACAGAAGACGACCTAGCGCGGTCACGTTCAACGTGTGCGAAGGATTTTTCGTCGTTCTTTGTCATCCCAAAGGCTATACCTCTAAGGCCGGGTGCGCTACTCGTCGGCAGGATGCTTCGCTCAGAAGGAAGTCCACCTTGCCCGACCGAAGACTCTCTCGCTGGGGCAGAAGAACGAGAAGAAGAGCCTATACTCTTTCCCTTGGTGGAGGAGGTTTGTTTCGGTGCCATCTCTGAAAACTCGGAGTGCTCGGAGAAAGAACAAGGGGAAAAACTCAAACAATCGAAGGCTCTCTTTCGCAGAAGTCGGATAAAAAGTTTTTCTCTCAAAAGCTGGGGATATATATAGAGTTCGTGTCGACTCCTCGAATCCTTAGACGGGCTCCTCGAAACCCCAACCAAATCTCACAAATTAAATATTTGGTTATGATTGGGTACTACGTCAGCCCACTACTCTCGAAAGACGGACAGTCAGCAAATTCGAAGAATTTTTCGTGCAAAAGCAGGTCAGCGGTTCCTATGCTAAAGAGCTTTCTACGCTCGACTGCAACAGATCTACGGTTTTACGCTCGCAAGTTATAAGTCTATGGTTTTACGCCCGGATGCCTTTGTGCTCGGTAGCTTTTATGCTCGAGAGGCCACAAACCTACGACTTTACGCTCAGCAAATACCAAACCAATGATCTCACGCTCGGTGGCGTTTAGTTTACGCTCGGAGGCAACGGATCCGCAACCTTACGCTCGGAAGATTTTTTTTCACAGGCTACAAATCTACAGTTCTACGCTAAGGAGCTTTCTACGCTCGACAGCAACAGATCTACGGTTTTACGCTCGCAAGCTATCAGTCTATGGTTTTATGCCTGGATGCCTTTGTGCTCGGTAGCTTTTACGCTCGAGAGGCTACAAACCTACATCTTCATGCTCAGCAGCTCCGAATCTACGATCTCACGCTCGGTGGCTTTCTACGCTCAATAGACTACGAACCCAGGATTTTCAGCTCATCTACACTACGGATCTCTGACTTTCCGCATATCCGAACAGTTCCCAAGGCAGTCGATTATAGGAGTTCACACAGAAGATACTCCACCTTGGCCTCAACATATCCCAAGTACCCGAAGCATACAGAGTTCAAACATTGAGAAATTACTCTTCTCGGGTCAATTGGAGGTTCATCCAGACTCCAGTCTGAATATCTCGTCTATCAAAATGGCAAACTCAGTTTGACAGCCATTCCTCGACCCAGTTCCAAGGGATTTACGAGAAGTCATTCTTGAAGACGAAGTCTGAACAAAAAATTCTGTTCATCAGAAGTTCAGAGCTCTACGCGGTTCCTCAGTCCTAGCAGCAGGACAGTTCTAAATGTTCAAGATATTCAACAGCATTTTATGGACTATTCGCTATACACAAAGAACATGACCTAGCACTCTTTCTAAACAGAGTCGGCGTAAAGAATCAGACGTGTCGAAGCTACACATATTCAGACTTCACAGCAACGTATGGCAAGATGATCATATGAAGAAGCAAGATGATCTTTTTATTAAAGATTAAAGTCATGATTACATATGAGGGAAATTCTGTCTACAAAGGGGTTTTTCTTCATTTTCATGATTACATATGAGGGAAACTCCGTCTACAAAGGATTTACCCATCGTCGTCCGAAGATCGCCCAGAAACTGTTCTGACAGGTTCTCGCATGGGCACAATTCTTCATCCATCTTCTCCAGCGGTCAGTCAGTTCCAGCAAACTGGCTGACATGGCAATGATCACCGGCGGAAGAACACAGAGTTGGGGCTTGCATAAACTATGCAGATCCCATGCTCCGTGCGCCGTGACAGATTGAGTTGAGATATTTCACCCAACTCAATGCCCGAGGTCAGAGCTAGTCGCTGCTCTCACCCCCGGAGGTAACTGGAGAAGGCGCCACTTGCAAGCTGCGTGGCCCAATACGTCCCTTCCCTTCTATGGAAGAACAGCCATATAAAGTTGCTGATTATCCCGAGCAAGGGAGGCTAAGATATCCTTCCATGATCCATCGTTGCAGTGGACACTTGCTCGAAGATGCCGTCTTTTCGGCTCCTTACACGCTGGAAGAACATGATCTCCTTCTTCCTCAGGTTGACCCGACGAACTCCGACGATCATCTCTGCGTGGTGATGGAAATGTGGGGAGAATGGGTTAACTCCCCCAGCCTTTTTATAGGCGAAAGAGGTCACACCGGTCCCCAATAAATCTGCCATAAAGTCAACCTCGACCGTTTCAACGCTCCATTCAGAAATGTTTCGAGTCACGAGGAGCGGTTCATGCTTCATTCAAAGCGTTCCAAATTCCGAGGAATTTGAAAGCTTTGAAGAGGGTCTTGTAGAAGCATGAAAAATACGCCGGATGACTATACGCGGCATATTGGTACAGAGCAGCGTAAGCAGAGGCCTTCAGAGCCATCAAACGTGCAACAGAGCTCTTTCCGCTAAAACGTAGCATGAAAATATGAAAGCTCAAAGGACCATCCGCGTAAGACAGTACGTCCAAGCCGCTTCAGCGTAAACAGGGTGCTTCATCACCTCCAGGGCGTAAAAAATCATCCTCTTTCAAACATAGCATTGAGGTGTACAAGAGACGCTTCGTATTCTCCGAAGTGAACCTGTCAGATCCTGCAATGAACCTGTCAGAGCCTACAATGAACCTGACGTCTGGATTTCTGACAAAGGGATACGGCTCGACTACCCAAACGACGGCTATAATGATGGCACAGCACTGCGACCCAGGCTGTCAAATACCGCCATCCCCTTTGCGGAAACTGGTTTTACAAGCACGAAGGGATACGCTGCCTTGTTTTACACAGGCAAAGCACGAGCTGTTTTACGTTCTGCAGTAGACAACCCGCCTGCCACATCAAAAGTTGCACTCCGTACGGGGTTCGAGGCACGTCTCTACGTCTAAAGCACAGACCGGTGACAGTTTCTCAAGGCACGTCTCTGCGACTGATGCGCAGAAGGGGTTGCAGACCTTCAAAAACACGCCTCCGTATTTAATGCACAGGATGGTGGCAAATCTCGGCATTTAATGTAAGAGATTTGATTATATCTTCAAAAGCCGTAATTCCGGCTAAGATGTCCACATCAGCATTATGGCACGGTACGCAGCGGCTTCTACGCCCATCCAGCGTTTGTGCTCTTTCAGCTTCTACGCCCATTCGGCTTCTACGCCTGCTCGGCTTCAACGTCCATTCGGTTTCTACGCCTGCTCGGCCTCTATGCCCATTCGGCTTCTACGCCTGTTCGGCCTCTACGACCACTCGGCTTCTACGCCTGTTCGGCTTCTACGCCTATTCGGCTTCTATGCCGGTTTGATAACTATTTGGCTTCTATGCCATGGTGACAGACATTTGGCTTCTATGCCAACCTCTTCTACACAATGGATACCTACCTACGTGGCTTCTACGCCGTGATCTTCGTAGCGATTATACGCGTTTTGTCCCTTAGTTGGACCCGCGTCACACGTTCATTCAAAGGATCATCTATACGCAGGCATTGGTTACTTTAACCGTTGTGTAAAAGGGTGCTGTACTTTCCACTCCTCGGTTTCTATACCGACGGAGTGGTCACTGTCACTAAAACTCTATAAATAGAGACCTCTATTAATGAGGAACAAGGTCGAAGAAATTAGAGGTCGAACTTCCAAGAAAGATCGAACCAGAGGTCAAGAGAGAGAGAGAGAGAGAGAGAGAGAGAGAGAGAATCCGGAGCTCAGGTAGAGAGTAGGGATCGACGACTTTGGCATCGTGCATCCACCCTCTTCTGCAACCTTCGAAGCTGCTTCCTGTCTTCTACGGCACTTCTTCAACATCGTGTGGTCCAAGGGCTAAAGTGATCGACTGCAGATCAGACACATATAGCAATATTCACCCAGATTAAATAAATTGTACTCCCATATCCTCGTATATGATCAAATTGTACAAGTTTGTTTGTAAACCAAAGAAGGCGGGTTTCGTATAAACCCCATCTTGAATACATTTTTCATTCTTTCGTTTAATACCACAAACAATTGTACCTTACCGTTGCCTCGATAATTGGAGCACTACTCTAGCCATTGTCTTTCTACAAATTTTACACCCTTGTCCTAGACGTGCCAGCCTTCTATTTTGATCTTTGTGTAACTCATAATTGTGCCCTTTTGTGCTTCATTTTAGTCGCACAATATTCATCGCAAATAATTATATTTAATTCTATATAAATCCAATTTTACATCTTTGTGCGTTCCAATCAAAATTGGAGACACAATCTCGACCCATTTTGAGCAACCCAAATTATGATGATATTCTATTCTAAATCTTCTTCATTCATGACACTTGTGTTCCACCTAATTTTAACCCTATGTACTTCTAATTAATTTAGAACACCAATTATATTAATTTTAATTAATTAATCCAAAACCCTACTTTGCATAATTTTCCAATTGTTGGGCACTTTTATGCAAAAGTACATTGAGGTGTCCACACTCCATTGGACCAACACATGAAGAAATCCCATTTTCCTTCATGTGAATTTTTCTCCATAATTTTTGGAGTGTGTAACACTCAACATCTACCCTCATTAAACCTTGGCCCTCCATTTTGAAACAAACCAAATCCTAGCCTTTGAATTTCTACATGAAAAAGCAAAGCCCTTTTTCCAAGGAGGATGTTGACCAGGCCCAACTTTCTAGGTCAACCTCAAACCCAACCCTATTCCCCCCCCCACATATATATATATATATATATATATATATATATATATATATATATATATATATGTCATCTTTTCTTTATGTTTTTATCCCCATCAAACCTAACCTAGTCGTAACCTCTCCCCATCTCATGTTCATCTTCTTCCTCTGCCATCCCGGCCGGAGCGCTCGCCGGAGCACTCGCCGGAGACCGCCTCCACGTTCACCAGTACCTCCCTGCTCGCAGACCCCACCGACCTTGCCATCATCATCGGAGCCCCGTGGTTCTCGACTCCACGACAGCACCCGACTGCCATCAACCCGTCGACGATTCGACTGAACGCCGCTGCACCCCACCTGTCGAGTCCATCCACCCGACCGCCTGGATCCCGACTCGCCTGAGAGCCACGCCGGACCTCGACGACAGCAGCCGTTCTTCCCTACTTGACTGAACGCTGCCACTATCTCGTCGACGCTGGAGACTTCACCATCCCCTCGACGACTCGACTTTCCTCCTCGACAACACACGCCTGAACCCGACCCCGCTGAACCGACGACTTCCCTCGACTGGACCAGACCGAGCCTCGCCTGAACGACAGCATCCTACCTCAACGTCGAACACCCCTTATTCACGTGCGTGCAGGTTCGAGTTATTCTCTTCATGTTGTGTATATGTACGCGTGAAATGTTAGGATTTAGCGTGTTCATTAGATATTGATCGCTAGACGTTATGCAAGTGAACCAAACTCGTATGCGTATAAGTACGCGTATGTGTATAATATTCCAATTGGTATGCATATAATATTGGTTGATATATATATATAAATATATATATATATATATATATATATATATATATATATATATATATATATATATATATATATATATATATATATATATATATATATAATTAAATACTAATACTAGTATGAATATATTGTATGTGTATGTAAAATCCCATATTTTTAAATATTATATTTAATTAATTAATCATGGAATTTATCTATATTATTTTGTAGTTAATTAGATAATATATATTATTGATTTAATTACCTAGATAAATTAATTATTTAGAATTATTGTACAAAAACTACTATTTTATTTTAGGAATCTCTATAATAGATTTTTTTTAGAATTTAATTTGGGTACAAATGTGTCTTTATATACCTCAAATATATACGTAAATAATAAATAGTTATTAAATATGATAGTAATAATAATAATTAGTTATAATAATAATAATAAGTGTTAGTTATAATAATAATGTAATAATAATAATAATAATTATTATTATAGTATTAGAATTAAAGAAAAGTAAAAGACAAAGAATAAAGAAAAAGAAAAAAAGAAAAATTTATCAATAACTAAATCCTAAACTCCCTGACCCTAAGCCTAAAGTCCCTAACCCCACTGCCTTAAGACCACCCCCCCCCCCCCCCGCGAGCAATACACAACCCGTGCGAACCCCGACCCGCGCCCAGCGTACTCTCCTCTCTCCCTCGATATATATATATATATATATATATATATATATATATATATATATATATATATATATATATATATATATATATATATATATATATATATGAGCTCGGAACCTTAACCCTAAACCTACTCTTCCCCGACCGCCGCCACCGGAGCGCCGACCTCCAGCCCAGACCGCGCCGCCGGCGACGCCGCAGCCCGCTGTCCACCCTCGAGCAAGTCGCGCAGATTCGCAGCGACGACCACCTCTTCACGTGCTTTTTCCCGCTTCCTCGCTCGATCAAATTCGGATCCGTCTTCGCCGGTATGATCATCACTTATCCCTCTCCAAATCCCGTTAATTACTTTCAATCGAACAACGTTAAAAACCAGGTAAAAATCGACGCCAAGTTGAGGAAAAACTACGTTTTTAAACTACAAAAAACTGCCCCATCGACCTATGTTCCGAGGTCGATATCTTCCAACGTAGAGATCCAAATCGAGATCTACTTTTTCCTATATAAAGTCTATATAACCGAGATCATTCCCTGTTAATTAGTTTATTTTATTATGTGTTAGAATCGAAGATAAACTAGGTTGAAAACTCATGAAAAACTGTTTTTAAAAATGTTAAAACTTGTGATACAGAGCGCGCCCCTCCAAACGGGACCGTCTCGTCGCATACCAATTGCACCGAAAGGCGTATGGGCTTTCGCGAAAACTGATTTGGACGTGTGTGCGCGCGTCGGAATCAACCCGTATCCGTAAAAAGACCCCGTATCGCGACTTCTGTAAAACACCATCTCATTTAGTGTACGCTCGTCGGAATGCGATGAAACTTGCGCCATTGGATTCGTGGTATCACACTGGTCCCGTGACCCAAGTTTTACGTGATTCTGAGATACTTGACCAAGTCGCCTGCTTGTGGGCCCCACGGTTGACTTTTTGGGCGAATTTGTGTTCGGCTCACCGAAATCCAAAATTGAACGTACCGTTGAGTCCGTATTGACTTTTAATTTTTTTTTGACCTATAATGTGTCCCATTTAGAGACCTCTGCCCTTGGCACGCATTTCGGTGCAAAGTGGGCCACATGTGGACCTCGTTTTGACCTAAAATTACCGTTTTGCCCCTGTGTCCAAATTGGACGAAAGGGTAGTGTTTTCTAGCTATCTCGCTTATTCTGGAAATGTTAGTGATATTTATTTCAGCATTTGGAGACGTTTATTCGGAGGCCGTAGTTTCTACTTCTGTGTGCTTGACGCTTGGACGCATACACTCTGCAGCTTTCTTGCCAGGAAAGATACCTTGCCAAATTGCTTACAGTACTTTGCATGCTTATTATATTTTTATATATGCATTGCATGTGTGTTTTCTTTCAGTCATAATTATATATTATATATATTGACACACACTTGACACATAGTATCATGGGAGGGGAGGACAATCAGTAGGCGTATGGGCTATAACCACTCTGGTAAACCATAGTATCTAGCACGCACTATGGAAGTTGTGTCGCGCTGGTCGTTACCCTCGAGGTATGTCGATTTCTGGTGTCGTGCTGGTCGCTAACCTTGAGGTATGTCGATTTCTGATGTTCTAGACGTGTGTGTGAGTTGTGAGATTAGATAGAGTAGCCTACCCATGCCCATACGTCGAAAAGTTGTCCTCATTATGCATTTCATATAGATTGCCTTGTACAGCGTACTTATATATTTTTTGTATATTATGCATATTTACTGTATTCAATTGTCATGCTTCTATGTATCTTGTTACGTCCCTCTGAGGACCTAGTCCCTAGCCAGGTATAGACGATCAGGAGTATCCGCAGGAGTACGGGCCGGGACCTGAAGCATTATTTTCTGCCGAGGAGATCTTACCTTCTGAGCATCTTTGATTACCTCTAGCGATAGATCCCTTAGCTTATACTTTTATATCATTATCTTATTTTATATTAGAGATTTACCCTCCTCTCTCATTTTAGTATTGATATAGTCATTTGTAGTGGATTTGTCTCCACCCGACTATTATTTTTGGATTATTCAGACTCATTATTCTAGTTTAGTTATTTCTTTCTATGACTTTTAGTGTGGATGAGATTAGTATTTTTGTGCCTTGTGACTATATATATACCACATGTGAGTTAATATTCATATTACAGCGTACGTGTGTATTATGGTATCCATATATTGGAGTTGCCATATACATACGGCTGGCATGCTTACGTATTCCTAGTCCTACGTATTTTGGGACTGGGGCATGACAATGTACCTTGAGACCCTAGTGTTAATTACGGATATTCCGTATTTACTTTGACTATATGACCCTGAAAATTGTAAGTTGACTACCTTATGTACACTGACGTACTGACGAGACATGTGTTAGTGATTGACTGTCTGATTGCACAGCATTTGAGGACGTGACACCCGTGCAGCTAGACACACACTTGACCCTGTTAGATGACAAGTAGCACCTTAGCGTAGTCTCTGAGTTCAGTGTATTTATGATTGTGTGTTTGTTAGTGTACCGACTGATTCTGTATTATTATTAAATGATGTCTATAGGACTGTTGGATTATTCAGACAAGACTTTAAAAATAGGACACTGGTATTTCCAGCAGAGGACCACAGGCGAGTATATTCTCTGACAGTTTTTATTATGTTGATTATCTCTATGATTCTAGTTATATAGCGTACATGATTCCGACACTATGTATACACGAGTTGGCATCATCGAGACCGATTACGAGGAGTCGTGATTGGAATCCATCGTGCTAGATGGGGACGAAGAGATATTAGTAGATTATGTGATTATACCCAACTCTACATGCATCATAGCTCACCCACACCTCACGTCGGTGCAGCTTGACCATTACATGCCTCATAGCCTGTTATATGTGATTAACCTGACTATTGCTCGCATCATAGCTATCCAGATGGTTAGCCTGACCTTACATGAATCATAGCTAATCATATGTAACAAGCCTGATCAGTCCCAAGCCGATTACATAATATGCTGATGTTTCACACACTTAGTTAGATATTCTATACATGTATCTCTAGTTTATTGATCTAGCATTTTCCTATGTTCTAGTTACTGTCTAGCATTCACTTATATTCCAGTTCATTGTTCTAGCATGCACTTGTATTTCTGTTCATTGCTAGTGTACCATTGATGATGACATATGCTCCAGTATTTCTATTTTCGGTCTTTCATTATCTCCAGTATTTCTTATTGCCAGTATTTATATCCATCTTGTATTTTTTTACACTGTATTATAGTTTTGTCAATATATGTGGAACTGCTGTTAGTGCTTGTACTTCGCTCCAATCCTGACTGGATATTTTTTCCAGAGAATCTTGAGGACTTCTGTCCCACATACTATGGACCAGGTATAGATGCAGATTACATAACAGAGATCTTAGAGGAGTCCCTTCCCTTAGAGGAGACACTACCTGCAGCTATCTATATAGCAGTTATTTTATGCATTGAGGTTTATTTGAGTTTATGTTGAGACTTATGTTAAGTTTAAATTGAGACTTGTGAAGACTTTTTATGTTGGACAGCTAGGCTGTGGTTTATCTCTATTTTGAGATATTATGTTTGACTATGTCATTCTTCTTATCTTTTATCGTGCCATTTATATCCTTATAGCTATTGTGATTGAGTATACATTATGAGATGTTGAGAGATATTATTTTATTGTCCTCCTTATGGAGTTGATATCGTTGACAGGTTGTGAGTTATGTTTAGTATATTATTGAGACATAGACAACGTTCTTCCGCCGATGCTGCGGCGTAGGCTGGACGTACCCACGACTCATGCCCAATTTTTGGGTGCAGGTCTTGACACGTTTTTAGTGGTGTCCCATGCAGGTCGAAACTTCGCAAGTTGTGCGATGTCGTAGTAGTGCGACAACTTAGTTGTACTACTGCGAGCCTGCGATAGGATATAGGATGAGAGTATGCTCAATCACAACTAGGAATTCTGATCTTACAATGCTATTCAGAGTGATTACTTCCTTTGGAATTTTACTATCCTTCCTTGATGATATCGTATCTATTACCTTAATTGATTCCTTTCGGTCTATCTTTAGGATGCCGCCGAAGACTAGGTCTTTGAGACTGGGAGTAGCAGCTAGCTTCAGAGAGGTCTGCCACCTCTTGACCTGACGAACAGACATCTGGAGTTCCTCCTACATCTCCTGTTCATGTGGGAGTATCTGCAGCTGTTGGAATTCCTTCTCCACCTGTTCAGAGGATTGCCCCAGCTGTGATAGACAACCTTCTACCACCCTGACTCCGATTCCTGGAGGTATGCCCACTGACGGGGCACAGATGTTCGCACTTATCCAAGGCATGTTAGAGGCCCAGAGAGTGACAGCAGAAGCTCAGCGCGTTCAAGCTGCGGCTCAGAGGGTGCAAGCAGAGGCACACCAGGTGTAAAATCCCTCACCCAAAATTAGGTCTACTTGGCATAGATAGAGAAACTAGGGATAGTTTGTATCCAAATAGAAATAGAACACGGTATTTTATTTAATTATGCAATATTTATATCACGTAGTGTACCTTACCGTTGCTTCGATAATTGGAGCACTACACTAGCTTTTATCTTCCAACAAATTTCACAACCTTGTCCTACACGTGACCGCCTACTATTCTGACATTTATGTAACTTATAATTATGCTCTCTTGTGCTATATTTTAGTCGCACAATAAACGTCGTGGACGTTATTCTTAATTCTAAATAAATCCCAACTTTGTACCCTTGTGCGTTCCAATCAAAATTGGAGACACAATCTTGACCGTTTTGTGCAACCCAAATTGATTATAATATTCTACACTGAATCCTCTATGTCCATGACACTTGTGTCTCACCTAAATTTATCCCCATGTACTTCTAATTAATTCAAGAAAATCTTGCGCATTCAATTTAATTAATTAAAACTCAATTTCCATCTTTGTGCAATTTTCCTAATTGTTGGACCCTTTTATGCAAAAATGTATTAAGGTGTCCACACCATTGGAGAATACATGAAGAAATCCAACTTTTCCCTTCGTAGGAATTTTTCCATAATTTTCGGAATGTGCAACGCGCAACATCGCCCTCTTTTATTTTAAACCTATCCTTGCATTTAAACAATGCAATTATGGCCCTCCAAACATCTTCATGTGAGCCATGGCTCATCCCAAGGAGATGTTGACCAAGCCCACTTACCTTGGTCAACCCAAACCCAAAGTCCCCATGTATAAAATAAATTTTCCCTTCCTTTTTCTTGATTTCTTTTCTAAATCACCTAAACCTAAATAATACTCATCCGACATCTCCCCCTACTTTCCTGTTCACCTTCTTCCCCCCTTCTTCCCTGTGCACTCCCTATCTCGCCGGAATCCCGCCGGACTCCGTCAGCCTCCCTCTCCTCAACCTCCTCTTCATCCTCCTCTTCCCTCCTTCACCTGACGCCGGAGCCTCGCTGCCAACCAGCCGTGGACACGCTGCCCATCCCGACCGCTGCTCACCGTCTCCCCCACGACACCACGACGGGAACCCGACTCTGCCGCAGCCTCCCACTGAACCACCATCGCCATTATTACCGCGACCACCACCACCCTCTTCTCTCCTCCTCTCTTCCCTGATCTCCTCCGCCGCACCCCCTCGACCGAACGACTCCCCCCGACTGCCTGAGGCCTCCACCAGCACCACCACACCTGCACTTCTCCCTGCTTGACCCTTCTCTTCTTCTACCATCACCCGGCCAACACCACCAGCACCGCCACCACCTCTGCTCCTTCCTCCCGAGCCCCTTCCCTGCTCCATGTCCTCCTCCTCCTCCTTGCCGGACTCCCCTGGCCGAAATGGTAATAATCCCATCATCACCACCATTGCCGTTATCAACACCATCACCATTAACTTCAGCACCCTACACCACCACCACCTCCCCTCATCCCTGATCCTGACCACAGCCTCCTCTCCTCCCCTAGCCGGACCTCCTCTCCCCCTGGCCGAACTCCGGTCAGCAGCTCAACACCCATCATCGTCATCAACATCATACTCTTCACCATCATCACCACAACATCACCATCTCATCATCATCATCACCAACACCTTAACCCTAATCATCCTCGTCACCAACTTCGTCATCACCATCGTCCATATCTCATCATCATCATCACCAACACCTTAACCCTAATCATCCACATCATCATCCTCGTCACCACCATCATCCACATCATCATCTTCGTCATCTGTAATCATCATCATCACCTCCATCGTCATCGTCATCCGCACTGTTTCCATCATCATCGTCATCAACATCATTGTCATCAACATCGTCATCGTCATCCACATCATTGCCATCATCATCGTCATTGTCATCGTCGTCAACCTCATCGTCGTCACTGTCATTCCCGTTCGCGTACCCCGAGAGGACCGATTGGATTATCTGCGCGACTTCAGGAGCAGATTATTGATACTACACAGCTTTTATGTATCTTATTATGTCCCTCTGAGGACCTGGTCCCTTTTCAGGTGTAGATGTTCATGAGTATTCACAGGAGCACAGATCCGGACTGGCTACTTATATATTTTGAGGAGGTCTTCTCTTCGAGTCTCGTGATTAATAGTTGTGGTACTTATATTGTATTTGTCTTATTTATTCTATATTCTAGTTTGGTAGTAGATTTGTTTTCATCCAACTATCATCTTTAGATACTTTACATGGAGATCTAGTTTCATAGATAGTGGTTATTTATCTCTATTTGATTATGTGGATGAGATTTAGTTTTGTCCTGTGACATATATATACCACTGGTGAATTGTTATTCATATTACAGCGTACGTGTGTTATGGTTTCCATATATTGGAGTGTCATATTTATACGGCTGGCATGCTTACGTGTCCTAGTCCTACGTATTTTGGGACTGGGACGTGACGTATTTTTAGTGGTAGCCCATGCAGGTCAGAGCATATTGTCTCGGTTACGTTACTGTACCGAGCAAGCCTGCAAATAGGATTAGAGTATAGGATCTCGTCTACATTTGACTATAATTCATCTTCCTTCCAATCCATTCCATTTGAATAATTGTATCCTGCTTGATTCATGTGCTTCCCTATTAGTTTCTTAAGTATAGCCTCTGTTAGAATATATGAATCCATGTTGTTAGGATAATAATTAGGGTAACATTCCTATTAAGAATACAACTACGGCATTGACACTTCATTAAGTTTAGACTACCTAATGAACCCTAGCAACCCTTACCTGTAGAATGATTGACCATTATCCCTTGATAATTAGGGATGACTTGAGAGTAGTATAGACACAACTAGAGTGAGTTATAAATTTACCCATATTGTTTGACCCTAGCATTGAGGAACCAATAGAAATCCAAGGTTGAATAATAGGAACAAACTTAACTTTTATAGTGAGATAGTATTATAGAACTATAAATTTAGATTCATGTCTTGATATTAGCAAACAGTGCCTTAGGAAGCCAAGAGGAATGAATCTAACATTTCCCTTGATCATACCTCGAACACATATATTAGCATACCACCTTCTCCTTAGGAAACCACGATATTATCTAGAGTCCTCTATTTTAATTTTATATCTTGTTCCTCTGCAACCTTAACGTTCGCCAATTGTGCGACGACTAAATTATGTTCTTCCTTTTTTCATCTTTCAACTCGTGTTGCATAAATCTTATGAGTGTAGGCCAAGTGATTTTATTTTATGTTAAGATATGCAGCTTGCTAGGATTATAGTGGTTACTCTTGAATTTTGAATTATATGATTGGTAGTTAGAGCTTGATAGTTGAGTATTCTTTTAGATTATAATTTCATGGTTATACCTTAGTTTTAAATCACGTGATTGTACCCCCACCTCGATACGAGTTATATCCTCTTTTCCCTTGAAGGCCAGTAACTCTTCCATTCTTACTATTGACACATGTTCTATGAGCACTATGATTAAGACTTAAGGTGACCATTACCTACATAATGCAATAGGAGACCCTAATAAGTACCGAGATCTTTTCCGCATATACCCCAATAATAGTTTGTACTTCATTTACAAGGACCAAGTTATTTTGTAGAATCTCCTTTAAGGCAGTTGCAGTATTAGTTTATTATTTTAAGTTTGGTAGTATGCCTCACAACCTAGTATCACATAGCCTTTTGATCTATTATTAAAGTGTAACTGAATGACATTAACTATATGCTTGTATAAGACGATAGTGTTTATCCTAACTGTAACACTTAGAGGTCTATGCCCTATTTGGTCGACTAGCGACTTAGACAAGGAGTTTGTATGACAACTGTAGAGATTGTAGAGCCTTATCTTCTTTGTAAACTTGAATTATTTTATAATTTCTTTCATCATAATCAAGTATACTTATATTTGCTGCACTACCTTGACTTATGCTGCTATTATAGCCTAGTTTTGCAAGCTTATTCTTTATCGAGCTTGTTCATGACATATGTATTATTGGATGCATACACTAATACATTTCAGAATCAGTGCATTACGGTCAGATCAACCATAGTATGCTTGGTTCACCCTTCACATAACTACTTTACGTGGATTGAGATATATAGTGATTAGTAGACGAATGTACTTGCCCTCTAAGAGATGTCTGAGCATATCGTAACAGTTACATAACTGTACTGATACGAACATGTGACTAAGAATTACCAAAATAGGATTTTAATTCACAACTGCCTTGACAATTCCCATTTGAATTCTTTAAACGCCTTGATCCCCGCCCTTCTATTCTATTACCTTCCCCTTGAACTCTTTATTATTGTTTTCCGTCTTCCCTTATTTCGGAAAGACGAAACCTCGTGCTTAGTATAAGTTTGATATACAGAGAGTACTAGATATACTCCATAGGCCAATCACATTACTAGATGACTATCTTTTATAACTGATTAAGGGCATATCATATATGATATATTTGGTGTTAAAATTTTTGAGGATTGAGTAACATGATTAAGTAAATTTGAGGAATAAGTTTTCTTAAATGTAAGAGCCTTATGTGATAGATGGGTAAATTCTAAGTTGGGTAGAAGTTGTATTGTCAACTTGAGAGGAATTTCTTTTAGATTGTGATCGAGTAAATAAGATTGAAAGGTTCAAGTCATTTTAATTTTAGAAGAATGATAAGATGATAAGGATTAGGAAATTTTAAAAACCATGATATGGCGAACCCAATAATTATACTTGAGCATATGATGTAAATTTTGAATACTGAAGGTTGAATCATCGATATAAACTTTGAGGATAAATATAGAAATCTAGACTTGAACAATTGGTGAATTAGATTTCAAATTTCACAATTTGAGGCCTTAAATTAAAAGCTAAATGTTGATTGTTAGATTACCTATTTGAAATATTGAGAATGTAAATTGAAAGTAAAATTTGAAGAGTACGGAATTCACAAGTTGAAAATAGAAGTAATATTTGATTAAAATTATTTTCTAGAGGAGATTATGATAGTTGGAGATCGTGATGTAAAAATTGATGTTGGTTAATTAAATATTGAAGATGTTATATGGACTCAATTAAAATTTGGATGTTGATGATTTGAAAAGTGAGAAGAGATTACGATAGGTTGAAGGTTGACTTGAACAGTAATTATCTTAATTTTGAAGTGATTATGAAGGATTTGATTAGAATTTTAATTATCGCAAAGAGATTGCAATTGTCTTGCCTTATGTATGTGAAAGAATAACAGACTATGCCTTATTTTAATTTCGAGGACGAAATTATTTTAAGTTGGGTAGATTGTAAACCCCCTCACCCAAAATTAGGTCTACTTGGCATAGATAGAGAAACTAGGGCTAGTTTGTATCCAAATAGAAATAGAACACGACATTTTATTTAATTATGCAATATTTATATCACGTAGTGCACCTTACCGTTGCTTCGCTAATTGGAGTACTACACTAGCTTTTACCTTCCAACAAATTTTACAACCTTGTCCTAGACGTGACCGCCTACTATTCTGACCTTTGTGTAACTTATAATTATGCTCTCTTATGCTACATTTTAGTCACACAATAAACGTCACAGACGTTATTCTTAATTCCAAATAAATCCCAACTTTGTACCCTTGTGCGTTTCAATCAAAATTGGAGACACAATCTTGACCGTTTTGTGCAACCCAAATTGATGATAATATTCTACACTGAATCCTCTATGTCCATGACACTTGTGTCTCACCTAAATTTATCTTCATGTACTTCTAATTAATTCAAGAACACCCTGCGCTTTCAATTTAATTAATTAAAACCCAATTTCTATCTTTGTGTAATTTTCCTAATTGTTGGGTGCTTTTATGCAAAAATATATTAAGGTGTCCACACCATTGAACAATACATGAAGAAATCCAACTTTCCCCTTCGTAGTAATTTTTTCATAATTTTCGGAATGTGCAACGCGCAACATCGCCCTCTTTTATTTTAAACCTATCCTTGCATTTAAACAATGCAATTATGGCCCTCCAAACATCTTCATGTGAGCCTTGGCCCAGCCCAAGGAGATGTTGACCAAGCCCACTTACCTTAGTCAACCCAAACCCAAAGTCCCCATGTATAAAATAACTTTTCCCTTCCTTTTTCTTGATTTCTTTTCTAAATCACCTAAACCTAAATAATACTCAGCCGACATCTCCCCCTACTTTCATGTTCACCTTCTTCCCTGTGCACTCCCTACCTCGCCGGAATCCCGCCGGACTCCGTCAGCCTCCCTCTCCTCTTCATCCTCCTCTTCCCTCCTTCGCCTGACGCCAGAGCCTCGCTTCCAACCTGCCATGGACACGCTGCCCATCCCGACCGCTGCTCACCGTCTCCCCCACAACACCACGACGGGAACCCGACTCCGCCGCAGCCTTCCACTGAACCTCCACCGCCATTATCACCGCGACCACCACCACCCTCTTCTCTCTTCCTCTCTTCCCTGATCTCCTCTGCCGCACCCCCTCGACCGAACGACTCCCCTCGACCGCCTGAGGCCTCCACCAGCACCACCAAGCCTGCACTTCCTCCCTGCTTGACCCTTCTCTTCTTCTACCATCACCCGGCCAACAACACCAGCACCGCCACCACCTCTGCTCCTTCCTCCCGAGCCCCTTCCCTGCTCCATGTCCTCCTCCTCCTCCTTCTCCTCCTTGCCGGACTCCCCTGGCCGGAATGGTAATGATCCCATCACCACCACCATTGTCATTATCAACACCATCACCATTAACTTCAGCACCCTACACCACCAACACCATCACCACCTCCCCTCATCCCTGACCCTGACCACAGCCTCATCTCCTCCCCTGGCCGGACCTCCCCTCCCCCTGGCCGAACTTCGGTCAGCAGCTCAACACCCATCATCGTCATCAATATCATACTCTTCACCATCATCACCACAATATCACCATCTCATCATCATCATCACCAACACCTTAACACTAATCATCCTCGTCACCATCCTCGTCATCACCATCGTCCACATCTCATCATCATCATTACCAACACCTTAACCCTAATCATCCACATCATCATCCTCGTTACCACCATCATATATATCATCATCTTCGTCATCTGTAATCATCATCATCACCTCCATCGTCATCGTCATCCACACTGTTGCTATCATCATCGTTATCAACATCGTTGTCATCAACATCGTCATCGTCATCCACATCGTTGCCATCATCATTGTCATTGTCATCGTCGTCAACCTCATCGTCGTCACCGACATTCCCGTGTGCGTACCCCAAGAGGATCGATTGGATTATCTGTGCGACTTCAGGAGCAGATTATTGATACTACACAGCTTCCTTGCCAGGCAAGTATACCTTGCCTTGTTGTACTGTTTAAATTCAGTTATTATTTTAGTTACATATTTATTATTGTAGATTATATAACTTTGTGCGTCCGAGAGAGACTCGGGTGCAGTCAACGACGGCGTTGACGTTAGGACTTGTGTCTGACCTAGTGTTTAGTGGACCCACCTAAAGTTGTGGAGTTATCTGTATGACTCCCTAGGCCTTGACACATTTCTTACACGTGTTGTGAGTCTCATGTAGGGCACGGACTTGCGTATGCGGTTGGCCACCTGTACGTGTAGGTCGTACGACGGATAGGGTATAATTGCTAATAGTGATGTATATTAGAAGACTTAGCAGTTATTAGTAGGCGGAGCATAGACTATTGTGGTACGATAGCCCAATCCTTGTCCTTGTTTGGTTGTAAGGTTGGGCTATTGTTCTAACGATAGAGTATGAGCCAGAGTTACGATGCCTCGGCGTAGTAGCTAAGGCGTGTTGTGGATACAACATGCATAGATCATTGGGCGGGGAGGACAACTAGTAGGCGTATGGGACACCCACTCCCTTTATACAGATTCCACGTTCTTCGGAGCGATATGGACGTTATATACTATGCAGCTTCTACGTTCTTCGGAGTGGTATGGACGTTATGCCTACGCCTACCCATACGAATCAAAGTTGTCCTCAAATTGCATTCACTTATATGGTTAGCGCACCCCTTTTATTTATTCAGTATTTACTTTATGGCATGCTTCTATGTATCTTGTTATGTCCCTCTGAGGACCTGGTCCCTTTCCAGGTGTAGATGTTCATGAGTATTCGCAGGAGCGCAGACCCGGACTGGCTATTTATATATTTCGAGGAGGTCTTCTCTTCGAGTCTCGTGATTGATAGTTGTGGTACTTATATTGTATTTGTCTTGTTTATGCTATATTCTAGTTTGATAGTAGATTTGTTTCCATCCAACTATCATCTTTAGATACTTTACATGGAGATCTAGTTTCATAGATAGTGGTTATTTATCTCTATTTGATTCTGTGGATGAGATTTAGTTATGCCCTGTGACATATATATACCACTGGTGAATTGTTATTCATATTACAACGTACGTGTATTATGGTTTCCATATATTGGAGTGTCATATTCATACGGCTAGCATGCTTACGTGTCCTAGTCCTACGTATTTTAGGACTGGGACGTGACACCAGGCACAGACTGAGATAATGAGAGAGAGCATGGAGAATGCTCATCAGGTGGCTCTCCAGGTTGTGGAGAGAGTAGCACGACAACCGCAGCATCCTGGCCAGCAGTACCAGAGGCCAGGTACTATAGTGGACTTCAAGAGGATGATGCCTCGAGAGTTCAAAGGTACCGAAGGAATACTCTATGCTGATGACTGGCTAGAGGATATAGAGAGGAACTTGCATTTGGCGCAGATTTCGAAGATTCTTCAGATCGAGGCCGCTGGCAGTCAGATATTTGATATCGCGCTGACGTGATATCGTACAGAGTCGAGACTCACTGATGGAGGACTTACTTGGGAGGACTTCAAGGATCTCTTCAAGAAGTTCTTTTCTGATGTAGCTTTGGGAGCATTGGAAAGTCAGTTCCATGACTTGGTCCAAGGAAGCATGTCAGTCGACGAATATGCCGCGGAGTTTTGCCATTTGAGTCATTTTTCACCATCGATGATTCGAGACCCAGGAGACAGAGCCCGAAAATTCAGGAAGGGGTTGAATAGAGAGATCAAGTCTCGTACTTCGGGACAACGTACTACTACATTTGAGGGTATTCTGATGGATGTCCAGATTGCTGAAGATGACTTGGACCTCAGGCCCAAGAGAGGACATGACACTTCTGGAGGAACAAGTGGTAACACAGGACCGGCCAAGCGCCCACACTTTTAACAACAACAGAGGTCGTACCAGCAGCAGCATCAGCAGCACCAGGCACCAGTTCGAGGATACATCCAGCTGCAGCAGCCACAGAGACAAAATCAGCCTGTTGTCCAGTATGTGCATTGCGGGAAGATGGGACATACAAGAGACAATTGTAGGAAGATGTTGGGTACATGCTTGTCCTGTGGATCATCAACACATCAGCTGATGGACTGTCCATCTATTCAGACTCGTCAGGGTGGACCAGCCGCTCAAAGAGGACCAGTCAGAGTACTTACTGTACCAGGAGGCCAGCAGAGGGGACCTCCACTTCCACCATAGCAGTAGAGATTTTCTCAGCACCAGCAGCAGCATAAAGGAGCACCACAGGGACGCGCATACACCATGAAGATTGAGGAGGCAGAGCCAGCTGGAGATATAATTTCAGGTTCAGTTTCTCTCGATTCTATTCCAGCACTTGCATTATTTGATTCTAGCGCTTCTCATAGTTTTGTATCTGTGTCTTATGCTCTTAAGCATCGTTTAGAAATGGAAACATTAGATAGGACTTGCAAGATCACGACTGGAGGAGGCATTATCCTAGTCCGTGATTATTACAAGGATCGGAGAGTATCATTGGGAGGCCGAGAGTTGAGCATGAGTTTACTCGTCATGCCACTTCGTACTCGGAATGGACTGGTTGAGTAGGCATCATGCTACTATAGATTGTCACGAAGGCAGAGTAATATTTCGACCGCCAGGAGAGCCAGAGTTTGAGGTCGCCAGAGGAGCAGCAAAGCAGAGCAGAGGAACTTTTGTGGAGCCAGGAAGGAAGAAGAGGAGTTACCACATCCTTTGATAGCATAATTCCTGGATGTATTTCCAGAGGAGTTGCCAGGCTTGCCACCAGACAGAGATGTTAGATGCTGAATTTTCTATAGACTTGGTACCAGGAGCGGAGCCTATTTCACAACACGTCTATAGAGTCAACAACAATGAGCTGGCAGAACTGAAGAAGCAAGTTGAGGAGTTACAGGACAAAGGTTTTATTAGATCCAGTTCATCACCAGGGAGAGCTCCGGTAATGTTTGTACCGAAGAAGGATGACACGATACACATGTGTATCGACTATAGAGCTCTGAACAACCTCACTATCAAGAATAAATATCCACTGCCGAGAATAGATAATCTTTTCGATCAATTGAGCGGAGCGAAGGTGTTTTCAAAGATAGACTTGAGGTCAGGCTATCACCAGGTGAAGGTGAAGAGAGAAGACATACCGAAGACAGCTTTTCGGACCAGATATGGCCAGTTTGAATTCACGGTAATGCCGTTTGGTTTAACCAATACACCAGCAGTATTCATGAACTTGATGAACAAGGTATTCCACCAGTACCTTGACAAGTTCGTAGTGGTGTTCATCGACGATATTCTTGTGTATTCGAAGACCCTAGAGGAGCACGAAGAGCACCTGAGGATGGTCTTGGAGACTCTCAGGAAAGAGGAGTTGTACGAGAAACTTTTAAAGTGTGAGTTCTTCCTTGATAAGGTTGAATTTCTTGGACATATGGTAACGGGTGACGGAATTTCAGTTAACCCAAAGAAGATAGAGGCAGTGGAATCATAGGCTACCCCCAGTTCGGTAGCTGAGATCAGGAGTTTTCTCGGACTAACAGGATACTACAGAAGGTTTGTACAAGACTTCTCCAAGATTGCAGAGACAATGACTAGGCTGACCAAGAAAGATATAGATTTTGTCTGGACAGAGGAATGTCAGGCCACATTTGATGAGCTGAAGAAGAGATTGACGACAGCTCCGGTTTTGACGTTGCCATCTGGGATATGAGGTTTCACTATCTACAGTGATGCTTCAAGAAAGGGTTTGGGATACATTCTTCAGCAGTACGGGAAAGTTATTGCCTATACTTCAAGACAATTATGCCCTCATGAAAAGAACTATCCCACCCATGATTTAGAGTTAGCTGCAGTTATCTTCGCTCTAAAGATGTAGAAATACTATCTGTACGGAGAGCGTGTGGAAATCTTCACGGACCACAAGAGCTTGAAGTATGTATTTACACAGAAGGAGCTGAATATGAGGCAGAGGAGGTGGTTGGAGTTGATGAAAGACTTCGATATCTCATTACAGTACCACCTAGGAAAGGCCAACGTAGTTGCCGATGCCTTGAGCAGGTATCCGATGGCTATGTGCTTAACGACAGATAGACATTTATTGGCCGATCTTGAGAGCTTGGAAATTGAAGTGCTAGTTCCAGGTATTAAGATTCAGATGTGGGGATTGTAGATGCAATCAGAGTTGATGGATAGAATTAGAGCTGTATAGTATGATGATGAGACTCTGAGGAGTATCAGGGCACAAGTTCGGACAGGATTGAAAGATGACTTCACTATTGCGGATGATGGATTTTTACGACATGGCACGAGGATGTGTGTGCCAAGTGGAGAGCTGCGCGAAGAGGTTTTACAGGAGGCACATCGCTCTCAGTACTCGATGCATCCCGGTGCCGACAAGATGTATCGAGATATGAGGGAGCACGTATGGTGGTATGGTATGAAGCGCGAGGTAGCACGCTTTGTATCCCGACGTTTAGTGTACCAGCAGGTAAAAGCAGACCGACAGAGGCCAGGTGGATTGCTTCAACCTTTACCCATTCCAGAGTGGAAGTGGGAGCACGTGACTATGGACTTCGTTTCAGGGCTTCCACGTTCTCCAGGAGGAAATGATGCGATTTGGGTCATCGTAGATAGGTTGACCAAATCAGCCCACTTCTTACCATTCAAGGTGGGTACATCGACAAAGAGGCTAGCAGAGATGTATGTGCAGCAGATTGTCAGATTATATAAAGTTTATGCGAGTATCGTCTCAGATCAGGATAGTCATTTCACTTCTCATTTCTGGAGGAGTCTGCAGGATAGCTTGGGCACTCAGCTCAAGTTCAGTACCGCGTATCACCTCCAGACAAACGGGCAGTCTGAAAGGACTATTCAGATTCTTGAAGATATGCTATGCACTTGTATTTTGGATCTTGGAGATTCTTGGGAGGATTATCTACACCTAGTAGAGTTTGCTTACAACAACAGCTACCAGGCCAGCATTAAAATATCACCATTCGAGGCCTTATATAGACGAAGGTGTCGTACACCGTTATATTGGGATGGTGTTGGAGAGGGAGCTTTGTTAGGACCAGAAATGATCGTGGATGCAGCAGAAAAGGTGAAACTCATCAGAGACAGACTGCGAGTGGCGCAGGACAGACAACGGCATTGGGCCGATAGCCACCGTAGACCCCTAAAGTTTCAGGTATAGGTTTTGTTATTTTTGTTTGTGATTATTTTGTTTTAGATTGCGTGTTAAGACTGTTTGTTCTAGGTTGGCGATTTGGTGTTCCTACGGATTTCTTCGACACGGGGCACGATTCGTTTTGGTAGAGGCGGAAAGCTTAGTCCACGATACATCGGACCTTTCGGTATTCTTGCAAGGGTCGATGCAGTGGTCTATAGACTAGACTTGCCGCCTGCTCTAGATGGAGTGCATGACGTGTTCCTCGTGTCACAGCTGAGACGGTACGTGGCAGATCCTAGTCACGTACTAGATCACTCGAAAATCGAGGTTGGACCGACTCTCAGCTATCCTGAACAGCCCGTAGAGATCTTGGATCGTAGAGAGAAGGTATTGCGGAACCAGACTATTCCCTTGGTTCTTGTTGCATGGAGACATCACTCTCCAGGCGAGTCAACCTGGGAAAGAGAGGACGAAATGCGCGAGCAGTATCCGTATCTCTTCGAGACTTGAGGTACAATTCCTTGTTTGATTGTTTGTTCTTGTGCTAGTTTATTTTAATTTCGAGGACAAAATTCTTTTATGGAGGGTAGATTTGTCATTACCATATTTCAGAATAGGTGTATTTTCATCTTTTTATTTATTTAATTAATGTGTTAATATTACATGATATTTATTTATATTTAATTGCTATGATTTTATTTGATTGATTGTACCTTATCGTTGCCTCGATAATTGGAGCACTACTCTAGCCATTGCCTTCCTACAAATTTTACACCCTTGTCCTAGACGTGCCAGCCTTCTATTTTGATCTTTGTGTAACTCATAATTGTACCCTTTTGTGCTTTATTTTAGTCGTATAATATTCGTCACAAACAATTGTATTTAATTATATATAAATCTAACTTTACATCTTTGTGCATTCCAATCAAAATTGGAGACACAATCTCGACCCATTTTGAGCAACCCAAATTATGATGATATTCTATTCTAAGTCTTCTTCATTCATGACACTTGTGTCCCACCTAATTTTAACCATATGTACTTCTAATTAATTTAGAACACCAATTATATTAATTAATTAATCTAAAACCCCACTTTGTGTAATTTCCTAATTGTTGGGCACTTTTATGCAAAAGTGCATTGAGGTGTCCACACCCCATTGGACCAACACATGAAGAAATCCCATTTTCCTTCATGTGAATTTTTCTCCATAATTTTTGGAGTGTGTAATACTCAACATCAACCCTCATTAAACCTTGGGCCTCCATTTTGAAACAAACCAAATCCTAGCCTTTGAATTTCTACATGAAAAAGCAAAGCCCTGTTTCCAAGGAGGATGTTGACCAGGCCCAACTTTCTAGGTCAACATCAAACCCAACCCTATTTTTCCACACACACACACACATATATATATATATGTCATCTTTTCTTTATATTTTTATCCCCATCAAACCTAACCTAGCCGTAACCTCCCCCCATCTCCTGTTCATCTTCTCCCTCTGCCATCCCGACCGGAGCGCTCGCCGGAGCACTCCCCGGAGACTGCCTCCACGTTCACCAGCATCTCCCTGCTCGCAGACCCCGCCGACCTCACCATCATCACCGGAACCCCGCTGTTCTTGACTCCACGACAACACCCGACTGCCATCAACCGTCGATGATCCGACTGAACGCCGTTGCACCCCGCCTGCCGAGTCCATCCACCCGACCGCCTGGATCTCGACTGGCCTTAGAGCCACGTCGGACCTCGACGACAGCAGCCGTTCTTCCCTCCTTGACTGAACGCTGTCACCATCTCGTCGACGCCGGACACTTCACCATCCCCTCGACGACTCGACTCCCCTTCTCGACAGCACACGCCTGAACCCGACCCCGCTGAACCGACGACTTCCCTCGACTGGACCGGACCGAGCCTCGCCTGAACGACAGCAGCCCACCTCGACGTCGAACACCCCTCGTTCACATGCGTGCAGGTTCGAGTTATTCTCTTCATGTTTTGTATATCTACGTGTGAAATGTTAGGATTTAGCGTGTTCATTAGATATTGATCGCTAGACGTTATGCAAGTGAACCAAATTCGTATGCGTATACGTACATGTATGTGTATAATATTCTAATTGGTATGCATAAAATATTTGTTGATATATATATATATATATATATATATATATATATATATATATATGGATATATATATACATATAATTAAATATTAATACTAGTATGAATATATTGTATATGTACCTTGAGACCCTAGAGTTAATTACGGATATTTCGTATTTACTTTGACTATATGACCCTGAAAATTGTAAGTTGACTGCCTTATGTACACTGACGTACTAGCGAGACATGTGTTAGTGATTGACTGTCTGATTGCACAATATTTGAGGACGTGACACCCGTGCAGCTAGACACACACTTGACCCTGCTATATGACAAGTAGCACCTTAGCGTAGTCTCTGAGTTCAGTGTATTTATGATTGTGTGTATGTTAGTGTACCGAATGATTCTATATTATTATTAAATGATGTCTATAGGACTGTTGGATTATTCAGACAAGACATCGGAAATAAGACATTGGTATTTTCAGCAGAGGACCACAGGCGAGTACATTCTCTGACAGTTTTTATTATGTTGATTATCTCTATGATTATAGTTGTATAGCGTACATGATTCTGATACTATGTATACACGAGTTGGCATCATCGAGACCGATCACGAGGAGTCGTGATTGGAATCTATCGTGCTAGCTGGGGACGGGGAGATATTAGTAGATTATGTGATCATACCCAAGTCTACATGCATCACAGCTCACCCACACCTCACGTCGGTGCAGCCTGACCATTACATGCCTCATAGCCTATTACATATAATTAGCCTGACTATTGCTCGTATCATAGCTATCCGGATGGTTAGCCTGACCTTACATGAATCATAGCTAATCATATGTAACAAGCCTGATCAGTCCCAAGCCGATCACATGATATGCTGATGTTTCACACACTTAGTTAGATATTCTATACATATATCTCTAGTTTATTGATCTAGCATTTCCCTATGTTCTAGTTACTGTCTAGCATTCACTTATATTCCAGTTCATAGTTCTAGCATGCACTTGTATTTCTGTTCATTGCTAGTGTACCATTGATGATGACATATGCTCCAGTATTTCTATTTCTGGTATTTTATTATCTCCATTATTTCTTATTGCTAGTATTTATATCCATCTTGTATTTCTTTACACTGTATTATATTTTTGTCAATATATGTGAAACTGCTGTTAGTGCTTGTACTTCGCTCCAATCATGACTGTTTATTTTTTCCAAAGGATCTTGAGGGCTTCTGTCCCACATACTATGGACCAAGTATAGATACAGATTACACACCAGAGATCTTAGATGACTCCCTCCCCTTAGAGGAGATACTACCTGCAGCTATCTAGATAGCAGTTATTTTATGCATTGAGGTTTATTTGAGTTTATGTTGAGACTTATGTTAATTTTAAATTGAGACGTGTGGAGACTTTTTATGTTGGACAACTAGACTATGGTTTATCTCTATTTTGAGACATTGTGTTTGACTATGTCATTCTTCTTATCTTTTATCATGCCATTTATATCCTTATAGCTATTGTGATTGAGTATACATTATGAGATGTTGAGAGATATTATTTCATTGTCCTCCTTATGGAGTTGATATCATTGACAGGTTGTGAGTTATGTTTAGTATATTATTGAGACATAGACAACGTTCTACCGTCGATGCTGCGGCGTAGGCTGGACGTACCCACACCCATGCGCAATTTTTGGGTGCGGATCGTGACACCGCTAACGCCTCAATATGTTAGAAACCATGGTGCATGATATGAATGCTTCAATGCAACAAGCAATGCTGGAAATTCGAGCACCCTAGTCCCACCGCAACCAGCAATATAGGGTTGAACAAGTTAGAATCCAGTAAACAACGAGAAGTCTGTTGCTCTTCCTCTTAATCCTCTAAATAATGGGAGTGGTTTCGCTCCAGTGAAGCATATGAGTCTACTTGGAACTCTACAGTCGATCATTCTTCCACAAACAGATAATACACATGAAGCTATCCGAGAATTACGGGCTCGCATAGATTCTATTAACAACTGGAAGAAGCTCCATAAGTTGGGGATAAGACAACCTAACCCTCCTGAACAAGTATTTTCATGTTGACTTGGGTGACGGATCATCCGCAAAGCCAATCTTCATCAATAAAAGTCTATCTGAAGAAGATTGCTAATCTTTTATACAACTTATAAGGGAATACATCAACGCCTTTGCACAGAGTTACGAAGACATGCCTGGTCTGGATCCTCCGATCGCAATGCGCTGGCTCAATATTCTTCCAAATGCTAAGGCAGTGAAGCAACAACAGCGATGGTTTTGTTCAGATGTTATGGAAACTATCGAAATAGAAGTAAATAAGCTGATAGCAAGCGGCTTTACCCATAAGAAACAATATCCCGATTGGGTGGCCAATGTTGTTCAAGTTATAAAGAAGAATGGAAAGATCCGAGTCTGTATAGACTATCTGGATCAGAATGCTGCTTGTCCAAAAGATGAGTTTCCTTTTCCAATCATAGATGTAATAATAGACAATACTTGTGGTTTTGAGCGTATGACCTTCATGGATGGGTTCTCAAACAACAACAAGATAAATATGTTCCCAGATGATGAGAAGAACACATCATTCCGAAACACCATTTGGGGTATTGTCACTCCCCGTTTCCGATATACGTATTTAGGACGTATTATTTCTTGCTTGTATGTTTATTAGGTTGCATGGACACTAGACCCATCCTTTGGTTTAGTGTGGTTCATGGTTTATTTTGTGGATTGGTTCAAGTTATGAGAGAACCCTTGGTCTAAACCTCAAACCTTATCTATATAACCCAACTTCTTTCTCTCTCTTCCTTCATTATCTCATTTCTCCTCATTCTTTCATTTTAGGCAAGTACACCTTACATGATATAGAGAAATCCTTAGATTTTAATCCTTACTCTTTTCTTGTATTTTATTAGTCTAATATGTGTATATTATGATTCAAAATTATTTTAATGTTTGGAGTTTTCGGTTTTGATAGGTGAACGTGAGTAGATCTACATTTTTAGTTAGAATTTTCATGGGTTCCATAAATTTTTCTTGGTTTTGATTTATTAAAATATGGTATTTTAGAAAACCATTTTTCTAGATGATAGAGCATTCCATTTCAGGCATTTTGGCTTTTGGTTCACTTGATTTAGAGTTTTTATGAAGGAAACAAGTTTTCGCGTTCTTGGAGCTTTTCCATAACCGAACTTGTTGTCCTGGGACGATGGAGTACCATGCGGCCCAACAACATGCGCCCCTCTAGCATGCGTCCATCTTGTTTGACGCATGTCTGCTCTATGCATACATTCTAAAGTCGAACGCATAGTACCTTGAATGTATGGGAATTCACTAAGGTCAGACTCCATGCGTCCATGAGACTATGCGGCCATGAACCATGCATCTTTTCTTTTGGGTGCATGCCTCTGCACGACTTTGTGACTCTGTACAGCTTTTTATGCTTTTGCCTTATCTCCCTGACATTTTTGGCTTATCACATCAAGTCACATTTAGTCACTTCTTTGACTTGTATTTATTGTCTGTCACTTAGTACTTGCCCCGATGAGTAAACTTTGCCTGTCCATGCGCCCCATATTCTATGCGCCCTCGATTCTCATGTGCCTTGATCGACCATGAGGTCTTGATCTTCATGTGCGCATGCGGCCCCTGTACATTTTATTGAATTGATTTGGTTTGAATGTTCCATTGGACTTTTGATTCATATGTGTAATCTTGATGATTGTGAGAGTATTAGACCCATATATGCGCCTGACTCATCTATACGCCTAACCCGATCATGTGTATAGTTCGACCATGCACCAAGTGACTATACCACCTATGTGCATGACTCGACTTATGTGTTGCAATATGATAGAACTCATATGATTTACTGTAATTGGTGAACTGACTCGACCACTTGTATCCGTACTGATACATTTACTACATATTATGTGTTCCTATGTGCTAAGTGTTCATACGTGATTATATTACATGTTTACACTGAGGGGTACCTACGTGCCACGCGATATGTGATATAATATGATTTCTCCAAGCATGGACAAAATAATTTAGTCAATTTCCAAGCGTGGTTAGGACTTGTTTGATTGTTGCGTCACGCTGGGGTGAATCCAAATTGGACTGCCAAGTGAAAAAGTAGATTCGTATCTAGCGTGTCCGTACTGTGGTACGACATATAAGAGGAATAACATGTGAGCACGCCATGTGATTCTAGCTTACCGTTGGGTTACCTAGGCAACTAAACAATATAGAGAAATATTGGGAGGGTCAAAATCTCGAGATCGTGCTTAACTAGCCACCCCCAAACAATTATCTGGACTGTGCAGGCTGACCCCCATGGATATTGTTTAAATCCTCATTAGTGGATGACAATATCCGAATATTATATTGTACTATGTATTCTATGCGATCTTAGCATGGTGGCCTTACGAGGAACCGGTTCATAAATATTACATGCTATACGGCGATTCATGGCTCGTCTAACCCTGCTAGCACATGGCTCGATCTGAGAATTTTTATTATACACATATATCTCTGGGATAACCCAGATTCTACCTAATAAGTCGTACAAGTGATTGGCCGGTTATGTAACTGAGCTTGATTGTGTATTATATCTTCTGTTAAATAGTTTAGGGATATGACTATCATGGTGTGATGGTCTAACCCTTGTTCTTGTTTGGTTGTAGAGTTAGATTATTGTATCACGATAGGCTATGGACCGAAACTACGAAATGCTATATATATATGTATTTATTTCTCACTGGTTTTGTTTCTTCATTCGTGCTTCCTTTGTGGTACTTGTTATATTGGGGTCTAACCCCACTGCTTTTGCATGGCCAGGTTTAGAGCCAGCACCCGAGGATCCAGCTTACTTCCCCCTGAATAATACTATCCAGCATCCAAAGCTGGGGATAAAATTTTCTCTGAGTCCAAAGATGATGCAAAACTATCGGTCCTCCCTGAGGACTGTGCGACTCAGGAATCAGAAGTCCCAAAGCCAAAAGAGACTTTCTCCTTTGATGACGACGAGGTCATTGAAATCTTCAACGTACTGATGAAGGGCAACAAACTTCGGCTACCAAACATCAGATACCCTGAGGAGGCAGACAAGATCAATAACACCAAGTACTGCCACTACCACCGATACGTCCATAATCCAACCAAAGACTGCACTGTGTTGAAGAGGCTTATCCCACGGCTGATCGATGCCAAGGTGATCACCCCTGACTTCGAGGACAAGATGGTCTTTGTGAATATAGTGTCCCTCCAGTTTGGTGACTTCCCGTTAACAGAGGCCCAGGACGGTGTTGTCCCAATACTGAGAAAAACAATGGAGGTTGTCAATCTTCCACCCGTTCGTGGCCAAACAACCAGTCTGGTACCTCTTAGCACACTACAGGGTGGGGTCATATAGGTTCACCCTAATATTGCTTAAGATCTGACACAACAACTAGCACCTTCAACGACCAGGTCAAAAGGAAAGAAATACAGGCCGTGCCGCTTGATATTTTCCTTAGAAAACATAAATTGTAGACTTTGGATGCTCACCGTAGCTCAACAAGTCTCCTTCTGCACGAAAGTCAAGCCTCGTATGACTCATCAACAACAGCGAGACAGTACTTCTCGACGAAATAAATCCGATGAGGGTGGAATCCGTCATTCCGTATTACGCATATACATGCAGCATGCGGCTGTCATCGGCGTAATAAGCAATCCTGTGCACATGGCAGTGATACTACGCGCACAATTCAGCTAACTCCTTCATGTGTACGCGGCCGTGTTCCTTTACACCTGACTCCCCGTTTGTCACAAGCCAAAGCATCGATAGTATCTGGTGCAACAAATGATGAACTACCACAGTTTCATCATTACAACCAACAGCCACTCCATCTCATGCAGAAGATGGGCTATGATCTCCAGAATGCTGAAGGTTTAAATTTTGGTAAAGAAAGACGTATTCTTTTATAATCTGATAACTATTACAATATTACTCGTAGTAGGATGGGATACGAAGGTGTAAAACCCCTAATTTTAAAAACCATATTAATTATTTAATTAATTATTTAATTTATTTATAGTATTTATTAGTTAATTAGAAGAAATAGAATTTATTGAGGTAATTATTTAGCTAGATAATTATTAAGCAGACTGTTATTTTACCTTATTTTATTTTATGTAGGAGATCTTGTAGACGATTAAAAGATTATTTTATGTACAAATATAATTTTTTGGAATTATATATATATATATATATATATATATATATATATATATATATATATATATATATATATATATATATATACATGTGTATATATATATTATATAGATTTATTAATAAGAAAAGAATAGAAAAGAAATGAAAAGGATAGAAAAGAAATGAAAAGAAAAGAAAAGAAAACCTAAACCCTATAACCCATTTCCTAAGACTACCCGGCCCATTAGCAACCCTACCCGCTAAACAAATTCCCAGCAGCAACAGCAGCAGTATAACCCCCCCCCCCCCCCGCGCAGATTACCCCCCCCCCCCCGTTCTCTCAATATATATATATATATATATATATATATATATATATATATACTCTCCCAAAACCCTAACCCTAAACCCTTACTCTAATCCCCAACCCTGAGCCGACCACCTTACCAGCGCCGCCGACAGGAGCCGCCGCCGCCGGAGCCGCCCGCCGCTTGCCGCCGCGTCCGCAAAAGCGCGCGCCACACAGAAAACTACTGCAACGAACCCCTGTTCAGGCGCCGATTCTCGCTCCATCGCTCGACCAAATTCGACCTCGTCTTCACCGGTATGATCACGACCTTTCCCTCTTCTAACTCTGTGTATTAGTTTCCTTCGATCAGTGCGTAACCCTAGGCGAAAACCGAGACCAAGTTGGAGAAAAACTATAGCTTTAACTTCAGAAAAACTGTTGAGATGACCCATGTTTAAAGACTAGTATCTCCCACCACAGAGATCCAAACTTAGATTTTCTTTTTTCTATGTGAAGACCACCTAATCGAGATTATTTTTTGTTAATTAGATTAATTTATTTGGTGTTATACAGAGATTAATTGGGTTAAAAATTACGAAAAACCTGTTTTCGAACCTTCAAAATTTGCTATACGGAGCGCGCCCCGCCAAACGGGACCGTCCCGTCCCGTACCAATTGTACCAAAAGGCGCGTATGGTATGTCCAGACATGTGGACTTTTGCGGAAACTGATTCGGACGTGTGTGCGCGTCGGAATCAACCCGTATCAGCGAAAAGTTCCCGTATCGCGACTTTTACAAAATATCGCACAATTTAGTGTACGCTCGTCAGAATGCGACAAAACTTGCTCCATTGGACTCGTGGTATCGTGCTGGTCCTGTGACCCAGGTTTCACGCGATTCTGAGATAGTTGACCAAGCCCCCTATTTGCGGGCCCCACCGTTGACTTTTTGGACGAAATTGTGTTCGGCTCACCGGAATCCAAAATTGGACATACCGTTGAGTTTGTACTAACATTTAGAATTTTTTTTTCCTATAATTTGTCCCATTTAGAGACCTTTACCCCTGACACGCTTTTCGGTGCAAAGTGGCCCACATGTGGACCCGCTTTGATCCGAAATTACCGTTTTGCCCCTGTGTCCAAATTGGACGAAAGGGCAGTGTTTTCTAGCTATCTCGCTTATTATGGGAACGTTGGTGATATTTATTTCAATATCCGGAGACATTCATTCTGATGCCATAGTTTCTGATCCATTGTGCCTGACGTCTGGACGCTTACACCTTGCAGCTTTCTTGCTAGGCAAGATACCTTGCCAAATTGCTTACAGTACTTTGCATGCTTATTATATTTCTATATGTTCATTGCTTGTATATTTTCTTTCAGTCATAATTATATTCTATATATATGTTGACACACACTTGACACATAGTATCATGGGAGGGGAGGACAATCAGTAGGCGTATGGGCTATAACCACTCTGGTAAACCGTAGTAACTAGCACGCACTATGGTAGTGTGTCGCGCTGGTCGCTACCCCCGAGGTATGTCAATTTTTTGTGTCGTGCAGGTCGTTACCCACGAGGTATGTCGATTTCTGATGTCCCTGCCTTGTATGTGAGTTGTGAGATTAGATAGAGTAGCCTACCCATGCCCATACGTTGAAAAGTTGTCCTCATTATGCATTTCATATAGATTGTCTTGTACAACGTACTTATATATTTTCTATCTATTATGTATGTTTTACTGTATTCAATTGGCATGCTTCTATGTATCTTGTTATATTCCTATGAGGTCCTGATCCGTGCTCCTGCGAATAGTCAAGATCGTCTACACCTGGAAAGGGACCAGGTCCTCAGAGAGACGTAACAAGATACATAGAAGCATGCCAATTGAATACAGTAAAACATGCATAAATAGACAAAAAATATATAAGTATGATGTACAAGACAATCTATATGAAATGCATAATGAGGATAACTTTTCGACATATGGACATGGGTAGACTACTCGATCTAATCTCACAACTCACACACACGTCAGGGACATCAGAAATCGACATACCTCGGGACTAGCGACCAGCGCGACACCAGAAATTGACATACCTCGGGGGTAGCGACCAGCGCGACACACTACCGTAGCACGTGCTAGTTACTACGGTTTACCAGAGTGGTTATAGCCCATACGCCTACTGATTGTCCTCCCCTCCCATGATACTATGTGTCAAGTGTGTGTCAACATATATATAGTATATAATTATGACTGAAAGAAAAACACACATGCAATGAATATATAAAAAATATAATAAGCATGCAAAGTACTGTAAGCAATTTGGCAAGGTATCTTGCCTAGCAAGAAAGCTGCAAGGTGTAAGTGTCCAGACGTCAGGCACAATGGATCAGAAACTATGAATCAGAATGAAAATCTCCGGATGCTGAATAAACATCACCAACATTCCCAGAATAAGCGAGATAGCTAAAAAATACTACCCTTTCGTCCAATTTGGATACAGGGGCAAAACGGTAATTTTGGGTCAAAGCGGGTCCACAAGTGGGCCACTTTGCACCGAAAAGTGTGCCAGGGGCAAAGTTCTCTAAATGAGATAAATTATAGGTCAAACAAATTCTAAACGTCAATACGAACTCAACGGTACGTCCAATTTTGGATTCCGGTGAGCCGAACACAAATTCGCCCAAAAAGTTAACCGTGGGCCCGCAAATAGGCGGCTTGGTCAACTATCTCAGAATTGCGTGAAACTTGGGTCACAAGAACAGTGTGATACCACGAATCCAATGGCACAAGTTTTGTCGTATTCTAACGAGCGTACACTAAATGGTACGATATTTTACAAAAGTCGCGATACGGGAACTTTTACGGATACAGAGTGATTCTGACGCGCACACAAGTTCAAATCAATTTCCGCAAACGCTCACACGTCTGGACATACCATACGCGCCTTTCGGTGTAACTGGTATGCGACAAGGCAGTCTTGTTTGGCGGGGCGCGCTCCGTATCACAAATTTTATCAATTTCAAAAATAGTTTTTTATGATTTTTAACCCAATTTAATTCTGCATATATCGCCAAATAAATTAATCTAATTAACAGAAAATAATCTTGGTTAGGTGGTCTTCACATGGCAAAAAATAAATCTAAGTTTGGATCTCTGGGGTGGGAGATACGAGTTCTTAAACATTGGTGATTGCAGCAGTTATTCTGAAATTAAAGTTGTGATTTTTCTCCAACTTGGTCTCGGTTTTCACCTAGGGTTATGCGCTGTTCGGAGGAAACTACTACACAGAGTTGGAAGAGGGATAGGTCATGAACATACCGGTGAAGACGGGGTCAAATTTGTTTGCGAGACGAAGCGGAAATCTACTCGTGAACAGGGGTTCGTTGCAGTGATTTCCTGTGCAGTGCTCGCGGGGGCGCGGTCGAGGACGCTGGTGCGGCGGCGGGCGGCTGCTTCGGTCGTCGGCGGCATGTCAATGAGGTCGGCGACGGTCTGGGTTATGGATTAGAGTAAGGGTTTAGGGTTAGGGTTTTGGGAGAGTATAATATATATATATATATATATATATATATATATATATATATATATATATATATATATATATATATATATATATATATATTGAGAGAAAGGGGGGGGGGGTTTAATCCGCGTGGGGGGGGGGGGGGGTTATACTGCTGCTGCTGCTACTGGGAATTTGTTTAGCGGGTAGGGTTGCTAATGGGCCGGGTAGTCTTAGGAAATGGGTTATAGGGTTTAGATTTTATTTTATTTAATTTCTTTTTATTTATTTTCTATCCTTTTCATTTTATTTCTATTCTTTTCTTATTAATAAATCTATATAATATATATATATATATATATAATTCCAAAAAATTATATTTATACATAAAAATAATCTTTTAATCGTCCACAAGGTCTTCTATATAAAATAAAATAAGATAAAATAACAGTCTGCTTAATAATTATCTAGCTAAATAATTATCTAATAATTAAATCCAATAAATTCTATTTCTTCTAATTAACTAATAAATAATATAAATAAATTAAATGATTAATTAAATAATTAATAGGATTTTTAAAATTAGGGATTTTACATTCTACCCAACTTACAAAAATTTTGTCCTCGAAATTGACACTAACCCATATTCATAATAAATCACTATAGTTATTACACTTCATTGCTATCTAGAAGTGATTCCTAAAAGTCATGGTCAGTCACCTTAACACTTCTCATTTATTGTCCATACCCTATTCTATTATCCTCTAACCCGTCTATACTACCCAACTTACAAGAATTCTACTAGTAGTCAAAGTCTCTTATATAATCTGATAACTATTATAATATTACTCGCAGTAGGATGGGATACGAAGGTGCTAGTACGCATTGTCGCTCCATCAAGACTGTAGTGTGTAAAGCTCTAACTCCATACTCTGTCAACAAATAAGAGCATATCTGAACTCTTAATCAAGGACAATGTATTCTCGAACCCACCAAGGACATTGTTTTCCTAATTCGATGCTTTATCAAGGACAACGTTTCATCGATTCAACAGTGCATACATGCTCTCAAATCCTAACGAAGATTTGCTAATAATGTCGATCAAAGGCAAGTTCCTCATCAAGTAATACATCTAAGCTAGTACTTCCCAGCATATTAATTCTAAATGTACAGTGTTTACATTTTATTATTCCCAGCAAGTACAAATGCGTAAAGGGATTTGTGTCCCTCCATGATGTGTTACAAAATCTATTATCTGTGTTCAGGGGTCCTGAATACGCAACAGATAATGGATACACAAAAATTCTCCAGTGGAGCAGTTCTCAGGTCCAGCGAAATATTCTCATTGAGACCACCCAAACTTGATTCCCTTCAGCAAAAAGTGTGTCCTCAAAGCCCAGTCACTTCCAATCTATCTTATTTATGATCCCCAGTCTGGATCAGAAATGCTTCCCTAAGTAAGGTTGGATCACCCCAAGTAACAGTTTATGTCCATATTTTTAGGTGGGATCACCTCTGTGTAAGATGGGATCATCTCTGCGTAAGATACTTCTAACGGTATTCCAATTTTTAGAACTTTGTCACGTCCATATTACCTCTAAGCAACGTTCTGCCTATCGACTTTCTACTATCACATTCGTATAACCCCTGATAGTGCCAGTCATTTCATCTTATTATCCGTACTTAAGGTATGCCACGGGTAAAAATTCTACAATCCAATAATTTGCCATATCCACATTACCTCTGAGAAAATATTCTTGTCTACCGTCACGTCCATAATACCTATGATAGTGTCAGTCATTTCAACTTATCATTCATACTTAGCTTTAAGTATGCGAAGGATGATGAGTCCACAAAAACTCCCCAACGGAATTATCTTAGGCTACAATCAAATCAAGATATTTTCTGACGACAAGATGGATACATCGTTTTGAATGCCGATAAGAGTGTACTACTATACAGTCATGCCCTTCGGTCTGAAGAACGTAGGTGCTACATACTAGCGAGCTATGAACACCATCTTTTATGAACATCTACGCAAGATAGTGGTGTGTTACGTTGATGACATTGCTGTCAAGAGTCGCTCTAAAGATGATCACCTCCGAGACTTGAAGACTGTGTTCGACCTGATGCATGCATACCAGCTCAAGATAAATCATACAAAATTCTTCCTGGAAGTCTCTAGCGACAAATTTTTGGATTTTGTCATAACTTCGAAGGGTATCCACGTAAACCCTGACAAGACTAAAGTAATTCATAAAATGCACCTGCCGAAAAATCTCAGAGAAATTCGTGGCCTTCAAGGAAAACTGGAATACATCAGGAGGTTCATATCAAAACTCTCTAGATATTGTCAGTCGTCCACTCAGCTCATAAAGAAGGGAGTCTCTATTGTCTGGAATAAAAATAACAGCGTGCCATCGATGACATCAAGGAGTATCTTATGAACCCCCGAGTATTAGTGGCCCCCGTTGTGGGAAGAACCTTCTTGCTATATGTGTGGGCAATGGATCATTCCCTCGGAGCTCTACTAGCCCAGAAAAGTGATGCGGGTCATGAACATGCCATATACTATCTCAACAGAATAATGGCCGGCGTGGAGCATAAATGCAACCCCAATGAGAATGAATGCCTAGATCTGGTCTGTGCCATTCAGAAGATCCGACATTATATGGAATGATAAACCATCCATGTGATCTCGTGAGTTAATCCTCTCAGGGTCCTTATGACTAAACCCGGAGCGCTCAACTCTCGCCTAGCCATATGGGAAATACTGCTGTCGTCGTACGACATGGTATTTGTCCCACAAAAGGCGATCAAATGCCAAGCATTGACAGATTTCCTGGCAGCCCACCATGTACCAAAAACCTCGAAGCTCTACGAGAAAATTCCAGACGACGTAACAAACTCCAACATGACGAGCTCGGAGGTCGTTTGACGAATGTTCTTTGACGGTGCTTCAAGAACATGGCCCAAAGGCGATATCGTCGCTGGAGTTGGAATAGTTTTAATCTCCCCATACGATCTGGTTATTAATCGCGTTTGCTCCCTCATAGAGCCATGCTCCAATAATTTGGCAGAGTACTGCACTCTCGTAAATGGGCTCCAACTCGCTAAACAAGTAGGAGTAGACTACTTGGAGGCCGACGACGATTCTAAGCTGATAGTCAGTCAGGTCCAGGGCGAGTACAAGGTCGGGCACGAAGACTTGATTCTCTACCACCTAGACGCGTTCGTAATAATCTCTACTTTCGAGGGATTTTTATAGAGCACTTTCCTCGACTGTAAAATATCGAGGCCGATGCCTGGCCAGCCTCGCTGCCTCCCTGGCAGTCACGGTCAAAGCCCATAAGCTGATCATAGTGGTCGGTAAAGAGTTGGTTTGCCCGAAAGACAACTTCTGCATGTGTCTAAGCTAAACAACGAAAGAAGACACCAGCATCTAAGACTGGAGGCTCCAATTCATCGACTACGCAGTCCATGAAATTCTTTCGAGAACCCAAAGGAAGCACTTCCATCATAAGACGTTCCCTCCGGTTCTATTACGATACGACTACTAAAATTTTGTATCGTCGTTCCTATGAAGGTCTTCTGCTACTATGCCTATCGAATGAAAAAGCGAAACATGCTCTCCGCGAGGCTCACAAAGGGGTTTACGGTGTCCATCAGTTCGGACCCAAGCTATAGGACCGTCTCCGGAGAATGAGTTACTATTGGCTGATAATAGTAGCGGATGCTGTTAACTATGCGAGAAAGTACCAAGTGTGCCAAATTTACGCAGACTTTATCCACCAGCCCTCAGAATTCCTACACCCAACGGTAATATCTTGGTTGTTTGAAGCATGGAGAATGGACATTATCGGGCTAATTAGTCCACCTTCTTCTAAGGGACATCGGTTCATCTTGGCTATTACCGAATACTTCTCCAAGTAGGCGAAAGCTGTTCCACTCACTGAAGTAAAGACCTCAAACGTGATAATCTTTGTCAAGCAGCACGTCATATACCGCTTCGGCCTACTACGGAGGATCATTCACGATAATGGTCTACAGTTTGTAAGTCATGCTTGTCACGTCCTAGTCCCAAAATATAGGACTATAGTACGTGACAATGGCTAACTATGTATTAAGTGGACTCCAGTCCAACTCGAATACGTATACGATGTCTATAATAAGTTATAATTTCTATAAGGCAAGTTAATCTATATCTCAATCCACATGTGAATAAAAATCAAGAATGAACAATATAGTTCATGGTCTGTAGCCTACTAGCATATATATTCGAATAAACTCGAAAGAATAAAATGAGTTTATCAAAATTAAACCATATCAGCAGAATAAGTCACGAGAATTAAATTTAACAATACATAATGATGAAGGAAAATTCAAATAATTTAATCACACCAAAAATCTAAAAGTCATCCGGTGGAGACAAATCCACTACTAGAAGACGAAAAGATAAAGGTAAGAAAATAAATCAAAGTCTATGCTATAAGAATAACTAAGCAATAGCCGAGTCGTCAACGGTGGTTGTACCATCGTCTGGTGCCAATCCGTAGGACTCCGAGTAATCCTGCACACTGGAGAACGAATCCAGGTCCTCAATGAGATGTAACAAGATACAACATACAAGCCAAGTATATCAAAAATATAGCATTCTAAAATAGACCGATGCAGGAAGAAAAATAACTAAGGCATAATCTATACTATAATCATATACGAAAGAGAGAGACTAATTACACATGAACTCCAAAATACGACGGGATACAAATACCATAGCTCGCACCAAATAAACCATGGCTAAGAGAATACTCACCCGACCTTGGTGGACACATGGTGAACAAATAACCCGACCTTAGTGGTCACAGGATCACAAAACAAATAACCCGACCTTTGTGGCCATAGGGTTATCAATAACGAGATAGGGAATAAAATAGTCCATGTGTTTATAATCATTCTCGCGTGTCTAACACTCACATGGGTATAATCGATCCATCACTATTTAAATCAAGTCTATAATCTACGACAATGGTGCATACAATCATGTACTAATATGCCTATAAAAATAAATTTTAACTAATGTCATGTGAATATAATACAAACAAATATATATAAAATAAGCCAAATAAATTAGATATGCTATAGGAAATTGAAGAACTTGATAAGGTATACTTGCATGTATCTGTGTTAAGTCTATGCTGAGATTGATAGTACGAGGTATGATCCCAAGCCTTCAAATAATTCTCAAGCATTTATATTTTATGGTTGCATGGCTGTTCTGGTTTCTTTCCACGCGCGGGAAGGAACTCGCACCTTCGACTCCAACTGGGGTCAGCGCTAGTCAAGCGGTCAGCGTCGGGTACACGCTCGGACTATCGGTGTCACTTTCCGTTCCCGATATACGTATTTGGAACATATTTTTATTTTAGTATGGTTGCATGTGCATGTGCATGGAGACTAGACCCATTTTTTGATTTTACCTTTCTCATGGTTTATTTTGTGGGTTGGTTCAAGTCATGAGAACCCTTGGTTCAATCCTCAACCCTACCATATATAACCCAATATTTTCTCTCTCTCTCTCTCTCTTCACTTCTTCATTTCTTCCTCTCTTTAGTTTTCTCTTCCCATTTTCATAGGCAAGTACACTTTGTATGAGAAATGGAGAAATCCTCTATATTATTGTTCCATTATGTTTGTTATGTGTTTCTAAGCACTTTTAGTTCTTAGAGTTTTCTGTTTTGATGGGTGGTTTTGAGTAGATCTACATTTCTAACTTAGGGTTTTATGGGTATTCATGAGTTTTTTTGGTTTTGATCTATTAAACTCCTGTCTTTGAAAATCAGTTTTTGCTACATGATAGAACTTTAATTTAGAGCATTTTGGCTTTTTGGTTCACCATATTTGGACTTAAAATGAGAATTTTATGGACAAAACAAGATTTTAGTTTTTGAAGCTTTCGTCATAGCCGAACCTGCTGTTTGGAGAAGGCGTAGTTCATATGCGGCCAGTGAGCTATGCGGCTGAGAGTGCTATGCGGCCCGAGGGGGTTATGCGGCCTGAACTCTTGCCACATACTGACAGCATGTGTCCATCTTGTTGGACGCATGACTGCTTATTTACACAAGTGTCCTTGAACACCTTGTATTTCCACTCGCTGAACTAATGAAAAATTCGCTAAGTCCAAAAGACCTCCATGCGGCATCGACTCCATGCGGCATTGACTCATATGCGCCACCGACACTTATGCGGCATTAGAGAATATGCAGCCACCATTTCCTTGGACGCATGACTCCGAACTGTGGCACATATTTCTATGATATTTATCTTTTCTCTCTGACACTTTTTATGGCTTGTCACATCTATAATTTTATGTCACATCACTGAGACTTTATTCATTGTCCGTCACTTCAATACTTGTCCCAAGGAGTAGACTTAAACCCTAAGCATGCGGCCTGACTTCATATGCGGCCCTGACTTAACATGCGGTCAGGACTTATGCGGCCTGTACTTCCCATGCGGCCTAGAGACGCATGCAGCCTTGCTTATTTTGATTGAATATTTCTTGTTCTATCGTGACCCAATGTATAATTGATAATTGGACTCGAATACTGTATCAGTGCTGATACCACTATTGCTTGATAATTGTCAATGATTTAATGTGTATCGAGGTGAGACACATCTTGTCACGTGGTAAGTGATTATATTTGGGTTGTGCATCAAGAATGCCTCCAAATTTCTTGAATGCGTGATATTTTAAATATATATTATTTTTCCACCACGGGCATAATAAGCGAGTCAACTGCCAAAGCGTGTCTAGGATATTGATTGTCTGAATGTTGCATATACACTCGGATGAATCCATATTTGACTTCCATGGATTCGTATCTAGCGTGCCCGTACTTTGTACGACATCTTAAAAGAAATTCTCATATGAAAACGCCTTGAGATTTCAAACACAACATATGGCTAATTAGGTAACTGAAAGTGGTAGTAACATTTGAGGGAACAGTATCCCGAGATCATGCCAACGAACCTTCCCACGGAAATTCATTCTAAGTGCGCTGTGGGCTGGCCACCACAGATACTGTATATCATCTGCCTTAGTGGAGTGTAGTATCTGACCTATTATTATGTCGAGCCACTGTTTCACTATAAGAACACTGAAACCACTAATACCGTATTTGTCATGCCCCAGTCCCAAAATACGTAGGACCAGAAATACGTAAGCATGCCAGCCGTATGTATATGGCAACTCCAATATATGGATACCATAATACACACATACGCTGTAATATGAATGTTAACTCACATGTGGTATATATATTGTCACAAGTCACAGGGCATAACTAGATCTCATCCACAAAATCAAATAACCAATCAACTATATAACTGAATCAAGTATAAAATGCTTGATAAGAACAAGTAGTTGGGTGGAGACAAATCCACTACCAAACTAGAATATCAGAGAAACAAAATAGGTACATCTAATGAACAATGAGGCTCGAAGAGAAGATCTCCTCGAAAGAGAGATAAGTAGCAAGTCCTGATCCGTGCTCCTGCGAATAGTCAATATCGTCTACACTTAGAAAGGGACCAGGTCCTCAGAGGGACGTAACAAGATACATAGAAGCATGCCAATTGAATACAGTAAAATACGCATAATAGACAAAAATATATAAGTATGCTGTACTAGACAATCTATATGAAATGCATAATGAGGACAACCTTTTTGACGTATGGGTAGGTGTAGGATACTCTATCTATCTCACAACTCACACACACGTCCATGAATATCATCAGCCATCATATCGCGAGGGTAGCGACCATCGTGACACCATCAGCCGATATACTACGAGGGTAGCGACCATCGTGACACAACTCCCGTAGTGCGTGCTAGTTACTATGGTTTACCAGAGTGGGTAGCCCATACGCCTACTGATTGTCCTTCCCTCCCATGATACTATGTGTCAAGTGTGTGTCAACATATATAATATATAATTATGACTGAAAGAAAACACATATATAATGAATATATGAAAATATGATAAGCATGCAAAGTACTGTAAGAAATTTGGCAGGGTATCTTGCCTGGTCTGAAAAAGGATGAAGTCCCAACTCAAGGCGTCGTCCGATCTACCTGTCACATAAATTAAACAAGTTAGGTTTCAAAAGTGGGTGAATAGGTTTCTCCATTTTAATCTATTTTAATTCTGAATAAAATAATCTAAAATAGTATTTTAATCTGATTTTATTGTTAAACCCTAATTTTGGTCTAAAAAAAGTCAACTTTACGAATTTGTGATCCGTGGTTCGCAAATCGAGGCAATCTGTTGACCAAAAAGTCAACCGACTCAAATCCTGAATTTGTGTGTGGAATTCTATAGATTTTAGCACTACATGAATGCTGGAGTCGACGGTTTCATAAAATCACAAGTCGGTAAAGAGTTATGGCCACAAGGGCGCACAGATGACAGTTTTCGGTGGTTTCCTATTTACATCTACGTTGCACGAATTTTACAGTAAATTAAACTTACATGTTAAATTCTGGAAATATTATTTTATGAAATTTCATCATGTCAACTTTCTGAAACTTTAAACGGTTCATAATTCCGAATTCGGGATCTCCCGAAATCTCGAAAACACAAAAATGCATCTGATTTCGGACAACTGACACTTTTAGAATTTTCGTGAAAAATAAGTTCATAAATTATTAAAATAGTTTATATATTCAGAAAACTAACCTTGATATGATTCTAACAAAAAAAACTTGAACGCGTTTGGAGTCCGGAGATAGGAGATATCGTCTTTTTAAGTTGTCATAACTACTAGAAAATGAGGCTAAATTTATAACAAATTTTGACTATTTTTGGATGAAAATGAGGGGAATTTGGGGAAGAAAAATATGAAAGAAAAGTTTATTCCATAAGTCTAATAGGTATTTATAATGGTGGAGACTACTTAATTGAATACGACTAGAATTGGCTAATTTGGATATGATTAGGATGAGTTTAAATAAGGATATGATATGCATGAAGTTGCTTTCCTAGTAGGCTCAGAATTTGAATTAATTTAAAATAGAGTTTGAGTTTATTTCAATAATTTATAATCTTAAATAGAATTAAAGATAATACAAATAATTTATATATAATCTTATTAATATCTATTAACACTAAATTAGCATCTATCTAATATTAAGACTATATATATCCAAATAAATCCTAAATAATTTCAAAAATCTAAATGAATTTCTTAAAATTCTAAATAAATTACATAAAAATATAATTAATTTTAACCTAAAATCAATATTTGGTAGGAACAATATACAAGTATGGTCATATAGTAAATCATGAAAGTCCTAAAAATTTACGTTCCCTACGTTTTAATTACCTAAAAATTCTAGAAAAATCTCCAAAAATCTAAAATAGCCTAAAAATGATTCTAATTAAATATTTACATAAGTAAATATACTAAGAAATTTATTTTCTAATTAACTAAGAGAATACTCTAAAGTAATTCAATATTTAAAATAATCTATAATAAATATAATAATATAAAATACACACAAAATACCTATTTTGGGTGAGGGAGTTTACAATCTACCCAACTTACAAAAATTTTGTCCTCGAAATTAAAAATAAGAAATAATTTGTTAAATCTTTCACATTCGTATCTAAGGCAAGTCAACCGCTATCTTCTTAAAATTTTAAATGACAAAATCGATTCAAAGCCATCATAATCTCTTCAAAATTAAAATAACCGCTGTTTAAATCAAAATTTAACCTATCACAATCTCTTCTAGATTTTTAGATAATCAACATCCAAATTTAATTCAAATCTATATGATATCTTGAAGATTTAAATAACCCACATCAAATTTTATATCACGATTTCCAACTATCATAATCTCCTATAAATTTTAAACAATTCTAATCAAATCTTATTCCTATATTTCAACTTAAGAATTTTGTACTCTTCAAATTTTAAATTCAATTTCTATTACTAATATTTCAAATAGGTGATCCAACAATCAAAATTCAACTTTTAATTCAAATAATCAAATTGTAAAATTTTGAATTCAATCCATCAATGTTCATGTTTAGAGTTCTATATTTTTTTCCTCAAGATTTAAATTGTTAATTCAATCTCCAATATTCAAAATTTAAATTAAGTGCTCAAATTATAAATATTTGGTCTACAATATCAAAATTTATTCTATAAGGCATTCTTACCTTTAAAGTTAAATCCTCATCGTCTAAATCATTCTTCTAAAAATTCTCAAAATTAAAATGACTTAAATCTCTCAATCTAATCTTACTTGATCACAATCTAAAAAATTTATCTCAAGTTGACAATGCAACTTCTACCCAACTTAGAATTTATCGACCTATCACATAGGCTATGCATTTAAGAAAAACATTCTCAAATTATTTAATAGTGTTATTCAATCCACAAAATATCTCACATATTTTATGTCCTTAATTACAAAAGATAGTCACCAAGTAATATGATTGGCCTATGGGGTATATCTATTACTATCCGTATATCAAACTTATATCAAGCACGAGCGTTCGTCTTTCCGAAATAGGGGAAGACGAAAAACAATAATAAAGAATTTAAGGAGGAGGTGATAGAATACAAGTACGGGGTTCAAGGCGATTAAAGAATTCAAAAGAGAGTTGTCAGGGCAGTTATGGATTGAAATCTTATTTTGGTAAATTCCTATTTGCATGCTTATATCAGTACAGTTATGTAACCGATACGATATGCTCGGACATGTCTAAAAGGCAAGTATATTCGTCTACTAGTCAACTATATATCTCAATCCACGTAAAGTAGTCATGCGAAGAGCGAACCAAGTGCATTAAGATTGATCAGACCGTAATACACTGATTCTGATTTAAACAATGTATTAGTAGGTGTCCCCAATAACACATATGTCATGAAAAAGCTCGATAAAAGAATAAGCTTACAAAACTAGGCTATAAAGTAGCAGCATAAGCGGAGGTAGTCCAGAAAATATAAGTACGCTGAATTATGATGAAGGAAGGTACAAAATAATTTAAGTTCACAAAGAAGATAAGACTCGTTCGGTGTTGTGTTCTACAGTTGCCATACTAACTTCTTGTCTAAGTCTATAGTCGACCAAATGGAGGTATGGGCCTATAAGTTCTACAGTCTAGATAAACACTATCTTCTTATGCAAGCCTATAGTTGGTGTCATTCAATTACACTTTATTAATGGGTCAAAAGGACTATGTGATACTAGATTATGAGACATAATACCAAACTTACAATAATTTAACTAATAGGGTTATTGAACAATAGAGGGTATATACCTAGTACAAGTCACCTTCCTAATCCCTATCAAGCACGAAAGAAAAGATAAGATTGACGTTGTGAAAAGATCAAGCAAGATGCAATACAAGCAATCAAATAAGAATGCAAAATAAAATCAAGGGAGGTGATTAAATAAGTGGATGAGATCCTATACTCTATTTCTATTTGCAGGCTTGTTCGGTACAGTAACGTAACCGAGTCAATATGCTCTCGACCTGCATGGGCCACCACAAAAATATGTCACACCCTAGTCCCAAAATACGTAAGCATGCCAGCCGTATGTATATGACAACTCCAATATATGGATACCATAATACACAAGTACGCTGTAATATGAATGTTAACTCACATGTGGTATATATATTGTCACAAGTCACAGGGCATAACTAGATCTCATCCACAGAATCAAATAACCAATCAACTATATAACTGAATGAAGTATAAAATGCTTGATAAGAACTAGTAGTTGGGTGGAGACAAATCCACTACCAAACTAGAATATAAGAGAAACAAAATAGGTACATCTAATGAACAATGAGGCTCGAAGAGAATACCTCATCGAAAGAGAGATAAGTAGCAAGTCCTGATCCGTGCTCCTGCGAATAGTCAAGATCGTCTATACCTGGAAATGGACCATATCCTCAGAGGGACGTAACAAGATACATAGAAGCATGCCAATTGAATACAGTAAAACATGCATAATAGACAGAAAATATATAAGTACGTTGTACTAGACAATCTATATGAAATACATCCTTTTCGACGTATGGGTAGGTGTAGGATACTCTATCTATCTTACAACTCACACACACGTCCATGAACATCATCAGCCGTCATATCGCGGGGGTAGAGACCATCGTGACACCATCAGCCGACATGCCGCGAGGGTAAAGACCATCGCGACATAACTCCCGTAGTGGGTGCTAGTTACTACGGTTTACCAGAGTGGGTAGCCCATACGCCTACTGATTGTTCTTCCCTCCCATGATACTATGTGTCAAGTGTGTGTCAACATATATAATATATAATTATGACTGAAAGAAAACACATATATAATGAATATATGAAAATATGATAAGCATGTAAAGTACTGTAAGAAATTTGGCAAGGTATCTTGCCTGGTCTAAAAAAGGATGAAGTCCCAACTCAATGCGTCATCCGATCTACCCGTCACATAAATTAAACAAGTTAGGTTACAAAAGTGGGTGAGTAGGTTCCACCATTTTAATCTATTTTAATTCTGAATAAAATAACCTAAAATAGTATTTTTATCTTATTATAAACTGTTTTTATTGTTAAACCCTAATTTTGGTCCAAAAAATGTCAACTTTACGAATTTGTGATCCGTGGTACGCAAATCGAGACAATCCGTTGACAAAAAGTCAACCGACTCAAATTCTGGATTTGTGTATGGAATCCTATAGATTTTAGTGCTACATGAATGCTGAAATCGACGATTTTATAAATCATAAGTCGGTAAAGAGTTATGGCCACAAGGGCGCACAGATGACAGTTTTCGATGGTTTTCTATTTACGTTTACGTTGCACGAATTTTACAGTAAATTAAACTTACATGTTAAATTCTAGAAATATTATTTTATGGAAATTCATCATGTTAACTTTCTGAAACTTTAAACGGTTCATAATTTCGAATTCGGGATATCCCAAAATCTCGAAAACACAAAAACGCATCTGATTTCGGACAGCTGGCACTTTTAGAATTTTTTGGAAAAATAAGTTCATAAATTATTAAAATAATTTATATATTCAGAAAACTAACCTTGATATGGTTCTAACAAAAAAATGGAACGCGTTTGGAGTCCGGAGCTAGGAGATATCGTCTTTTTAAGTCGTCATAACTACTAGAAAATGAGACTGAATTTATGACAAATTTTGACTATTTTTGAACAAAAATGAGGGAAATTGGAGAAAAAAATATGAAAGAAGAGTTTATTCCATAAGTCTAATATGTATTTATAATGGTGGAGACTACTTAATTGAATACGAGTAGGATTGGCTAATTTGGATATGATTAGGATGAGTTTAAATAAGGATAGGATATGCATGAAGTTGCTTTCCTACTAGGCTCAGAATTTGAATTAATTTAAAATAGAGTTTGAGTTTATCTCAATAATTTATAATCTTAAATAGAATTAAAGATAATAAAAATAATTTATATATAATCTTATTAATATCTATTAACACTAAATTAGCATCTATCTAATATTAAGACTATATATATCCAAATAAATCTTAAATAATTTTAAAAATCTAAATAAATTTCTTAAAATTCTAAACAAATTACATAAAAATATAATTAATTTTAACCTAAAATTAATATTTGGTAGGAACAATATGCAAGTATAGTCTCATAGTAAATCATGAAAGTCATAAAAATTTATGTTCCCTATGTTTTAATTACCTAAAAATTCTAAAAAAATTTCTAAAAATCTAAAATAGCCTAAAAATAATTCTAATTAAATATTTACATAAGTAAATATACTAAGAAATTTATTTTCTAATTAACTAAGAGAATACTCTAAAGTAATTCAATATTTAAAATAATCTATAATAAATATTATAATATAAAATACACACAAAATACCTATTTTGGGTGAGGGGCTTTACAGTATTTTTAGTGCAGTGGCCCTATGGGGGACTGGTGCATCCTACAAGTGCCTATTTTTTTTATTTGGTTCGGTTAGCTCATGTTCGGCACTGACGTAATCTGAGAATTTATTATGCATTATTTCTGAGATAATCTCAGACTCCACAAAATAGCAAGCAGTACAAATGATTGGCCGATATAAATAATGGACTTGGTTGTGATTGTATTATTCGGTTAGTATCCTAGAAAAATGGACTGTCATAGTATGATAGTTCAACCCTTGTCCTTGTTGGTTGTAGGGTTGGACCTTTGCGCTAGGATATGTCATGGACCTAAGATACGACACTGAACCTATGTATTATTATATGGTTTTCTTGGATTTTTGTTTCTCTATTTTTTGCTTTCCTTGTGGTACTTGCTATTTGATATGTCATGGACCTAAGATACCCACAGGTTTTCCATTGCCAGATTTTAAGCCAGCATCCGAGGATCCAGCGTACCTTCTTCCAACTCATGGCACGTACCAGGGACATAGTCGCAAGGGATATCGAGTGAATTTTCTTCTTCCTTGCTCATCAATGAACATTTACTCCTTTTGGCTTTTAGCCACCGACACCTGTTAGCCAGCTCGTCTGGACATTAGTTTTCTTACATGATTGTATTAAATTAGACTGCAGCTGATCACTGTCATATACTTTTGTTACTCTTCCAGCTCCTTATTTTGCATAGCTGATCATTTTGAGAAAGTGTTTGGGACGTCTTATTGTTTTATCATATATGTTGTAGGCTTAATATTTTTTGTTTGAATGATTGAGACATATAAGTTCTTGACCATAGGTGTCACTATTACATTTCTAGGAAAGAATATTTTAGTAATTTTATATTTAATTAAATATTATGCATGATAAATAATTATTTATTGTATTATTTAATTGTTGTTAGATGTTATTTATTTATTTTGGACTTGTGTTAGTGGATCGAACTAGTTTACTTTAGACTCATGGACCAACATGTATTACTTGTTAGATTTTAGCCCATTTAGAAAGCCTATTGTTTAGGAGGAGAATTAAATTAATTAAACCATTAGACTAGAAGCTTCCCTCCTTAATTATTTCTTCATGAGAGGCCCCAAGGGGTATATTGGACAATTCATAGTGACTAGAGGAAGGAGAAATGGGGGCTGGCCTATTAAAGAGGGGGGAATTTGTTTCTCTTATCTCTTTTTATTTAAAAATTAGATATAGAATTTCTCTCAACCAAATTTCTTCATTTCCATTTCATTTTCCTACCAAATTTTATCCCAATTCCTTTCCAAATTACCATTGGAGACTAGTGGAGCAAGGATCTAGAAGGAGGAAGCAAGGATCTACAAAGAGGAGCAAGGATCTACAAATTGGAGGCCAATTTTATCATATTTGGAGGTTGCATTGGGAATCCATCTCCTAATAGGTACAATTCAATTTTTTTCCTTAATTTAGATTCTAAATATGAGATTTAACCATGAGAAATCAACCCATATGCATAGGCTACCCATAGGATTTGGTTTTGTGTTCATAGGAGGCCTATTGAAAAAGTTATGGTACTTTTTGTGTCAATTTTGGAGGAATTCCGAGATTGACAATTGTTGTGTGTGTCAATTGGTTCTATAGATCATTTTGGCATGTGTTTGTGTGTTTGGGACTAGTGTCGTATCCACAATTGGGTACGTGTAGGTTGTATTCCAACAATTTGGTGATACGTGTTGATTTGGGGATTTTTCCTCCGACACGGGACTTTGAGCATGTCACATTTTGACACGGACACGTAGATTTGTGTTTGACTCTTTGTATTGCTCATAAATAATATTTTAGACTTGCTCGTGTCCTTCGGGGTACGTTTGGATGTGTGGTGGACTCGTGTCACAAGTGTATCCTAGATCTAGTGGGATACGGGGTGATACGATCCATGTGTTTTTGCAATTTAATTCTAGATCTATTTCTCTTGTGTTCTTGGTCTTGGTGATGTATAATTATATATATATATATATATATATATATATATATATATATATATATATATATATATTATGGTGTATATATATTTATGTAATATTGTGTCTTAGATCTATGTATCTATGTATAAACTATATGTGTATATATTGTTATGTAGCTATTCTTCTACATGTAAGGTATATTTATATATTGTAGTATGTATATATATGTATATGTTAAGTGGATATTTATATGTTGTTATATATATATATATATATATATATATATATATATATATATATATATATATATATATATATATATATTGTTATATGTTATATATTGTGTATGATTATATATACGTAAACGTATGTGTGTTGTTATAAATATGTTACTATATATGTGTGTTACTATGTAGATATTATGTGCATATATATATATATATATATATATGTGAGGAGTATGAGTGTATATGTATATTTTTTAGTTGTAGTTATATACATATATTTAGTATATATATATTATGTGTATATATATATAGTAATTAATATATACGTACACATGTTCCTAATTTTCTAATTATGTTTTAGTATACTATATGTATAATATTTAGTTGTTAGTATGTATATTTACGGGTAGTTAGTGTAAGCAAGGTATTGGGTATTACCTTGAGACAGCAAGGTAAGTACCAAGGTAATTGGGGATAACCAAGGTATTGGGAGTGGGTAGCAAGTTTATGGTTTAGTGTTGTGATACTAAGTTGGTTCAAAACCAAGGTATCCATTTGATGTTTAAACCAAGGTATCCATTTGATGTTTATAATTATGATTTTATATAATTAATATTGTTTGACATATGTATGTGATGCTTTATCTATTGTTTTACGTATCCAGAGATACGGTATCCTAGTATCCTAAGTTGTAGTTTATGACCTAGACTTTAGTATTTGAACCCAATATTTTGTGTTAGACTTATGCAACCTAGAAATAGGTAGTTGAATATAGTTGACCATAGTTGACTTAGAGTTGACCTAGTTTGACTTTTGACTTAGAATTGACTTATTGACCTAGAAGTTGACTAGTTTAACTTATTTTCTTTCCGGAACCTTGTATTGATGTTGTATTCCATATCTAGGTCTTCGAGGCACCGTATCAGACATCTATGAGACTATTCTTTGGACTTCAAGTGAGTACATTCTCTAATAGTTTCTCATTTATGATATCCTTTATGTTCATTGTATCTAGTGTAGATATCCATGTTCTCTTGACACGATGGTTACATGGATTGGTATATCCGGATCTCGTCATGGGATGTTATTCCTTGGTATATGGTGCATCTTGTGCAAGCATTGTTTCATTGATTATCTTGTACATGTACAGACACTGATTCTCGAGAATACTAGCTATCTTCTTGGGGAATCTCGTGACATAGCGTACCGTGGTTGGATCTATTATACCATTCGGGGGTGGGGAGTACTTTAGTGTAGATATATGATCATACCCTCATTGTATCAAGTATTGTTCATTGAATAGTGTTAATCATACACCGCGTATATGATTTGCCAGGCCATATATATTGTATCATGTTCCCAAGCCGATCACATGTTAAAGCTAGTACTCACACACTTAGTCATTAGTATTCTTGTTTATTGTCATATTGTTCATTATTGTATTCATTCCAATATTTCCTTATAGTATATCTCTCATATCTATTGTGCATCTTGTATATTCACATCTATTTACTGTTACATAGTTTTTATCATTGATTAGAACTGCTGTTAGAGATGTACTCTGCTCCTTTTCTGACTGGATATATTTTTCCCAGATGATACTGAGGACTGGTACCCTACACATTATGGACCTCAGGATGTTGTGGGCTTAGAGTCAGTGACCCTGGCTCAGGAGGGACTTATCTCGATTGAGACAGATGCCCCGGGATTAGTACCTTCTTAGTATTTCTTATACTGGATTTGTCTTCAGAAGCTCAAATAACGACAACTTTGCCGGGGTATTGGCAAGTTAAGCCAAGATATCAAAGTTGTAGGACTTTTTTAATCCCTGAGTCATTTCCTTGCGCAATGGCTTGTCGAAGCGTCCCTCTTTTTGTTTGGACTTGTCCGCTGGTGGGAATTGAGATAGACCCGGATCAGACACGATAGGTACATTAGTTGGCAGTGCATTAACGTTGAGAACTTTGTAATCTCGCTGGTAAGCAAGGCCCGACCTGGTTTCCCCTACCCAGGCCTCATCAGTGGTGGAAGAAACCATGCGACAGAACATGGTTTTTCGTATTTTAGGCTTGGCAGCGAAAGGCGCTGCTTGCTGCGTTATGCCTAGGACTAGATTCGGGTGGAACCACATGATCTCGCCCTGAGGGGTCGTAAGAGGTGTCAGCTCGGCTGCTTGGTCGCGAGCTGGGGAAGATTCACTACCTCTATTGTTTCCCTTGTGATCGGTGTGACTCCGTCCTGGACTTCTGTCAGTGGGAAGTTGCCGAAATTGAGGGACACTGTGTTAGCAACAATCGTTACATCATCAAAATTCAGGGAGAGATCCTTGGTATCGATCAACCATTGGATGTACCGCTTCAACATGTAGCACTCCTGCGTCAGGTGGTGAACGTTCTGGTGGAAGTGATCGTACTTTGGGTTATTTATCTCCTCCACTTCAGGCTGACGTTTGACATCAGGGAGGCAAATTTTACCTCCATGCATCATCATATAGAAGATGGGCTTGACGTCACCGTCTTCGAAAGAATGTCTCCTTTGATTTTGGAGCCTCTGCTTGCTTTTTCTCAGGTATCTTGGTCACATTAGCGACCATAGCTTGCTTCTCTTTCGCTTCACAGTTGCTATTACCGCTATTGCTGGGGCGCTTGCCCTTTTCCTCAGTATTAGGGATATGAATTCCCAAGTTCTGGGCGTCCTTGAGCTTCTTTTCAGCGTTGGCAGCGCTTATAATGAATGTCGTCCAATCTTTGAACTGGCTATCGCGCATCTAGAGGCTGACCGTCAGAAGCATATTATTCCGGTATATCTCCATTAATGTGGCCTCGGGATTGCCAGGGGCAATCTTAGTGCCGTTTGTCCGAATCACTCGATGTAATTTTGGGTCAGTTCCCTTTCTCCCTGGGTGACATCTATCAGAGAGGACATCGTCATATCGTTTTCTGCCTTATAGAATCTGTTGAGGAACAGACGCTTGAGGTCATCAAATAATGAGATGCAATTATCTTTGAGACTACAGAACCAGTCGAAAGCTACCCCTGCTAATGCCCCGATGAAGAGTCTGGGAAGGATAACATCGTTGCAGGGTAGGTGTCCATTTGTAATCTTCAAGTAACTCATGAACCGGCAAGGGGAGGACTTGTCGTCAAATGTGTTTATGTTGAAGGGCTTGTATTTGGGCGGATATGGTACGTCCCTCAATTCTATCGGGTATGGTTGCCGCACCCCGAGATTGTGGAGTGGGTCCCGATTGCCCATGGAGTCTAGGAGAGCCCGGAGTTCCCGGACCTCCTTCATTGCTTCCTTGGCCTCGTCTTCTGCGGAGGGTGCAGACAGGATAGGCAGTTGAGGATTACTACTCACAGGTGGGGCCTTGGTGTTTGAATCTTCGTTGGTCCCTGGGTCCAAGTTTGGTTGTCCAGGGGTTCTTGTTGGATGAGAAGCCATATTTGCTTTGATTTCCAATATTGTCTAGGTTAAGACTTGCATTGATGCACCCATCGTTTGCATCATGGCCTTGAGGGTCTCGAAGCACTGGCGGTCGCTGGGGCCTTTATGGTCGTCCTCGGCCATGTATACCATCCTCAAGTGGGGAGAGATGGATGGCGCAGTGGATGCCTTACTTTTTATCTCAGACCCCCGACGAGAGTTGTCATCAGGGAAAGCTGGCAGCGTCATCTCCTTCTCGGACTCGGAAAAAAGACTACCCCCAGCGTAGGAGACTATATCAACCTGGCGAGGGAAGCTACCCCCAGGGATCTCGGAGTCCGTTCCTTGGGAATCGCTGTCTCCTTGGAACGCTTGGTAGTTGCGTAAGTCGAGGGGAATACTACCCTCAGCATGGGCCACCCCCAGGGGTTCTGAGGAAGAACTACCTCCGGTAGCTGATAATTTTTTCCTTGAGCAGGTACCCTAGAAAATGCCTTTCGTAGGTCCCGTTGTTAACCCTCCTGGTAGTCGCCTTCACAACGCACTGGCGGAGGGCGACGGACTGAAGGTACTTGAATTCTTTTCTCCCTTGGTGGCGAGAAGCTTCCGAGCCAAGTAATATGAGGCGGAGGGCAGCTCCTCATCCTCTAGTATTTGCACCTAACCTCCAGGTTATTGTCAGATAGGTGCTTTCTGGTGCAGTCACTGGAAGCCCGACTTCCTGCTTGTGGGTGTTGCTACTTTGTTGCAGCAGAAAATGATAATGATCTTGGCACAGTGATGTCCTAGAGAAGACATTTTACCAGCCACAGTTGTTTCCCTCGCCTTGTGCTTGTGATTGACCACATTACGCAAATCAAGCAAGGGTTTTTCCAACTTTGTACCCTTTTCGTAGGCCCGGAAGGACCGAGCGCACATGTGCGTGGATGTTATATTTGCTCCCTCATTCGGGGTTCGTACAAGAACTTTCCTCGGATTGTCAGTGAAAGACTTTTGAGAACGACATTGTCCATTTGCCGCTGCGGGCTGGACGCACGAAGAGGTCATATATAACTTCCCATCAGGGGCCCGTATAATGGTTAACGGTATCTGTTGACAGTCAGCTAACTAGAAAGTTGCTTGAGCCTGATGAGCTCGTACTGCCCTAGGCTTATTTGACTTAGCACCTACAGGCGCGTAGTACAAAGAGTCCAGGTTTGGGTTTTTGCCATTCCCAACGAGCTACATGGGATCTGTGCCACAGGGGATACGGTCAAAAATAGATGTTTAGTTGATGTTGGGGCCGCATGCAGCCGTCTGCCTGCGGCTGTGAGCTGGTGCCGCATGGCCAGTCTTATGCGGCCTCCTTCTTGACCGCATAGAAGCTGCCTCAGCCCCAGAACATATGACATCGTAGTATTTTCCTCTGCCATAGTCTAGGTGCCAAGCAGTTTCTGTGTCATACGGGGTTGCCACATGGACGTGGACATCCTGGGTGTTCGCCTGACGACCATCATCAGCAACAGAGCGAGAGGCGGGAAGCGTGTGCTCCGCAGTTGGTTAAGGTGCAGTGGCCTTTGCTACCCACGTTCTGCGGGTCTTCTTGGGCGTAGCTATCTTTAGTGAAGGACTAGCACTTCCTTCTAAGAGCATTTCCTCAAACGCTTACTGGTCGAAGTGGACTATTAGCATCTTTTGTGTTGAGCCGAGCTTGGCCGCATCAGACTGCATCACCAACTTCTTATCAGAGGAGAAGTTCTTTCCCAGCAGAGTCTCCATCTTGTACACCATTAAATTCAAAAGTTTTTAAGAAAGAACTTGATTTAATAAACAAACAAAAAGAGAGTACATATAGGAGCCCTAAACAGACAGTCTAAGTACAAATTTTGTGTTCGGGGGGGGGGTGACGATGGAGGGTTAGGAGTGTAGCAACTATCTTTACTCCGTGGACGATCCGATACGAAAACTCTTCTCTCTTGCTCGAGGGTAGATTCGTCGATAGCCCTCCTGCCTGGGTGTGGTACCCTACTATTTATAGCCATCCCTGGGCGCATATATGTTGGGCCACATGAAAGCTGGAGGGTGCCATGTGTGCAGCTGTAACCGTAAAAAGGCCAAGATGAAGATCTGGGTGGTTCTCGTCCTTTGTGGACGTGACTTGGTTAGCTTGACATATAGTCCGCACTTGGTTGGAGAGAATCACTATTGTCATAACAAGAAGATTTGATCTTCATGGAGTTTGAAACATATGTGGCCAGAGATGCATGGAACGCATGGAGTCTGGGATGCATGGGGCCAAAGACGCATGGAACGCATGGAGTCTGGGATGCATGGGGACAGAGACGCTTGGGACGCTTGGAGTCTGAGACTCATGGGGCCAATTATGATGTACACGTGGCACTGCACATCCATCGAGAGTGAAGTTCTGTGCTGACGTGAGACTTCTGTCGTTTAGGATGTTCACATCTTTTGAGGAAGTCAGAAAATTATTTTTGTCAGGATTCTGTGTCAGAGACTATCCTGCTAACGGCATGCTACGTTAGGTCCTTCATCGGCCAAGATGCTTTAGTTGATTGGGGACGCATGGATGTCGCCTTTGTTTGGGTCGGTCGCAGGGTGACTCTGCGGCCAGATTTGAGCCTCCTTTTGGGGTGCATAGCTTTTGGCTTGTTGGGCCGCAGGGAGACTTTGCGGCATGATCTCTTCTGAGTTTTCGTTTTTGGGGATGTAGGGTCGCATGGCTGCATTTTTTCCATGCTTCTACACCTTGGTCTTAAAATAAATAGTCAGATATTGTACTCCACTAGTATGGATGATATACAATATCTGATTGGGCCAGCTGACACACCATAACAATTATTCGTGGGTGGCTTGTCATGCACGATCTCGGGATTTTGTTTCCTCACAATGAACTACAAGTTTTAGTTACCTAATTAACCCTAAAATTATCAGAATATCGTGACATGGTCACACGATCATCCTCCTAGAATAATACACCGTAGTACGTGTACACTAGGTACGAATCCATATTATGGCCCTATCGCCAATCTGGATTCCTCCAAGCGTAATGCAACAATCAATCAAATAACCTAACTACGCTATGACTACTGACTAACTACAAGGCTTGTGCTGCAAAAATCATATAATATCATTTGTCACGGAGGATAGGGGCACTTCGATGCAAAACCCAAAATATGTAACACATGTTACATAGTAACACTTAGCACGTAGAAAATGTATCATCACGGATAGAAGTAGTCGAATCAGAATATCGGCCTATTAATCAGTCATAGGTAATCTTCTCATCACATTTAATCACCTTGATCTGGTCAAGCACACATAGTCAATTAAGTAGAATTCCTTATTCTCCTTGTAATTATGTCGGGTACATAGATCATCTATCAGTTGAGTGAAATCCTTTATTGACATGTTATGTTGGTCGGGTTAGATACACATAGTCTAAGATTAGCACATAGTTAGGTCTATTATATGAAGTCCTCGAATCTGCAATTAAGGTCCGTCGGACGAAAGTAAGAAAAATACATGAACCACTCTGGAGAAGATTCACAATCCTTAAACCAAATAGGGACCGATATTGTAGACCGTCTCCCGAGTAGAATTACATCCTCACCCTATCCGACGAACAAGGGTAATTAGTCTACTAGTCTGAGTCCCCTTGGTAGGTACTAAATTTAATAGCACTCACAACTCATCAGGTCCATTCATGGAAATCAAAATAATCCAAGAAAACAACCAAACCAAGCAAAACACTAAAAATAAGAAAATCACTAAAACAACCAAACGAAATCAGGCTTGAAGTTGTCGCATGTAATTCTTCTGCATGAAACTACTCGCCTCATAAAACGGCCAGCCTCATGAAACTACTCGCCTCAGAAACTGACCGCCTCATAAAACTACTCACCTCATGAAACTACTCGCTGCATGGAACTACTCGTCTCATGGAACTGCTCGCTGCATGGAACTACTCTCCTCATGAAACTGCTCGCCTCATGAAACCACTCGCCTCATAAAACTGCTCGCTTCATGAAACCACTCGCCTCATGAAACTACTCGCTGCATGGAATTGCTCGCGTCATGAAACTACTCACCTCATGAAAATACTTGCCACATGGAACTGCTCGCCTCATGGACAACTTGCCTCATGGACTGCTCACCGCATGGACAACTTGCCGCATGGACAACTTGCCTCATGGACAACTTGCCTCATGGACTGAACGGTCATGCACATAACAAGATATACGCATGCCGGAAAAGGGACTACGATAAAGAGTTCTTGCCGCATGGACTTTATCGTCCCAAACAACAAGCACTCTCTATAGAAAAACTCCAAAAAGATCCAAAACATGTTTCCTTCATAAAATTCTCATTTTAACTCCAAATTAGGCGAAACAAAAGTCAAAACTGTACGAAATTGAATTCTCTACATCATGGAATAATTAGTTTCCACAAACACTAAGTTTTAATATATCAAAACCACGAAAAACTCATGGAACCCATGAAATATCCTAACATTAAAACTCAGACCTACTCAAAACTATCCATCATAATCAAAAAATCCAAGAACTAAAACCAAAGAGAATACCAAGAGAAAACTTTTTGATCAAAAACAATTTAATTACTATATGTATAAAAAAATTCAAAAATCTATGGCTTACACTTTGAGCAAGATGTACTTGCCTTGGTGACTACCAAGCCTCTACTCTCCAAGTGGTCTAGGAATCACTTTCTAGTTCTAAGCTCTTAGGGTTAAGGTTTGGTTGAGGGAGAAGAAGAAGAGGGAAGAAGAATAAGAAGAAAGAAGAAATGAGAGAATGGGAGGAAGGAGAGAGAAAATACTCATATATATACCAAGGTGGAGAAATAAGATAAGCTATAGGATCTACTCATAACACTCACAACCAAATCACAACCATCCAAAATAGTACAAGGGCTTATGGGTTCAACAAGTAAACCGGGTCAGGTATCTATTCTACTTACAGGTCCTAACACGAGTCCATGGCAATTGCCAATGTATTCACTATTGGTCTCGGGTAGTCTCTCATGATAAAACATGAATCCAACATATAAAATACAACATATATGACATGAATCAAAGTAAAAAATACATCATGGATACATTTTCAGGAATTTTTTTAAATATCACAAATTCAGAAATACAAGATCTGGGAACGGGTGTGACATCAATAAAGATAATCGTTTTTATATATCTTTCTCTATCAATTTTTGCGTATTTTTGCTGCAATAACTTTATTTCTGAGATGATTTATCGACCATGTTTGTTCTTGTCTTGTACAAGTACAATTTAGACTTGTGTGACATAATGTCTATTGATTACTTTTGGTTCTGCGAAATCTGGACGTGACAAGTCTCGTATTGCTAGACTTAGGCTTGAAAGAAGTTGACTTCTCCCTAAGGTGGTCGGAGTCCTTCTTCTTGTTGTTGTATGAACCCTTTTACTTTTCTTTGTGATCCCAAGTTTGGACTATGTTTTTCGTAGCAAACTATTTGGAAAGTGAGTCCACCTTGATTTTGCTTCTAGCTTCGTCCTATAAACAAATAAAGTGTAGAAGATCCTCCAACTTATCTTTGTCTTCTTGCGATACATATTGGTTAAAAATTAATCCTAACCGGTAGGAAGTTTGGAGGTGATAGCTCCTATCATGAACTTGTCTTCTTGAGGCATAGCTTTCTTCTCAAGCTTTTGGTTCAACCTCCGAAGTTTTTTCACTTGTGGTAGCATCGTCTTCTCATCTTCAAATTTTATTTTCAAAAACTTATTGACAAAATAAATCTTGGACATCTTTTTAACATCCTTGTAACATTTTTCAAGACGCCTCCGGACTTCTTTTGTAATTTTGTTTTTATTGTAAGATTCTGCTATAGAATCATCCAAGGACTTAAGAATCGACAACTTGTAGAAGTTGTTGTCTCTCCTCTATTTTTATTGTATGGTGATCACATTTGCAAGGACTTGCACGTCGTCAGTTTCCAGAAATGTAATCCATGATAACGAGTTGAAGATTTATGCTAATCTTCCTCTTTCAGGTGTTATAATATTATCTATTGAACTTCTCAATTTTGTAAGAACATTTGTCTACTAGACTTGCACGATTTTCCATGTTTCTCGGTGTTGGATCTTGCTTTGAGATTGTTATTGCCAGCTACAAAAAAAATGTACAAAAAATTGTACAAAAAAATAATACATCACGAAGATTATAACAACTCGGAAATGAAAGATTACAAACAGCTGGAAATAGAAAACTTTGAAAAACTTGCAACAAGTTATTGTAAGAAGAAACAGAAAATGAAAGCTTGTTGTGGTGATGACGACCACCATTGCTCAAAGGAAAATTCAACCATTTTTAATCGTTCTACTTCTAGGAGCCAATAAGTTCAACGTGTTGAACTTCTGGAATGCTTTTTTGTTACCCTCGAAAAGTGGAGTTCACTTGAGACAGAACTTCGTAGCTTCTACGTTGCTACAAACTCTCTTCTCGTTGCATGTATTCTCAAGTGTCTTTCCAAGAGCAAAAATTAGAGAATATACAGGAGAGCCAAGCCACCTAGTAACCATAACCATCCACGATGAAAATTTAATTTGGAGAATAACTTCTCATTAAGTGGACAGTTACGAAGCTGAAACGTCAACGCTTGCTGAAACAACCACGTTGGAATCCAGTTCTAACAAGAGCAACAACCAGGTTGGAATCCAGTTCCAGCGGAAGCACTAGTCGTGCTACTACGCATGTCTGCTGGATCTACTGGATCAGGATACACCCTGTGCCGAATGCGTGCTGAATAGAGCAATGATGTGCAAAAATGCCATCTCTCAATTTACTCCTATTAATTATGAATCAATCTTCATATTACAATTGGACGAAGACAATGACGTCATCGCGTAGGGATTGAACTAGAACATTGTCCGATGGAAATCATGGTCCCATCAGGCTTTTAAAAGATTTTAAAATTTTATAGTACAATTTTTTAAATTTTAGAATTATTTAGTCCATAGCCACCTTAAACTTTCGCAAAATGTCTTTAGTATTTGCAAATGTCAAAATTTGGATTCTCGTGAGAATCCAAAGTTTGGAAGTATAAAACACCCGAAAAGAATTTATCCATGGTTAAATTACTTTGAGAAGAGAGAGAGAGAGAGAGAGAGAGAGAAGCAAGCACCTTGTGGTTGACATGTGGCAGAACATGGTGGAGGAGTAGCAGAGAGCCCAATGGGCTTGCAACCCTAACTTGGGCTGAAAGCCGATCAATTGTGGTCCCAATGAGAGAGAGAGAGAGAGAGAGAGAGAGAGAGAGAGAGTACGCCATTGCTATATATGTCCTAATGACACTTTCCTTCCTATAAAGCTCCTCTTTCTCTCCTTTCAGTTTCCCCCTCTCTTCTCATTCACACCTTCCCTTGATCTTCACTTGTGCCATCTCTCCTCTATCCACTACTACTACATATCCATCCATAGCTACTACTTGTACTAATATTAATTACTCTTAACTTATAAAATTAATTAACACCCTACAATTAATGCCGAGCCGGAGCAGTACTTCTCGTATCTCAGAAGAAGAGATCAATGACCTCATCTCAAAGCTGCAGTCCCTCCTCCCCGAGACCCGCCGTAGGGGCTCCAGCAGGGTGAGCTACTTACTTCACATTTATTTCACTTCCTAAAAACTTTATTAACTTATTATATATACTATATATACATGTTTTGTACATATTTTATAATACTTGAAAAAAAAATAAACGACTTTTTTTTTTATATGTAATTACTTCATGAATTTTTTAATTAACAAACATAGATAAAGATATTTTTTTAACAACAATTTCCGCCTAACTTTTTATATTATATAGAATTTTCTTAACATGTATTAAGGATAATTAACAGATGATTTTTTGTTCTAAAATTTGTCATCTACATCCAATAAACATTAAAAAGAATATGTTTTGCTTTGAAAAAATATTAATAAGAACCACAAAAATAATTTTTAAAATAATAATTTGTTGTTTATTCGATGTAGATGACAATTTTTCAAAACAAAAAGCTATCTATTAATTATTCTTAACATGTGTTCTTAGGACACATGTTAACAAAATTCTATTATATATACTAGTATATATGTACGTATCTTCATCGTTTATTGATTTTTTTTTTTACTTGGGAAGAGCAAACTATATTTTTGCTTAACAAAATTCTATAAGTAATTATCTAGCTACTCTTATTAAATTTAATGAACATTTTTAATTAGCAAATGTAGGTAAAGATATATTTGGAAGAAAAAAAATTCATGATGGAGTCCACTTTTCTTATTATATATATAGTAAGTAGTAGTAGTAGTTCGTAGTAGTAGCAGCAGCAGTGTGTGTGTGTGTGTGTATATATATATATATATATATATATATATATATATGAAATGTGTGGTTATAAAATATACTGATGTGACAGTAACTTTAAGATAATTTATAACCATATATTTCAAAAAAATGTGTGATTGAAATTGTTTGATACAATATTGATACAATAATATATATATATATATATATATATATATATATATATATATATATTAAATTTTATTGAGAAATTGAATAGTTCAAGAATTTATTATGATGCAATTCGTCCGTGAAATATGTGAAATGCCTAAAAAGGAGAAATACAATCCATATTTTACATATACTAGTAAATGCACGTGCATTGTACGTAAAATAATTATTTTTAACATTATTGTAAAATAGTTTAATATTTAAATATATTTTAATTATAATTTGTTATGGATCAATGTCTTTCTACTCTTTATATAGAGTCTTGAAAATGCTAGCCGTCTAAGTTGTACGTATATTCTAAAGTAACTAACAATTAAAAAAACTAACTATAGGTAAACATATCTTCTAGCTTATGTAGTTTAGATGAGAGGCATTATTTTTTATTTTTAACGTAATATTAATTTTTTAAATAAACGGTGGCTCATTTTTGAACCGTTTTGAAGTCTCATTATATATATACTAGTATATACGTACGCGCATTGCACGTATTTCATATTAATTAAAAAAAATAGTTTATTAAAAGAGCAAACGATAATTTCTTAATTTTATTATAGGTGAAAATATAATAGGCAGGAGCATGAAAGTTTGAAGAAATTAAATGACGGAAATATGAAAGGTTTCTCTTATCTCTTGGGTTCATGTGCCTACTTTGCATGCATGCTTTATTAACTTTTGTTTTATTCTCCAAACTACCTACTTTGCATGCATGCATATCTTTGTTTTATTAACTATCATTCTCCAAGTTGCCTCATGCATGCATACATATATTTAATACCTATTTAATTACTGTTTTTAATTACTTAGATATCCTTATCAACGTTAATACATATTGAAATGTAATGAAGGGTATTTTTGGAATGAAAAACTTTCACGGTGAAGTCTAGTTCTAACATTATATAGTAGAATATATATATATATATATATATATATATATATATATATAAAAGATTCTGAAGTGTACGTGTGTGTACAGGCTTCGGCGTCGAAGCTGTTGAAGGAGACGTGCAACTACATCAAGAGCCTGCACCGGGAGGTCGACGACCTCAGTGAGAAGCTCTCGGGGCTCATGTCGACCATGGACAGCGAGAGCGCACAGGCCGAGATCATCCGGAGCCTCCTCTCGTCCAACTAAGAGCTTCTACGTAGTAGTAGAAGGGAAGAAGAGAAACTGAATTAATCTACAATTAAACCCTCTCTATATATGTCTCGGTTGAATGAAATGAATGTACTCAGCATTTGTAGTAAAGAGTACAGGACTCGGGAGTCTTAAGTCAACTTAATCATGTATATTTTTCTCTTCCTTCTTTCTTGTTCTTCTTCCTTTCTTTATTCCTGTGCTGCTTGGGTCGAGTTTGTTTCCTTCATGACAACCAACCAACAACTCCCAAGAAACATATATTTGTATATGTTATTGTGATTGACATTCAAGGCCTCTTTCTTAGTTTAATTCTTGCTCTAGTACCTTTGCTAATCATTATTGTTGTATCGCTGCTCTCATTTTGTTCTCATCTACATTTTTTTTTTTTTTACTTTATTTCTTTCTTTTTCTTTTAATGTGCTTCTATATGTTTAATATGTGACATGTATCTGTAATGTGTGACAGGGTGAAGATCATGTTATATATATATATATATATATATATAACCAACAACCTATCCAGCCTATCCAGCAGGAATGGAAGAATATTGCATGAAAAGTGACCTTCATTTTCTTTTTCTTTTTTTTTACTTCTCAAAATTTTTGTGCACACTATATTACATGTCTTTGGATCAACTATTTTCCAACTGCCATCATTTATAAATGTAAGAAATAATACGTTGCCACACAGCCGGAATCTTATACCTCTTCTTGGTAACCACAATAGTCACTCGAGTTTGGTGCATGAAAAGTGAACTTAATTGATTGAATCTATCAAACCTATTTTTAATGGAATGCGAATCTTATATTATCAAATTCATAAATTTTCGTACAGAAAAAAAAATAGAGTTGCAGTGAATTAGATCAAGGATTAAAAGAAAAACTTTTGAAAAAATTCTAACTAAATAAATCAAACGTCCATAATAAAGGACAAAATAGCTGATTTCATATTTCAGTTCCCTAAAACCTTTAATAAAACCCAATCCATATTGCTACCATAAAAAATTTTATTACACAAATATCTTTATATATGTTTACTAGTAAAAATTGTTTATTAAATTTAACATGGGTAGTTTTTACGTAATTACGTTTGGAAAAAGATTAATGCTTGTTGTTTGATTGTTCCTTGTAATAAAAAAATATAAAAGTATTCTAAGCTCTGTCCAAATAATATTAATTACATGTAATGTACGTACATATATACTAGTTAAACATAGATTAAAATCCAAAAAAGAATAAAGTAAATTGTTGGTGGTCAAGAAAATGCCATAATTGAAGAAAATGTCGTTAGTAAGGGCATAATCTCAATCGAATTTTAGAAAAAGCCATTGTTAATGGCGTTTTCTTCACATAATGTTGTGTTGTTGTTTTCTCTTCCCTTCTAATAAAAATTATAAAAGTATTGTTCGCTTTGTCCAAGTAATATTAATTACGTGAAATGTACGTGCATATATACTAGTTAAACATAGATTAAAAATCCAAAAAAAGAATAAAGTAAATTGTTGGTGGTCAAAAAATTGCCATAATTGAAGAAAAATGTCGTTAGTAAGGGCATAATCTCAATTGAATTTTAGAAAACGTCCTTGTTAATGGTGTTTTCTTAACATAATATTGTGTTGTTGTTTGCTCTTCCCTTGTAATAAAAAATTATAAAAGTATTGTTCGCTCTGTCCAAGTAAAATTAATTACGTGCAATGTACGTACATATATACTAGTTAAACATAGATTAAAAATCCAAAAAAAGAATAAAGTAAATTGTTGGTGGTCAAGAAAATGCCATAACTGAAGAAAAATGCCGTTAGTAAGGACATAATCTCAATCGAATTTTAGAAAATGCCCATATTAATGGCATTTTCTTAACATAATATTGTGTTGTTGTTTGTTCTTCCCTTGTAATAAAAAATTATAAAAGTGTTGTTCGCTTTGTCCAAGTAATATTAATTACGTGCAATGTTCGTGCATATATACTAGTTAAACATTGTCACGTCCCGCTCCCAAAATACGAAGATCTGGCACGTGAATACATCTCCAGGCTACGCACCAATACGATGCACCATCATTCGTACCTGCGATTGTCGTCTGTAAATTCTAAGATAAATTACAGAGCCTCTAGAAAACTTATCATATATTACATACTTTGTACATACTTAAAACACATCAGACTTCCAGAGTTCCCAAAATATTTAATTTACATATTCCAACTACAAAATGAAGTATGTTGATTTCCCCAAAAGATTATCTTCCATCAACCATCTATTTCATCAACGTTATATAAAGGTAGTATTTCTTTCGAGTTATCTTCTTCTCCTAGTGAACAAAACTAGGTCGTCAGAATGACAAGCAAGCCCTTATATCCAGAACGGACAATTAAATATCAAAATAAATATGAAGTTTCAAGAGAAAATTTGTATCAGAAGAAAATAAAAAACCGATATGAAAACTGGAGAAAAATTTGTTTTGAAGATTTAAAGTGTAAACTTGAAATATGATATTTTTATTCCTAACAAATAAATTCTATATTTGTGTCAAAAACACATTCACAATCACAAAACACGGCACAATTTTTCCTATATGCAAATATAATTTAGAGAACGATTTTGGATCACAACCAAAAAACACAACACAAAATTTTCTATATGCAAATACAATTTAAAGAACGCTTTTGGATCACAACCACAACAATTGTCTTGACAATAATTCAATATACCTGGGATCAGGTAACTTGCTGGATGGGCGGTGCTTAGATTTCGGTCCCACCATTTTTATTTTTTTTATTTAACAAGTGTCGGATTACTTGAGTCAATGCCCAAGAACCCTATCAAGTTTCGGATTATTTGAGTTGATGCTCAAAAATCCTCAAGTGCAGTGAACTAAGCTTCACCTCGAACCATCGAATGGCCATGCGGATGTCGGCACTACTAATCAGTTTTAATTAAGTGTTTATTGCAAGAGTTGACGGTGTGATTCAAATGTTCTCTCCCACCCAATGCAATTATATAAATTCACAAATATTCTTATCTAATATACAAATTTTAAGTTGAATTACAGGTCTGATTCGTATCTCGTTTCATGTGTCAATCACCACATGCTTTACGAGGATACAATTCGATAATTGTTCCATCGTAGAGGAGACATTTAATATTCAAACATATATCTGTTTCGTGTGCTCATGGCATTGCGTTAAAACGATAATATTCCATTTTGTAGGACAATTCCAAAAACATAAAATTTGTACTCCTTGCTTTGGAATATAAAATAATAGTATTTTTGTTTCTCTTTTATGCACGTGCAAGTGTCTCATACGCGTTCTATAGTCTAAATTCTAAGTCTAAGATTTTTAGAGTTTGATCATAATTCAAATAGCTTGCTTAATAATTTAAGTAGAGATTAACCAAATATTCGAATTTTTAAAAAATTGCTCTCTAGAATTTTTTGAAAATTTTGACAGAGTCTCCTTAGTATTCTAGAGCTCAAATTTTTTAGAATTTATAATAAAAGACCCAGAGCAACTCTCCGTAGAATTTTCGGGTATGCCGACCCCTTCGGGGAGCAACTCTCAACACCGATAACACACGCAATTAATCATCAAATACAAAGTGATAAAATGAGAAAAGCTTAGCTTTTACCTTTACATTTATTATTTTTGGTAAGCTAGCATTTACGAATTTCCAAGGTAATACCAAAGCGGGGTCCACTTTGGACACAGGGGCGGAATTGACAGTTTGTGGTCAAAGCGGGGTCCACATGTGGCCTATTTCGTACCGAAAAATGTGCCAGAGATAAAGTTCTCCAAAAAATTTCAAACATAGTGTCTACGAGTCCATAACGATAGTACGAACCCAATGGAACATCCAGAACTAAATTTCGATGAGCCGATCACGAAATCGTCCATCAAGTAGAACTGTGGGGCCCACAAAACGGGGTTTCTTCAACGTTCTCAGAATCGAACCAAACTTGGGTCACAGGACCTGTAAATCCCCTAAAAATTTTAAATTTTATTCAAAGTATTTTTATTAAATTATTGAATTTCTTTAGAGTATTTTTATAGTTAATTAGAAAATAAATTGTATTGATTTAATTTACTTAGATAAATACTCAATTAGAATTATTGCACAAAACTATTATTTTTATTTTATTTTAGGAATCCTTGTTAAAGGGTGATAGATTTTTAGAATTTATTTTTGTGTATAAATATTTTTGGATTTATAACCCCATCCATATATGTAAATATATATATGTAAATAATATATAGTTATTAATCATAGTAATAATAATAATAAGTAATACTAATACTAATAATAATTATAATTAGTAATAATAGTAATAATAATAATAATGTTGTTAATAATAAATAAAAAGGAAAAGAAAAAGAAAAGAAAAAAATAATAATAACTAAACCTAAAACTACATAATTCCTACTAACCAAACCAAACCACAGCAAACCCAACTCTCTCTCTCTCTCTCTCTATATATATATATATATATATATATATATATATATATATATATATATAAACCTAATCATAATCCTAATCTCCAGCGTCGACTCTGACCTCACCCAACCGCCGCCGCTCCGCGCCGACCGCCGCCGACCTTCAGGCGACCACTGCACAGCAGCAGGTAGCCGCGCGCTCACGGGAAACTTCTGCAGCCGCGGACAGATGCGAGCCCCGCGACCCCATGTTCCCACGACGCGTTCTCCTCCGCTTCTCGGTGGTTTTTGAACCGTCTTCTCTGGTACGTTCACACCTAACCCTCTAGGATTTTCTTCAAGGGGGACGAGTTTTCGTGCCCTTGATTGGTCCAAAAATCGACCGAAATTTGGCCGAAAAACTGACCAAAAATAGTCCAGAATTTCAATCCAAACCCCCATGTTCATGCCCAATTTGCAACTAACCTGTTCAATATTTTCAAAATCTAATTAAAGAATTTCCTTCTCTATAAAACCAAGAATTTAACTGTACTTTTAATTTTTATTAATTTATTTTATTTATTAAATTATTCGACCTCCAAAACGACCAAAAATTTGATAATTTAAAATTAAGATTTTGTGATACTGAGTGCGTCCCGCCAAACGGGACCACCTCGTCGCATACCAATTGTACCGAAAGGCGCGTATGGTATATCCTGACATGTGGGCTTTCGCGAAAGTTGATTCGGACGTGTGTGCGTGTCAGAATCAACCCGTATCCGTAAAAGTCCCCATATCGCGACTTTTGTAAACTACCACCACACTTTGTGTACGCTCGTCAGAATATGATAAAACTTGTGCCATTGGATTCGTGGTATCACGTTGGTCATGTGACCCAAGTTTTACGCGATTCTGAGACACTTGACCAGGCCGCCTATTCGCGAGTCCCACGGTTTGACTTGAAGGGCAAATTTGTGATCGGCTAAACGGAATCCAAAATTGGATATACTGTTGACGTTAGATTTTGTTTGACCTATAATTTGTCCCATTTAGAGACATTTACCTATGGCACGTATTTTCGTGCAAAGTGGGCCACAAGTGGACCCCACTTTGACCCAAAATTATTATTTTGCCCCTGAGTCCAAATTGGACGAAATGGTAGACTTTTCTGACTATCTCGCTTATTCTGGGAACATTGGTGATATTTATTTCAGCATCCGGAGATGTTCATTATGATGCCATAGTTTCTGATCCCTTGTGCTTGACGTTTGGACGCTTACACTTCACAGCTATCTTGACTATTCGCAGGAGCACGGATCAGGACTTGCTACTTATCTCTCTTTCGAGGAGGTCTTCTCTTCGAGCCTCATTGTTCATGAGATGTACTTATTTTGTTTCTCTTATATTCTAGTTTGGTAGTGTATTTGTTTTCACCCAAATACCTATTCTTATCAAGCATTTTATACTTGATTCAGTTATATAGTAGATTGGTTATATGATTCTATGGATGAGATCTAGTTATGCCTTGTGACTTGTGACAATATATATACCATATGTGAGTTAATATTCATATTGCAACACACATGTGTATTATGGTATCCATATATTGGAGTTGCCATATACATACGGCTGACATGCTTACGTAATTCTAGTCCTAAGTATTTTGGGACTGGGACGTGACATATTTTTGTGGTGGCCCATGCAGGTCGAGAGCATATTGTCTCTGTTACGTTACTGTACCGAGCAAGCCTGCGCATAGGATTAGAATATAGGATCTCATCCACTTATTTAATCACCTCCCTTGATTTCATTTCGCACTCTTATTTGATAGCTTGCATTGCATCTTGCTTGATCCTTTCACAACATTAATCTTATCTTTTCTTTCGTGCTTGATAGGGGTTAGGAAGGTAACTTGTACTAGGTATATACACTCTATTGTTCAATAACACTATTAGTTAAATTCTTGTAAGTTTGGTCGTATGTCTCATAACCTAGTATCACATAGTCCTTTTGACCCATTAATGAAGTATAATTGAATGACAATAAGTAGGTGTGTTACCCTAATTATTATTCTAACAACAAGGGTTCCTATGTTCTAGGGGAAGGCTATACTCAAGAAACTATTTGGGAAGCACAGGAATCAAGCAGGATGTGAATATTTAGATAGAACATATTGGAAGGAAGATGAGTCATAGTTAGTTATGGATGAGATCCTATACTCTAATCCTAATTGCAGGCTTGCTCGGTACAGTAACGTAACCGAGACAATATGCTCTCATCCTGCATGGGCCACCACAAAAATATGTCATGCTCCAGTCCCAAAATACGTAGGACTAGGACACGTAAGCATGTCAGCCTTGTGTATATGGTAACTCCAATATATGGATACCATAATACACACGTACGCTATTGTCACCCCCACTTTTCGGATTAAGGGTATTTTCGTCTTCTCGTAATTAATGAGCAATGATTGCATGATAATTAATCTTATTTAAATTACTGTGACTTTATTTGATTGTTGCGTTTTATCGTTGTTCGAAAATTAGAACGCTACGCGAGCCATTGACTTCCAACAGTTCATACCCCTGTCCTTAACATGCCAGACTGTTATTTTAACCCTTGTGTGACTCATAATCTTGTTTTGTCGTGGTCATTTTAGACGCACGATATTCGTCGCAACCAATTTAATTTAAAATTAATTAATTAAAACCAAAATCACTATTTGTGTAATTTTCCAATTATTGGGCACTTTGGTGCAAAAGTGCATTAAGGTATCCACCACATTGGACACGACACGTGAACAAAACCCATTTCCCTTCATTTATATTTTCTATGATTTTTGGGAATGTATAATTGGACACCAACCTCCTCAAACTATAGTCCTCCAAACTTTGAACAAAATACAATCATAGCCATCTATTTTGAATGTATTAAATCATAACCCTTGAAATACCCACATGAGAAGCCATTTTTCCAAGGGTTTGACCAAGCCAATTTCTAGGTCAACCCAACCCCTTGTACACATGTATAAATATTCTTTTTCTTTACTTTTTGTTTCTTTTTCTATTCCTAAAACCTAAGGAGCAGCCGACTACCCCCCCATCCTTACTATTCATCCGTCTCCTTCTTCCTTTTCCCGTCGATCACTCGCCGGAGTTCGCCTGGACTCGCCTAGACCGGACTGAACCGAAGCACCCCCACGCCGGACTGAACGGCCCCAACCCCCGTGAACCCGCCGTTCCCTCCGCCCAGACCGAAGCCAGAGACCGTTGCTGAAGCCCGATCATCCCGCGCTGACTGCGTTTGCCGGAGCCTCGTCGCCAAACCACCTGGACGACCGCCAGAACCCGCCGTCCTTCATCCCGTGTCTACCGAAAACAGCAGCAACCCGCTGCCATCCCGTCAACGACCCCGGCTGCCCTCGAGCGACCCCAAGCCTGGACGACCGTCTCAAACTCGTCGGAGACTACGCCGTGACCTGCTGCGGACGACCTCGACATCGAACCCTTTACTTTCGCTTACACAGGTTCGAATCTCTCGCATGCATGAACATGTACACGTATACACATATTCCTTGTAGTATTTCACATGTATTAGCCGTGGTGTATTTAGTATATGATTGGTGTAATTGCATACGTATTTGTATATGTTAAACACATTTGTATATATATATATATATATATATATATATATATATATATATATAGTGTATCTCCACTTGCATATGTACATATATGTCTTGAATATATATATATATATATATATATATATATATATATATATATATATATATATCCCTAAAATATGTTTAATATATGTATATATGTACATAGTATAAATTCCATTAAGTATGTATATACATGTATCTTTTATAATTGTAATTAGTTAGCATTTATGAATATGATAGATAATATATATATATATATATATATATATATATATATATATATATATATATATATATATATTATAGGCCTAGGTACTAGAGGACCAAGTATAACCACGGATACCCCGTAGTTATATCGACCTGTGACCATGTAGCGTGATAGAAGACTGCCATATGTACATTGATGTACTGGCAAGATCGTACCAGTGACTGTCTGTTATGCACAGCAACGACAGACGTGACCACCCTAGCGTAGTCCCTAAGATCATGATGTTTGATTGTGTATTAGTGAAATGTCTGATACAGTATTATGTTTATGATATATCTATAGGACTGTTGGATCATTCAGACGACCCCTTGGAACCCGAACATTGGTATTGCCAGCTAAGGACCACATGCGAGTACATTCTCTGACAGTTTCTATTATGTTGATTATCTCTATAACTCTTTTTGTATAGCGTACATGACTCTGACACTATTGTTCACACGAGTTGGCATCATTGAGACCTGTTACGAGGAGTCGTGATTGGAATCCATAGTGCTAGCTGGAGAAAAATGGGGAAATATTAGTAGCTTATGTGATCATACCCAACTTTACATGCATCATAGCTCAACCACACCTCACGTCGGTGCAGCCTTACCATTACATGCCTTATCGCTGTTACATGTGGTTAGCCTGACCTGTTAGGGATGATCGCTAATCAATGTAATGAGTCAAATAGTCCCAAGCCGATCACATGATATGCTGATATTTCACACACTTAGTTAGATGATTCTTGACATGTATCTTAGTATATTGATCTTGCATTTCCAAATATTCTAGTTATTGATCTTGTACACACTTACATACCAGTTCATTGTTCTTGCGTGTACTTGCAGTTCTATTCATTTCTAGATGTATATTGATGATGATGTTCCAGTATTTCTTATTCCAGCATTTCCTTATTTCCAGTATTTTTTACTGCCAGTATTCATATCTGTCTTATATTTCTTTACACTGTGTTATAGTTTTTGTCAATATATGTAGAACTACTGTTAATTCTTGTACTTCATTCCAATCCTGACTGGATATTTTTTCCAGAGGATCTTGAGGAGTTCTGTACCACACACTATGGACCAGGTATAGACGCAGACTACGTCCAGAGATCCTAGAGGAGACTATGCCTTTAGATGAGACATTACCTGCAGCTATCTAGATAGTATTTATTTATGCTTTAAGACTTATTGAGGTTTATTTTAGTTTATGTTTAGACTTATGTTAAGTTAAATTGGAGACTTGTGTTGGATAGCTAGACTGTGATTTATCTTTATGTTTGAGACATGGTGTTTAACTATGTCGTTTTCTCTTATCTTTTATCGTGCCTTTTACTTTATAGTTGTTGTGATTGAGTTTATATTGTGAGATGTATATTGACCTCCTTATGGAGATGGATATCATTGACAGGTGTTTAGTTACATTAGTATTCCTTGTGACCTAGACAGCGTTCTACCGCCGATACTGCGGCGTAGGCTGGACGTACCCACGCTCTCGTGTCCCTATACCGGGTGCGGATCGTGACACCTTTTTAGTAGTGGCCCATGCAGGTCGAGTTTCGTAATTTGTGCGATATCGTGGTAGTGCGACAACTTAGTTGTACTGCTACGAGCCTGCAATAGGATATAGGGAATAGGATTTTGGATGAGAGTATGCTCAATCATACTAGGAAATTCTGAACTTCATATTATTATTCTAATTGATTGCTTCCTTAACATTTTACTGTCCTTCCTTGATAATATCGTATCTATCACCTTAAATTGATTCTTTTGATCTGTATTCAGGATGCCGCCGAATACTATATCCATGAGAGTGGGAGCAGCAAATTCAGAGAGGTCTGCTACCTCTCAACCTGACGAACAGACACCTGGAGTCCCTCCTACATCTCCTGTTCGTGTGGGAGTATCTGCAGCTAAAGGGATTCCTCCTCTACCTATTCCGAGGATTGCCCCAGCTATGACGGACAACCTTCCACCACCACCGACACCGATTCCTGAAGGAGTGCCCACTGACGGGGCACAGATGTTCGCATTGATGCAGGCATGCTAGAGGCCCACAGAGTAACAGCAGAATCTCAGCGTGTTCAAGTTGAAGCCCAGAGGGTGCAAGCAGAAGAACACCAAGCGCAAACAGAACTGATGAGAGAGAGCATGGAGAATGCTCATCAAGTGGCTCTCCAGGCTGTGGAGAGACTAGCACGACAACCGCAACAACAGGGTCAACAACAACAGAGGCCCGGTACCATAGTGGACTTTAAGAGGATGATGCCTTGAGAGTTCAAGGGCACAGAAGGAATACTCTATGCTGATGAATGGTTAGAGGACATAGAGAGGAACTTGCGCTTATCACAGATCCCAAAGATTCTTCAGATAGAGGCCGCTGGCAGTCAGATGTTTGATATCGCACTGACGTGGTATCATACAGAGCCGAGACTCGCCGCTGAAGGACTTACTTGGGAGGACTTTAAGGAGCTCTTTAAGGAGAAATTCTTTCCCGACGTAGCCTTGGGAGCAATAGAAAGTCAGTTCCATGACTTAATCCAAGGAAGTATGTCAGTCGACGAATATGCCGTCGAGTTTTGCCGATTGAGTCGATTTGCACCTTCGATGATTTGAGATCCAGGAGACCGAGCATAAAAATTCAGAAAGGGACTAAATAGGGAGATCAAGTCTCGTACTTTGGGACGACGCACTGCTACATTTAAGGGTATTCTGATGGATGCCCAGATTGCTGAAGACGACTTGGACCTCAGGCCCAAGAGAGGACGTGATACTTCTGGAGGAACAGGTGGTAACACAGGACCGGCCAAGCACCCACACTTTCAACAATAACAACAGAGGCTGTACCAGCAGCAACACCAGCAACAGGCACCAGTTCAAGGACATGTTCAGCAATAGCAACCACAGAGACAGAATCAGCTCGTTGTCCCATGTTCGTATTATGGAAAGATGGGACATACAAGAGACATCTGCAGGAAAAGGTTGGGCACTTGCTTGTCGTGTGGATCTGCAGCACATCAGCTGAGGGACTGCCCAGCTATTCAGACTTGCCAGGGAGTAGGAGCAGCTTAGAGAGGACCAGCCAGAGCACCTATTATACCAGGAGGCCAGCAGAGAGGACCTCCACTTCCACCACAGCAGCAGAGGTTTGTTCAGCACCAACAACAACAGCAGAGAGGAGCACCCCAGGGACGAGCTTATGCCATGACTACTGAGGAGGCCGAGCCAGCTGGAGACGTGATTTCAGGTTCAGTTTTACTCGATTCTATTCCAGCACTTACATTATTTGATTCTGACGCTTTCCATAGTTTTGTATATGTATCTTATGCCCTTAATCATCGTTTAGAAATGGAACCATTAGATAGGACTTGCAAGATCACGACAGGAGGAGGTATTATCCTAGTCCGTGATTGTTGCAAGGATCGGAGAGTGTCATTGGAAGGCCGAGAGTTGAGCGTGAGTTTACTTGTCATGCCACTTCCGGGATACGATATTATACTCGGAATGGACTGGTTGAGTAAACACCATACTTTTATAGATTTTCATGGAGGCAGAGTAGTATTTCGACCACCAGGAGGGCCAGAGTTCGAGATCGCCAGAGGAGCAGAGGAGCGGAGCAGAGGAGCGGAGCAGAGGCACTTTTTGCGGAGCCAGAATGGAAGAAGAGGAGTTACCACATACACTTATAGCGGAGTTCCTGGATGTATTTCCAGAGGAGTTACCCGGGTTACCGCCAAACAGAGATGTTGAATTCTCTATAGACTTGATACCAGGAACGGAGCCTATTTTGCAACATGTCTATAGAGTCAACAACAACGAGTTGGTAGAACTGAAGAAACAAATAGAAGAGCTGTAAGACAAAGGTTTTATTAGATCCAGTTCATCACCATGGGGAGCACCGGTATTATTCGTACCAAAGAAGGATGGCACGGTACGCATGTGTATCGATTATAGAGCTTTGAATAACCTCACTATCAAGAACAAAAATACCCGCTGCCGAGGATAGATGATCTTTTCGATCAATTGAGCTGAGCGAAGGTGTTTTCAAAAATAGACTTGAGGTCAGGCTATCACCAGGTGAAGGTGAAGAAAGAAGACATACCGAAGACCGCCTTTCGGACCAGATATGGCCAGTTTGAATTTACAGTAATGCCATTTGGTTTAACCAATATACCAGCAGTATTTATGAACTTGATGAACAAGGTATTCCACCAGTACCTTGACAAGTTCGTAGTGGTATTTATTGACGACATTCTAGTATATTCGAAGACCCCAGAAGAGCACGAAGAGCACCTGAGGATGGTCTTAGAGACTCTCAAGAGAGAGAAGTTGTACGAAAAGCTTTCAAAGTGTGAGTTCTTCCTTGACAAGGTAGAATTTATTGGACACATGGTGACAGGTAACGGAATCTCAGTTAACCCAAAGAAGGTAGAGGCAGTGGAGTCATGGGCTACCCCTAGTATGGTAGCTGAAATCAGGAGCTTTCTCGGACTAGCAGGATACTACAGAAGATTTGTACAAGACTTCTCCAATATTGCAGAGCCAATGACTAGGCTGACCAAAAAGGATGTGGAATTTGTCCGGACAGAGGAATGTCAAGCCGCATTCGATGAGCTGAAGAAGATATTAACGACAGCACCAGTTTTGACGTTGCCGTCAGGGACAGGTGGATTCACTATCTACAGTGATGCTTCAGGAAAAGGTTTGGGATGCGTTCTTCAACAACACAGGAAAGTAATTGCCTATGCTTCAAGACAATTACGCCCTCATGCAAAGAACTACCCCACTCACGATTTGGAGTTAGCAGCAGTTATCTTTGCCCTAAAGCTGTGGAAGCACTATCTATACGGAGAGCGTGTGGAGATCTTCACAGACCACAAGAGCTTGAAGTACGTGTTTACACAGAAGGAGCTGAACATGAGACAGAGAAGGTGGTTAGAGTTGATGAAGGACTTTGATATCTCATTACAGTACCATCCGAGAAAGGCCAACGTAGTCGTCGATGCCTTGAGCAGGTATCCGATGGCTATGTGCTTGACTTCGGATAGACATTTATTAGCTGATCTTGAGAGCTTACAAATTAAAGTGTTAGTTCTAGGAGCCGAGGTTCAGATGTGGGGATTGCAGATACAATCAGAGCTGATGGACAGAATTAGAGCTGCGCAGTATGATGACGAGACTCTAAGGAATATTAGAGCACAAGTTCATACAGGATTGATAGACGACTTCACTATTGCGGATGATGGATCCTTACGACATGGCATGAGGATGCGTGTGCCAAGTGGAGAGCTGCACGAAGAAGTTTTGCAAGAGGCACACCGCTCTCAGTACTCGATGCATCCTGGAGCCAACAAGATGTATCGAGATTTGAGGGAGCATGTATGGTGGTATGGTATAAAGCGCGAAGTAGCACGCTTCGTATTTCGATGTTTAGTGTGCCAACAGGTGAAAGCAGATCGACAGAGACCAGGAGGATTGCTTCAACCTTTACCCATTCTAGAATGGAAGTGGGATCACGTGACCATGGACTTCGTTTTGGGACTTCCTCGTTCTCCAGGAGGAAAGGACGCAATTTGGTCATCGTAGATAGGTTGACCAAATCAGCCCACTTCTTACCTTTCAAAGTGGGTACATCGATGGAGAAGCTAGCAGAGATGTACATCCAACAGATTGTCAGATTACATGGAGTTCCTGTAAGCATTGTCTCCAATCAGGATAGTCGTTTCACTTCCTATTTTTGGAGGAGTCTGCAGTCTAGCTTGGGCACTCAGCTCAAGTTCAGTACCGCGTATCACCCCCAGACAGACGGGCAGTCTGAAAGGACTATTCAGACTCTTGAAGATATACTATGCACTTGCATTTTGGATCTTGGAGGTTCTTGGGAGGATCATCTACACTTAGTAGAGTTTGCTTACAACAACAGCTACCATGCCAGCATTGAGATGTCACCATTCGAGGCTTTATATGGACGAAGGTGTCATACACCATTATCTTGGGATGATATTGGAGAGAGAGCTTTGTTAGGACCAGAAATGATCGTGGATGCAGCAGAAAAGGTGAATCTTATCAGAGACAGACTGCGAGTGGCGCAGGACAGACAGCGGCATTGGGCCGATAGCCACCGTAGACCCCTAGAGTTTCAGGTATAAGCTTGTTTTCTTTTGGTTTATGATTGTTTTGTTTTAGATTGCGTGTTAAGATTGTTTGTTCTAGGTTGGCGATTTGGTGTTCCTATGGATTTCTCCGACACGGGACACGATTCGTTTTGGCAGAGGCGAAAAACTTAGTCTACGATACATCGGGCCTTTCAGTGTTCTTGCAAAGATCGGTGCAGTGGCCTATAGACTTGACTTGCTGCCTGCTCTAGATGGAGTACATGACGTGTTCCACGTGTCACAACTGAGATGGTACAAGGCAGATCCTAGTCACGTACTAGACCACTCGGAGATCGAAGTTGGACCGATACTCAGCTATCCTGAATAACCCGTTGAGGTCTTGGATCGTAGAGAGAAGGTATTGCGAAACCAGACTATTCCTTTGGTTCGTGTTGCATGAAGAAATTACTCTCTAGGAGAGTCAACTTGGGAGAGAGGACGAAATGCGCGAGCAGTATCCGTATCTCTTCGAGACTTGAGGTATAATTCCTTGTTTGACTGTTGTTCTTGTACTCGTTTATTTTAATTTCGAGGACAAAATTCTTTTAAGGAGGGTAGACTTGTCACCCCCACTTTTTGGATTAAGGGTATTTTCGTCTTCTCGTAATTAATGAGCAATGATTGCATGATAATTAATCTTATTTAAATTACTGTGACTTTATTTGATTGTTGCGTTTTATCATTGTTCGAAAATTAGAACGCTATACGAGCCATTGACTTCCAATAGTTCATACCCCTGTCCTAGACATGCCAAACTGTTATTTTAACCCTTGTGTGACTCATAATCTTGTCTTGCCGTACTTATTTTAGACGCACAATATTCATCGCAACCAATTTCATTTAAAATTAATTAATTAAAACCAAAATCACTCTTTGTGCAATTTTTTAATTATTTGGCACTTTGGTGCAAAAGTGCATTAAGGTATCCACCCTATTGGACACGACACATGAACAAAATCCATTTTCCTTCATTTATATTTTCCATGATTTTTGGGAATGTGTAATTGGACACCAACCTCTTCAAACTATAGCCCTCCAAACTTTGAACAAAATGCAATCGTAGCCATCTATTTTGAATGTATTAAATAATAACCCTTGAAATACCCACATGAGAAGCCATTTTTCCAAGGGTTTGACCAAGCAAATTTCTAGGTCAACCCAACCCTTTGCACACATGTATAAATATTCTTTTTCTTTACTTTTCTTTTCTTTTTCTATTCCTAAAACCTAAGGAGCAGCCGACTACCCCCCCCATTCTTACTGTTCACCCGCCTCCTTCTTCCTTTTCCCGCCGATCACTCGCCGGAGTTCGCCTGGACTCGCCTGGACCGGACTGAATTGAAGCACCCCCGCGCCAGACTGAACGGCCCCAACCCCCGTGAACCCGCCGTTTCCTCCGCCCAGACCGAAGCCGGAGACCGCTGCTGAAGCCCGATCATCCCGTGCTGACTGCGTTCGCCGGAGCCTCATCGCCAAACCACCTGGACGACCACCAGAACCCGCCGTCCTTCATCCCGCATCGACTGGATCCAGCAGTACTCCGCTGCCATCCCGTCAACGACCCCGTCGTCGACCCCGACTGCCCTCGACCGACCCCACGCATGCACGACCGTCTGAAACTCGCCGGAGACGACGCCGTGACCTGCTGCGGACGACCTCGACATCGAACCCTTTACTTTCACGTACACAGGTTTGAATCCCTCGCATGCATGAATACGTACACGTATTCCTCGTAGTATTTCACATGTATTAGCCGTGGTGTATTTAGTATATGATTGGTGTAATTGCATACATATTTGTATATGTTAAATACATTTGTATATATATATATATATATATATATATATATATATATATATATATATATATATATATATATATATATATAGTGTATCTTCACTTGCATATGTACATATATGTCTTGAATATATATATATATATCCCTAAAATATGTTTAATATATGTATATATGTACATAGTATAAATTCCATTAAGTATGTAAATACATGTATCTTTTATAATTGTAATTAGTTAGCATTTATGAATATGATAGATAATATATATATATATATATATATATATATATATATATATATATATATATATATTATAGGCCTAGGTACTAGAGGACCAAGTATAACCACGGATAAACCGTAGTTATATCAACCTGTGACCATGTAGCGTAATAGAAGACTGCCATATGTACATTGACGTACTGGCAAGACCGTACCAGTGACTGTCTGTTATGCACGGCAACGACAGACGTGACCACCCTAGCGTAGTCCCTAAGATCATGGGGTTTGATTGTGTATTAGTGAAATGTCTGATGCAGTATTATGTTTATGATATATCTATAGGACTGTTGCATCATTCAGACGATACCTTGGAACCCGGACATTGGTATTGCCAGCTAAGGACCACAGGAGAGTATATTCTCTGACAGTTTTTATTATGTTGATTATCTCTATAACTCTTGTTGTATAGCGTACATGACTCTGACACTATTGTTCACACGAGTTGGCATCATTGAGACCTGTCACGAGAAGTCATGATTGGAATCCATCGTGCTAGCTGGGGAAAATTGGGGAAATATTAGTAGCTTATGTGATCATACCCAACTTTACATGCATCATAGCTCACCCACACCTCACGTCGGTACAGCCTTACCATTACATGCCTCATCGCTGTTACATGTGGTTAGCCTGACATGTTAGGGATGATCACTAATCAATGTAATGAGTCATATAGTCCCAAGACGATCACATGATATGCTGATGTTTCATACACTTAGTTAGATGATTCTTGACATGTATCTTAGTATATTGATCTTGCATTTTCACATGTTCTAGTTATTGATCTTGTACACACTTACATACCAGTTCATTGTTCTTGCGTGTACTTGTAGTTCTATTCATTGATAGATGTATATTGATGATGATGTTCCAGTATTTCTTATTCTAACATTTCCTTATTTCCAGTATTTCTTATTGCCAGTATTCCTATCTGTCTTGTATTTCTTTACATTGTGTTATAGTTTTTGTCAATATATGTGGAACTGCTGTTAGTGCTTAAACTTCGTTCCAATCCTGACTGAATATTTTTCCAAAGGATCTTGAGAAGTTCTGTACCACACACTACGGACCAGGTATAGATGCAGACTACGCCCAGAGATCATAGAGGAGACTATGTCTTTAGATGAGACATTACCTGCAGCTATCTAGATAGTATTTATTTATGCTTTGAGACTTATTGAGGTTTATTTCAGTTTATGTTTAGACTTATGTTAAGTTTAATTGGAGACTTGTGTTGGACAGCTAGACTGTGATTTATCTTTATGTTTGTGATATGGTGTTTAACTATGTCGTTTCCTCTTCTCTTTTATCGTGCCTTTTACTTTATAGTTGTTGTGATTGAGTTTACATTGTGAGATATTGTGAGATGTATATTGACCTCCTTATGGAGATGGATATCATTGACAGGTGTTTAGTTACATTAGTATTCCTTGTGACCTAGACAGCGTTCTACCGCCGATGCTACGGCATAGGCTGGACGTACCCACGCTCTCGTGCCCCTATACCGGGTGCAGGTCATGACAGCTATAATATGAATAAAACTCATATGTGGTATATATATACTATCACAAGTCACAGAAATACTAATCTCATCCACACAATAAGTCACAAAAAGGAAATAACTATACTAGAATAAAGAGTCTGAATAATCAATAAATGATATTCGGGTGGAGAAAAATCCACTACCAATGACTATATCAAAACTAAATGAGAGAGAAGAGTAAACTCTCCAATATAAAGTAAAGTGATGATAATAGAGTGTCAGCTAAGGTATCCATCGCTAGAGATAATCAATGATGCTCAGTGGGTAAGGTCTCATCGGCTGAAGGTAAAGCGTCAGGTTTGGGTCCGTACTCCTGCGGATACTCATGGTCGTCTATACCTGGCAAGGGACCAGGTCCTCAGAGGGATGTAACAAGATACATAGAAGCAAGCCAATTGAATACAGTGAACATGCATAATGTTTAAAAATATATAAGTACGCTGTACAAGATAATCTATATGAATGCAAATGAGGATAAATTTTTGACGTATGGGCAAGGGTAGGCTACTCGATCTAAGCCTCACAACTCACACACCCGTCAGGGGACATCATCAGTCGATATACCGCGGGGGTAGCAACCCTCGTGACACCATCAATCGACATAACACAGGGGTAGCGACCATCGGACATGACTACCATAGTGCGTGCTAGTTACTACAGTTTACCAGAGTGGTTAAAGCCCATACGCCTACTGATTTTCCTCTCATTATACTAGGTGTCAAGTGTGTGTCAACATATCTAATATATAGTAATGACTAAAAGAAACTACACATGCAATGAATATACAGAAATATAATAAGCATGCAAAATACTGTAAGCAATTTGGCAAGGTATCTTGCCAGGCAAGAAGCTATGTAGTCCCAATATCCGGCTCCGAAAGTCGCATAGAATCTATCCAATAGATCCTCGGGGTTAGCGTGCACAGGCATGGAAATCGGGGATGACTGCTGCAGGTTGTCTTCGGCGAGGGTGACGGGTCCATAATGACGACGATGACAGTGATGATTACGAGGGTGATGATGATGATAATTATGATTAGGGTAGCGATTAGGTTAATGATTAGGGTGATAGTGGTGATAATGTGGATAATGATGGGGATGATGGTGATGACGAGGATGATGATATTGATGATGGTGATGACGAGGATGATGATGTGGACGATGGTGATAACGAGGACGATGATTGGGATGATGATAATTATGATAGGGGTGATGATTAATGGAGATGATGATTGTGATGGAGGGGTGATGATGAGGTGTTGATGTGCTCCAGCCAGTGGGGAAGAGGTTCGGCCAGAAGGAGGAGGAGGAGCTCAGGGAGAGGGAGGAGTTCATGGTGGTGCTGGTGGTGTGGGGTACTGCCGGCGGTGAGCAGCAGCGGAGGTCAGGCTGAGGAGGAGGAAGAGGGAACGGGGATGGCAATGGTGGACGTTCAGGCGGAGAAGGGAAGTCCGACGGATCGGTAGACAGAGGGGAGAGGGGGATCCAGCTTCAAGCAAGTCGAGGTAAGATGGAGGTGGTGGAGTCGACGTCTCGGGTTAGCCGGAGATTGAGGAGGCGAAGAAGAAGTCGACGAGGGAGGGGGGCTCTGTAAAAGCCCTATTTCTAAAAACCGTATTTATTATTTTTTAATTATTAATTTAATTATAGTAATTAGTGGCTAATTAGGATAAATAGATTTTAATTAATTTTTATTTTAGGTGTTGGAGCACTTAGAGGATTTATGGGACCATTAGAAATTTTTCGGAATTTATTTTATGTAGGGGACCCCTTGAGTAGTTGTTAGCTTAATGATGTGCATTAATATAATATGAAATTTTTCTATGAGTATATATATATATATATATATATATATATATATATATATATATATGCATGTATATATTTAGAAAAGAAAAGAATCTATTAATAAACTAATACTATTACTACTTATTCTAATAAACCATTACCTATTCAAACCACTACCAAACCATTAGACTTAGCAAAACCATCTGCTGCCTTTTCTTTGTGAGCAGCGCCCCCCCTTTAGAAAATTCTAAGTAGCAAACCCCTCTTTGGTTGTGAGCCAACCCAACGGAACCCCCCCCCCCCCCCGCGAGCAAACCCAACCCCCTTTCTCTCCCTTTCATATATATATATATATATATATATATATATATATATATATATATATATATATATTATTTTTATTATTATTCCATCTAAAACCCTAACCTAAATCATCCAAACCCTTCATCTTCCCATCTAGACCTAGAAAGCGCCGCCACCGCAGCCGGAGAACCCTGCCAGGCCGTCCAAACAAATTCCGACGATCGCGACCCTGCGCACTGTAGATTCCCACACCGAGGTACCTGTGTTCCGGAGTTATTTTTTGTCGCCTCGCTCAACCAAACGTCACTCCGTCTTCACCGATATGCTCACCCCTTAACCCTCTTTTATATCTGTGTGATAGACCTCGAACAACGCGTAACCATAGGCGAAAACAGTGCCAAAGTTGGCAGAAATAGACCAAATTCTGGGATCACAGAAAACTACGGTTATCACCCATGCCTCCGAGTTCGTATCTCCCACCACAGAGATCCGAATTCGATGATTCTTTTTGGTATACGTAGACCACTTGACCTAGTTTAATTTCTGCTAAATAATCCTAGATTATTAATTGCCATAGACAGAATTAAATTTGTTGGAAAGCTCGGCGAACCCACTTTTCTCAGATTTTCAAAAGTTGTGAAACGGAGCGCGCTTCGCCAAACGGGACCGCCCCGCCATGTACCAAGTGTACCGAATGGTGCGCGTAGCGTAACTGGACACATAAAAATTTGCAAAAATTGATTCGGACGCGTGTGCGTGCCGGAATTAGCCCGTATCCGCAGACACACTCCGTGTCGCAACTTTTGTGGAAGTCGCACACATTTTGTGCATGCTCGTCATATTGTGACGAAACTTGCGCCACTGGACTCGTGGTAACGCGTTGGTCCTGTGATCCAATTTTCACGCAATTCTGAGACAGTTGACCAAGTCGCCAATTGGCGGGTCCCATAATTGACTTTTTGGGCAAAATTGTGTTTGGCTCATCAGAATCCACATTTGGACATACCGTTGGATTCGTATTGACATTTAGAGTTTGTTTGACCTATAAATTGTCCTATTTAGAGACTGTTAGCCTTGACATATTTTTTGGTGCAAAGTGGGCCACACGTGGACCCCACTTTTACCCGAAATTACCGTTTTGCCCCTATGTCCAAATTGGACGAAAGAAAAGTACTTTTTAGCTATTTTGCTTATTCTGGGAACGTTGGTGACATCTATTTCAGCATCTAGAGACATTTGTTCTGAGCCATAGCTTCTGATCCTGTGTGCTTGACTTTTAGACAGTACACCTTGCAGCTTTCTTACCAGGCAAGATACCTTGCCAAATTGCTTACAGTATTTTACATGCTTATTTTATTTCTGTATATTCATTGCATTTCTGTATATTCTTTGCATGTGTAGTTTCTTTCAGTCATTACTATATATTAGATATGTTGACACACACATGACACTTAGTATCATGAGAGGACAATCAGTAGGCGTATGAGCTTTAACCACTCTGGTAACACTGTAGTCACTAGCATGCACTATGGTGGTCATGTCCAATGGTCGCTACCCCCGAGGTATGTCGATTGATGGAGACCGAGGGTCTCTACCCCCGAGGTATGTCGGCTGATGATGTCCACTGACAAGTGTATGAGTTGTGAGGATTAGATCGAGTAGCCTACCCTTGCCCATACGTCAAAAAGTTGTCCTTATTTGTATTCATATAGATTGTCTTGTACATCGTACTTATTTATTTTCAAATTATATGCATGTTTACTGTATTCAAATTGGCTCGCTTTTCTGTATCTTGTTACGTCCCTCTGAGGACCTGGTCCCCTGCCAGGTGTATATGTTCTTGAGTATTTGCAGGAGCGCAGATTTGGATGGTTATATATGTCTCGTGGATGTCTTCTCTCCGAGCCCCATGATTGTTAGCTGGTATTTCTATATTGTGTTTATTGTGTTATACTTTTTCATTCGAGTTGGTAGTGGATTTATTTTCATCCAACTATCATCCTTAGATACTTATTTTGAGATCTAGTTATATAGATACTGGTTATTTATTCATATTTGATTTTCGTGGATGAGATTTAGTTTATACCCTGTGACTTGTGACATATGTTTATACCACTTGTGGATTTTATATTCATATTACAGCGTACGTATGGGTTTGGTTTTCATATATTGGAGTTGCCATATCCATGCGGCTGGCATGCTTACGTGTTCCTAGTCCTACGTGTTTTGGGACTGGGGCGTGACATGTTTTTGTGGTGGCCCATGCAGGTCGAGAGCATATTGTCTCGGTTACTTTATTGTACCAAACAAGCCTGTACCTAGGAATAGATTATAGGATCTCATCCACAATTGACTATGATTCGCTCCCCTTCCAATCCATTCTATTCGGATAATTGTATCTTACTTAATTCATGTACTTCCCTAATAGTTCTTTGAGTATAGCCTTCTGCTAGAATATAAGAACCCCTGTTATTAGGATGATAATTATGGTAGCACACCTATTAAGAATACAACGAGAATATAGATACACCACTAAATTTAGAATATCTAGTGAACACTAGAATTCCTTATCTATAGATTGGTTTACCATTACCCCTTGATGTATTATGAAGACTTGAGAGTAGTATAGATGCTACTAGAGTTAGTTAGAAGTTTTACCATAATGTTTGACCCTACTATTGAGGAACCAATAGAAAACCAAAATTTAAAAATTAGGACTGAACCTAACCTTCATAGTTAGATAAGTATTGGAGAACTATAAACTTAGATCATTGTCTTATTATTAGTAGACAACACCTAGGAGGCCAAAGGGAATGAATATAAAATTTTCCTTGAACATACCTCAGACACAGAGATTAGCATAGCATCTTCCCTTAGGAAACCATGACATTATCCAGAGTCTTTCCATTTTAGTTTTATGACGTGTTCCTCTGAACCCTTAGCATTTGCTAATTGCGCGACGACTAAATTTTGTTCTTCTACTCTTCATCTTTCAACTCGTGCCATCTGACACTTCTGATTATAGGCCAGGTGATTTATTCTGTGTTAAGGACATATAGCCTGCTAGGATTATAGTTATAATTTTAAAATTTTGAAATTATGTGCTTAGTAGTTAGAACTTGATGGTTTAAGCTATTCTTGAAGATTGAGACCTGGTGCTTATCCCTTAGTTTTAAATTGCATAACATGTACCCCCACCTCGATACGAGTTATATTTCCTTTCCCTTGAGGCCAGTAACTGTTCCATTCTTACTATTGACACTTACACTAAGACTAAGACTTAGGACGACCATGACCTATGTAATGTAAGAGGATACCCTAATAAGTACCAAGATCTTTCCCTAACAATAGTTTATACCCTATTTACAAGGACCAGGTTATTCTGAAGAATTTTCTCAAGGCAATTACAGTATTAGTTATTAGTATACCTCACAACATAGTATCACTTAGTCTTTTGACCTATTATTGAAGTGTGAATGAAACAACATTAACTGTATGCTAGCTTAGGAAGATACTATTTTTTTCAGACTGTAGAACTTAGAGGCTATACCCCTACTTTGTCGACTATCGACTTAGATAAGGAATTAGTATGACAACTGTAGAGATTGTATAGTCTTAACTTCTTGTGAACTTGAAATATGTTATGACTTCTCTCATCATAATCTAGCGTACTTATATTTTCTGTACTATCTTGATTTATGCTGCTATTATAGCCTAGTTTTTGTAAGCTTATTCTTTCATCGAGCTTGTTCATGACATATGTATTATTGGGTGCACACAATGATACAATTGCCTAATCAGAATCGGTGTATTAAGGTCTAGCTAACCTTAGTGCGCTTGGTTCACTCTTCGCATGACTGCTATACGTGGATTGAGATATATGGTAGTATACGGATATACTTGCCCCTAGACATGTCTGACACATTGTATCGGTTACATAACTGTACTGATACGAGCATGTAAATAGAAAGTTACCAAAAATAGGATTTTAATCCACAACTGTCCTGACAACTCTCTTATCAAATTCTTTAATCTCTTTGAACCTCGTACTTGTATTCTATCACCTTCACCTTGAATTCTTTATTATTGCTCTCCGTCTTCCCCTATTTCAGAAAGACGAAACCTCGTGCTGGTATAAGTTGACACTGATAGTACTAGATATACCCCATAAGGCTAACCACATGACTTAGTGACTCTCTCTTTTATAATTGATTAAGGGCATATCATAGGTGATATGTTGTGTTAAAACTTTGAAGATTAAGTAACATGATTAAATAATTTGAGGAATAGTTTTTCTAGATGTGTAGCCTTAGGTGATAGATGGATAAATTTTAAGTTCGGTAGATTGTGAACCCTCACCCAAAAATTAGACCTACTTGGCTGAGATAGTGAGACTAAGGTTAGATTGAGTCCAGTTAGAGATAGAACACGGTATTTTTATTTAATTTAGCAATAATTATATCACTTAGCGTACCTTATCGTGCTCCGATAATTGGAGCACTACACTAGCCACTGTCTTCCTACAAATTCCACACCCTTATCCTAGACGTGCCCATCATCCAATTCTCATCTTTGTGTAATTTTTTAATTGTGGACGCTTATATGCAAAAGAGCATTTAGGTGTCCACACCATTGGACATGACACATGAAGAACCCTATTTTTCACTCATGTAGATTTTTCCATAATTTTTTGGGATGTGCAACGCGCAACATCGCCCACCCCTTTAAACCTGGCCTTGCATTTTAAACAATGCAAATCTTATACTATCCTTGACCTTCTACCGTGGCTTAATTTTAATTTCGAGGACGAAATTTTTATAAGTTGGGTAGAATGTAAAACCCCTATTCCTAAAAACCGTATTTATTATTTTTTTTAATTTTTAATTTTTAATTTAATTATAGTAATTAGTGGCTAATTAGGAGAAATAAATTTTTATTAATTTTTATTTTAGATGTTGGAGCACTTAGAGGATTTATGGGACCATTATGAATTTTTCAGAATTTATTTCATGTAGGAGACCCCTTGAGCAGTTACTAGCTTAATGAT